>BRZM01000017.1:5595133-6032137 GCA_033238685.1 Lates japonicus
TACCGTCTGGCACAGCGCGCGCGCGCGAAAAAGGCATGGAAGTGGTGAAGGGTGTAGGGTGTGCGGGAAGGAAGGGTGGCGCGCGCGCGCAAACACAACCCAATTTGCATCCCCATCAACCACATTCTGATTTTTCAAAGGCCAGAGGGGATGACAACCAATTCACCTTCTACAAACCTGAACTTGAGACTTGTGTTGATAATCATATGTCAGTCTTTGTAATGGACCTCTTTGAGGGGAGCCGAGCAAATTTGAAATGGTAGGATGAGGCAGGGCGCGGGCAGGGTGAACAGGCCACAGAAGGAGGTCTTTATAGTGTGTGAGCGTAAGATGAACTTAAATGGAAGGTCATTAAACTGTCTCTTATGGCATAACGAAAGACTTGTCATAATTCTAGAGTCCTGCTGAGAGAAACAGACCTCATAGTTAACCACTGTGCCAGTTATGGCACCGAGGGCTGACTATTATTTAATCAAATGTTGAAAGCATAAGATTCTCCTGACCAGAGCTTTTCTATTTCAGGAGCTTATTCTTTTGGGTATTTAGGCCCCATCTCAAAAGAGCTTTTTAAGTCAAGTGTACAGAATAGAAGGTTGACAACTTGAACTTGAAAACCTTATTTGTTGCTCTTTGTTTATCTACCATTCAATCTTTCTGTGGAGCACTTTGCTGTCCAGCTTTAAATTCACTCGCCTCAAATAACCGCCGTCTAGACCCTAACGTTTACAGAAATTATAGCTACTATATTTCCAAATTTCTATTTTTGTCTTTTTCAAAAGATGTAAAGAGAGAACTTTTTGAGAAATACATCAACACTTCTTTTTAACTCCAATAATTTTCAAGTGTTACATAGCACTGAGACAAGCCTTCTTAAGGTAACAAATGACCTTCTTTTAACAGCGAATGCTGGAGAATGTTCGATCTTAATCCTTTTAGACCTCAGTGAGGCTTTTGATACTGTAGATCATGCAATTTTAATTGACTGCCCCAAGCTCTGGGTGGGTATCAGAGATACAGTGCTGTGCTGGCTCAGCTCCTACATTTCCCATAGAACCTTTTCTGTCACTGTAGGCAGTTTATCATCCTCCTCACCAAACACAACCGGCGGGGTCCCGCAGGGTTCAGTTTTAGGTCCTATCTTCTTTTCCTTGTATATGTTCCCACTTGGCCATGACATCCGTAAACATAATGTCTTTTTCAGCTGATATAACTAAAGACCTACTTAATTGTCTCTCTCACTGTGTTTTTTAATGGCTTAACACATGAATCACAGATAAAAGCATCATGGGGTGTATTGTTAGCTGCACAATTTTAAACAACTGGAAAAAAATATTCAGGATTGACATTTGACAGAAACCTGAATTCGAGACAAACAGACCGAAAGGGTAGGAAGAAAGTACATTCCATTAGCTGAAATAAGCTGTTAAAAAAGATTAGTTATCCCAGCTTTGAATGTGGCGCTCAATAATGACAACTCATCAGAGCATCATTTCACCACCTACCAACTCAACCCACTCAAGACTTTATTGATTACATTTAAAACATGACAAAAATGAGTATGAACAGCACCTGTCAGTACAAGCTGAAATACCTCCAGATCACCCTGCAGTTCTGTGCATCATTCTGCCATATTAACCCAACTGAAAAGTTGGGAAGGTTTTTGCTATCACACTCCTTGGCCTCTGAACAATCTGTGAGAAGACCAAGGCCTTGAAAAGATTCATCATTCATCACTACTTTTAACTTGCTGTTCAAAACACTCGTCATGTTTTAGTGAAATTTCCTTATTTAATGAGGTGTTATTTTCTTCTTGAACTCATGACAATATCTAGGCTGTGGCCTCACTACCTGTGAGACTATAAGGAATTTACTGTGTGGATCACCAGCACCCATTCCATCAATACTAATTACCATTGTTGGGAATATATTAGGTATTGAATTAATATGGGTAGACTGCAGCCCACCAATCAAGCCGAAGCAGCAGACTAACAAAATTATTATCGCAATAAATATTAAAATCACAAAACTGCATAGCCAGTCTCCTCAGCATGTAATTTTAACAAGCAGCAGGTGACCCATCAGCATGGAAACAGGCTCAACATCAGCAATGACTAAAAGTGAGTGCAGCAGCAGTATAAAAACACAAAACAGGAGCTCAGCAGTTTAGATGTAATTATGATATGAAGAACAGTAAAGCAAGCTGTCACACAAACCTACCAGTTATGAATGAACTATTTCCAGTGCTTTGCTGAATATGAAAGGCGTGGACAAAATGTGACAACCTATTGTGTGACAACAGCCTCGCTGAGTTTCCATCAAAACCATTATTAATCATGTGAAATGGGCTCTTTGTAAGACAACAGACATGATTATCTTGAAAGCTATTACCAAAAACCCAAGTTTACAGGGAGCTAATGGGAACATCTCAAAACAAGAAACAGGGAAGAAAGGCAACAGTTCACTCATGATACTCAAACATGAACATTCAGTTTTCAGAACATGAAACAACAGCATTCAAGCATCATAATGCAAATACAAAATAAGATTCAGTTTCACAATCATTAGTTCAGCCATTACAAGACAGTGGTCCACAGCTAACTAAAAGGCTACCAATGCAGAAACTGCATAGATTTAATAGCAACAAGTACAAATTAGCAACTTGCAAACTTCATGATATTTTAACCATGAAACAACTGAGAGTGGCTCATGGCTTACTAATAACGCAACTTAACTGAGCCAATTCATTACCACACAAAGCGCATGTTCCTGTAAGCAGCACTTACTTTGTTGAAGTGTATCCTCAGACAGCAGGGCAGAGAGCTCTGAGCTGCTGGCTTGAAGTTCACCTCTGTGGCTGACAGATGACAAATAGCCGTTGAATAAAGGTGAAATCAGCAGTAAGGGGCTCCAAACAGGATCATTCTTCCAAAAAAAAAAAAACCGTTCTGAAGTAACAGCAGACTGTCACAGGAAAGTTAGCTTTAAACAAACGCAACAGGAGCAGCAGCAACGGTAAAAGCAAACTGTTAGAAGCAGCATTAGGAGAGCGTCACCAAACAGGCAGTTGTACAGCAGCTTTTCAAATTACGTCCATAGCATTGAACGAGCGACGAAAAGTTTGAATGGTCCGCCATTTTGGAAAGGGTGCGTTGGATATAAATTAAAGCAAGGAGAGTATGTCGTGTAAATTCTGCGCAGGTGATAATGCAGCACCACTTATTTCGTTAAAACCTCTATACAGCAGTTTTTACCATGAAATATAACGTTTCAACTTTCAAGTATAATCAAGAATTAAATTAAGATTTATTTGTTTGTTTGTTTGTTTGTTTATTGGTAAATATCCTGGGTTTCTTCTGCTTTCTTTGTCACTTTTATGCAACATCAATGTATTACATCAGTATTTTTGCGACTACATTGTTTGGACAAAATAATGAACAATTAAACATTTTCTTTTGTGTTCTCTAAAACAAGTATGTGGGGTTCCATGGTAGTTTTTATTTAAATCCTGCCAGGATCAAATCATATTTTTGATGCTGCTATTTGAGCCTCACAGTTCTCATTTAAATTACAAAAAATAACAACTACATTACACTCCACAGTTCACAGATAGATGACTTAAACCTATACAATATGTGGCATTAAACAGGTTATAAATTATTGTAGCAAATATTTGTGTCTGTTTTGGTGGAGGGTTGATTAAAAAAGAACAAAACAGCTTTCCGTTGTTATATGAAAATATATCAGTAATTAAAGGAAATAATTATGTTATTATGAGTAAAAAGAGAATCAGCACAGATTTGAATGAGATCGTTTGTAATGTGCATAAGAAATACGGCTCATTTTCAGCATTCTTCACTAAAACTGATGCATACCTCTACAAAAAAGCTGAACAGCTTTTTTTCTTTTGGTAATTGCCTTTAATGATACATTCAAACCATGTTAATACCAACATCCTCTCCCACTGTGACAAGTGTCAGGTGAAATAAAATGTGAAAATGTTAAGGTCTTTTAATGGAAGTAATATTTTCTGAGTTGGAAACAGTTGGCCCTGACAGCAGGTTATGGGGTAGCTTATATATTAATGGACATGTTCAGTCAAATTATAGGCACTCTACTGAACGCAATTGAATTCAGATCTTCAAGGCATTCATGCATCCATTGGGGCTAATGGAGGACATTATGTGCCTCTTAAGTTAATTATTTTAATGCAAATGTTCACTGCTTCAAATTGATCACTGTTTTGTGCTTTAAGACTTATAAAAGGAACTTAAAAGGGGAACAGCTTAATGTGAAAATTTTACTTTATTATCACTTTACAGTTAATATTCAAAGAGTATGATTAGAGGGCTACAAATTGTACCATACTACCTCTGTGGCACACGGATTGAAACACAATATTCTTTTTGTTCATATATATATATATATATATATATATATATATATGTTTAAGATCTCAGTATTGATTTATGTTGATTCCAGTACTGAGCGGAAAAATATCCCCTTCTCCCTTTTAGTGTTTCAGGAAATTGACTGGTACTCAACCCTTTTGATTTGCAGAATAATCAGGCAAGTCTTAGACATAGTGAGATTGTGATTGTCAAGAGACCAAAGCTAAGAATGAAATGATATTCTAATGCAAGCTAGCAATGACCACAACACATACTGAGTTAGTAATCAGGCTGTGTGTTTTCTTTAATACTGAGAGGCAAGTGTTATTATTTTTTCTCTAACCTTATTTGACAATCATCTCCTTGTTTCTGTTAAAGAAGCCTTGACTTCCCCTCACTGAGGACCAGCTGAGATTCTGCCTCTTTTCTTTGACGTCGTCCCTTGAGCCCCTGCTGCTTAATGTAAACCATTTGGCCTGTTGTATTGTGAGGTCAGGTGTTAACAATTCACTTCTTCTAAAGGGGCTGACTCGTCTAAAATTCATAAATGAGTTTTGCCAAAAACCCTGAGTTTGGCGTTACAGGGCTCTGCTTACCTCCTCGTGTCCCCAACCCGCATCAGGAACTGTGACGTCAAGCAAACCACAGTCAATCATATATTTTAAACTTTGTTGCATTCACTGCTCATATCCGCAATATTCTTCCATATTATTCAGAGAGCGTACACAGTCAGTCTTTGCACATAGCAGCCATGAGAGAGCTGATATGACATATCATTTGGAAAAATCTCGACTGCATAAAGAGATTCATGCACCTGCTGGTGGGCTCAGTCAGCACATGCTTTGTGTTCAGCCTCACACATACACACCGATATCGCTGCTCCCGTCTTGTCTAATGTCTCTCATTAAAGATCTCTCTCTCTCTCCTCATGTCAGTCTCTTGGTCCTCTCTGAGATCCCAGCTCCTCCATCCTTGAAATTGAAGGCTGGAGTGAATCTTATCGCCTCTCATTAGCTTCATTCCCATTCTCTCTGGCTCCCTTTATTGCTCGATGTTAACCTTCTCACTTTGGTGGCATTCATGGAGAAGCGGTGTCCTTCTTTCAGAGGAATTATATGAGTTGCAATATTTCACCACACTGATCCCTGACATCTAATTTGATCCCCAACAGATGGAGGTTGTCTGTATTGTGTCTGGATCCTATTTCTATTCCTAATTTAATTTCTTTTAATTATCATACATTTCCATTTTGTGTTCAGGAAGCCTGTGACAATAGGAGTACATGAGCACTTTCATTCATGTAGAGGGATTGATGCCAAGGAAAACGTATTGTGACGTGTATATTTTCAGGTGTTCCTGGCTTGTCTGATGAGGAATTAGAGGTAATACTCAGTTCCACAGACTTTGAAATCAGCAGCAATTTGAGACAGAGAAAACGTATACTAATTATGTTGTTGGATGAATGCAGTTCCAAAACCATTGCCTTATGCTTGTGTTTAGAGTGATTGATGTATTTTGCATTGATGCAAATAAATTGGCCTCTTTTTTTTTTCTCCAGTTCACAAACAGAAGAGCTGACTGTGCTCCTGTCTGACAGCTGGAGACGGGAGATGTCTGTTGTTTTGAAAACCTGCTCCTCTGAAAATATCTTCCCTCCATAGACTGCTGTGACGTAGTGTCCGCACACGCTCAAACAGTTGTTCCCCATCCAAAAATACATAATCTTAATCTTAATCAAGTGCGGCACACACAGAGTTAGGGTTACAATTCTCAGAGATAGTCCTGGTGTCAGGGGACTGGCTGCAAATATGGATTAAAAGGACAGGCTGAGGTCCCTAATGTTCATCTATATTAAGACAGAATTGATCTATCCTCCTTGCCGTACCATTTTGGCCATGACATCTGGAAATGTGTTTTTTGCTCCACAACTGATGGTTCTCAGTTATATTTTGTACTTTTTTTCTTTGTGCTTTCTGTTAAGATTTTTTTTTTTTTGATTTCTTAAAAATATTGCAAAAAATATCAAGAATTTAAAATATAACTTTTAGTGATCTGACTGTTTCTTTTTATTTTCTTTGCTGATTTACTTTCCTTTTATAGTTTCATTGCATGACCCTCAGAAACACTGCACATGATTTAGCATTTCATTTCCACATCAAACCATCAGCTTCCCAGTTACAAAGATATTTTGAAGGGCAGTTTTTCCTTACTTATATGTAAATAACATCTTTGGATTACAAATGAATCTCTCTTGCTGACTTTTTGAAACAAAGATATTGAACAAAGACGCGCAGCAACTTTCTCATGCCACAAGTTCAACATTTCCTCGAAACTCTGTTGTGCTGCTCTGCCTCAAAAACATGTAGAATTGTGTCCTTAATATTCTATGTAATCACTGACTTTTGTCATGTGTTGTGTAGAAAATGATTTAAGACAAATAAAATCAGGGCAAATAATTTTTTTTTTTTTTTAAACAGTAACTATTATAACTATATTACCTGTTCTGTTGCTGTCAGCTGCTGCCCACAAGCTTCCTACACAAATTCATTGCCAAGCTTTTTTCCATTTAACTTTTATTCATCCAGGGTTTCTGCTGAATAAACACATCCTGCTTCACATTTATATACTTGCATGCAGTCTTACGTTGGAGATATCAAAGCCACTATTAAAACAAAGAAATTTACACCCTCTGGAATTCAGGTTCTTACTGGTTAATTTTTGCTGAGCTTATGCATTTAATTTTTGTTTAAATTTATCACCTCCTGAGCTACCCTTGTTCTACAGGTTAGGCATGCTATCCTTTTTTCAATACAAACTCAGCTTGAAGTCTGACATATCATTTTGTCAGTTTTACCAAGTATAAAGCTGCCAGGACCACAAGGACAGATGTATAGTGATTATCACTCAAAATATTCTTACTGAACAGTTCAAGGTTGTAAGGAATATTGTTTCACTATTTATACACAAAGAACAGCAGAAAATGTAAGAAATAAAACTCTAATACAGTCAGTTTACATATAACATGGTTTATTCCAACTCTTTCTTGTGCCTTTTTCAGTGGAAGTCCATGTATGTCATTGTAAATCACTGAAAATCAAAGTTAGGATTTGCAAGGACAGGCTGCTGCTGAGATGTACACCACTTTGTTTTTCATTATTTTTATGCGTCAACCTCTGTATTCTGTCTCTGTCTGTTTATATGGTACTTTTGTTTCTTATAAAAAACATTTAGAGTTATAGTTTTAGCATTCACTGACTTCACTGCTCAATCTTCTATTTCCCAGCAGCTATCACTTTTGCCTTGGGGGTGTCTTATGGAGTTTGAACATGCACAGAGAAGTAATTCTCTCAGCTTGGATGCATTATCATGTTTTGATGAATAATTACAGGTACTGAAAGACTAATTGTATTTTTTCATTTCAGGAGGTATCAACATAGCATGCCTGTGTACTCACATCAATTAAGCTGAACAGGAAACTTGTTTGTGCCGGCTTCTATTAAGGTCACGCAGAACTGGCATTTTGATTGTGTCTTGCATCTCTGATGGTCTTTCAGGCTAAAATGGGATTCTGTGTGGCATATACAGTTCAGTTCCACATCCAGGGAGTCCTCAAAACTTGGAAACTTTGGAGCTTTGTCTCCAGCCGTCATGTGAATTCTTGTGAATGAATAAATTAAAGGCACCCAGGGTTATAACTGTGTTGTCTTGGGAAAAAGGAACAAGAGCTTCTTGGGGTGAAATTTGGTTAAATAGGCTGGGAGAAATGATAAAAATCTGTGATGCTATAACAGACTGTAATTTTTTTTAATGCTTGCATAATGTATTGATGGAATATATATATATATATATATATATATATATATATATATATATATATATATATATATATATGCCTTTTTCATTTAGATTCTGACTTTATCAAGGGTACAGGAGTCACAAGCTTACAAACCTGCAAGCTATCTTTGACTGAATGTTGAGGTGGTGGACAAAATACCATAAAAACATCCTGAGCCATGATCTAACTGTAAGGCAAGATCAGGCAAGTGTCAACTGCAACAATAAAATACAACTACAACAGTAACAGTCAAGGAGACCCACAGCAACACCAGCACAAATTCTCATACAAATTGGGGTTACATTCAGCTACATGCCATGTAGCATTATTTATTCTTCATACAGTCAATACAATATGCAATATCTCTGTTATAAGTTACAGCCAGATGGGTGTATGTTACTTTATCATTAGTGATGTGTTATTTAGCCCTGTATTGACTTTGTGCAACACAAACGAAAAGACAAAATGTGGTGTGGTAGACTGTGTGTATGTGTATAACCTTTCTGTCTTTCCTGGTATTTCAGTGTGGAAATAGTTTAGTCCCCAGAGAGTGTAACTTTTTGGGACAGACTGATAACCAGTGGGATGACACATATTAGCCTGTGGTGGCACTAAAAGCAGGTGAAACAGGGGCAGACAAACTGTTCTGTGATCACAGACAGGTTGTTGGAAATAACAAGTTTTCTCTGTGACTTCTGCAGGCAAAATAAATATCTCTTTTTGCATTTGTGGATTTTTTTTACAACATGTAAATCATGTGCATTAGAGCTGTGAACATAGTTTAACTGAGTGAGCAGGTAATACAGTTGCCTATATTGTTGTTGTTGCTTGTTTTACCTTACTGCATACAGCTAAAAATCAATCAGCTCCTTACCTCAGTTTGTCAAGTCAACATCCCTCAGCTTAAATCTAATATTTTTGCCTGTATTTGTCATTGGGTTCTGTGTCTGCCCATATATCCCTGTAAACATTTGTTTTTTAGCTGTGAATTGCAGAGAAAGAATATTTATTGCTGCAACCTTCTGGGGTGGACAGTGACACACTTGTTCCATCTATTACCAACAGATGGCTCTTTGGAATGACACTCACTTTCTGACCTTTAGCTTGGACAGTTTTATTTTGTGACAAGGACAACACTTGCAGGAGTCACACTATTTCTTCAGTTAACGTGCATATTTATCAGCCTTTTCTGAGATGGATTTAATGCAAATTACATCAAGGTTATCCTTCTCAAGTCCATTAAGTTAGTTCTGCCACTTCTGTGAAGCAGTTTGTGGTAAAAGTTATTGAGGCCACAGACAATAGAATCAAAACAGTGTGAGAGTCGTATTTTAGAAAGATAGGCAGATTAAAAGGAAAGAAGGCGGTGCAGTCAAAGTGGATGATGCTGAATCTTTAGAGAAAAACACACATTTCCAGCATTACAATGAAGCGAATCAACTCACTGTCTTAATAGACAAGACCCTCACCCGCCACCACTTGTGCACACAAGTGCTCACGCTGCTGTGTGCCAGCGTGTTTGTTTCATTGCTTTAGGCAGCTCCGTGCAGTTTTATGACAGCAGGCCTTGACATTAAACAAACTTTGCCCAAATTAAACTTTGCCCAAATCAATGGAGTCTTGATACATGACGTGTGTTCCTGGTAATGCACTGTGCCAAAGAACTTTTTCTCCGAATGACTGTCAACATTAAATCAAGCGTATGTGCTCATATTATGTTCAAGTTTCCTGCAAAAGTTGTTTATGTTTAAGTATCATATCTAATAGGTTTCAACTGTGAATCAATTTCACTTTTACAAAACTTTCTCAGCCAATTTTGTTCAAAGCCATTTGTTTAATTTTCAACTTGTGCTGAATAAAATGTCACTAATAAATTACTCTCCTAAAAATAATGACAGCCACTCATTATTGTAACTCAGCTCAACGAGACTAAAGGTCTAAAGCCCCAGTAGTGGCCCCGAGAGGCTGCACTGTTCATTACACCTCACACAGTGAAAGAGTTGGACAGAACAAACAACAAAATGAGGATTTTTATTTTTAGAACCTTAGCAGTGGATGGGCTTAAAGTGCCCTGAGGGAAGCACAAGATGAACAGTGAAGGGGGTCATTCAAATCAAAGGGGTTCGTGCTTTTAGGGAGCATGAAGTTGCACTCAGTTTAATTGTAATCTGCCCAATGGATTGTGAGAAGTCTCATGTGTGAAGCTGACATTTTGGCTGGAAGGTGATAGACTCACGGTGTGCCGGAAATGAGGAGAATGAACGTGGTCTGCAAATTCCACAAAAAATAAATCACTTTAATATATTTTTTAAATGGAAATTGTAGCCTGATGGCGGCACCAGAAAAAAAAAAAAAAAACATTCATCGAAACTTCTGCATTCATTATCAATGAACTGAACATTTATGGCATATTTCACAGAATTTCAGCCAGTATTTCTGAGGATAGCTTGATTGAAGAGCCATGCTCTGAGCACCATGAATGTCTGTACCACAACTTATAGCAAAGTGGTCAGTAGCTGTTAGTAGGTTACATGTTGCTGTGGACTCTGAAGTTTGACCTGATGGTGGTGCAAGAATAAAGGTCACAGGGGTCACCAAAATCCATAGGGACCCTGCTTTAAGAGTCATGAACATTCACGCAAAATGCAATTATAGTCTGTGAGATATGTTGCTGTGGACTAAATTGTTGAACATAAGAACGGACTGGTAATTGAGCATCTTTGGCCAAAATATACCATAGATAATCCCATAGCCACACTATAAGATACACAGCAAAACACCCTGCAATGCTTTATCATAATATAATGTTGCTAATGCGTTTCAAAGACATGTCTCTACGTGTGTTACACAGTGAGTTTTCACTGGGTGAGTCAGACAGAGTTATTGCAACAACCTACAAAACATCTGCCTACAAATGCGAGTCATCTTCCTCTGACGCGCCTGATGCTTCCTCTGCTGTCATCTTAAAGTTACACGGTATCTCAGCTCCGCACTGCTCGGCTCCCTCAACTCTGAACCTCTGGAGTCTGGAGACACAGCATGTTGTGATATGGGATGGGCTTGGCAGAGAGCAGCCTGATTCGCTGTTGCTCCCGGATACTAAAACCCGCGCACACAGCTCATGTCCGTCTCCTCTGTCCATGCTACTGTCCGTCGCGCCCGTGTAGCAGCAAGTCGGTGCTCGACTGGTTTGGTCTGGAGAAACCATGGCAGACCTAGAGGATAGTGTTACAATTCCCGAGTTCAGCTGCCTTCTCCAAATGGATCCCTACCTCAAGCCGTACGAGAAGGACTTCAAGAGGAGGTAAAACACGGCTCTAACGGCGGTTTTTTGTCACTGTCTGATGTCAAAATCAGTCCCCGGTGAAGCGGGAAGAGGCCGGGCTTACTCTGGCGTTCGTGTCTTGAAACAAAAACACACCAACAACAGATAAAAAGCGATGTTTTGCAACACATCAGAGGGTCGCCTTCTGCAAGTCAGGTTTGACATTTTGAATGAGCAGAGGTCGCGCAGAGTTGAGCTCCCCTCTCATGCGCAGCAGATAGCTCGCTGTTCTCCCCCTTTATTCAGCCTGCCACTGAATAACAAGCGTTTAGAAGATGTTCAGCTTATGCAAAATTAATGAACCGCTACCTGAAAGTCTTTTTCATTTTATATGATAAGTTGCTGACGGAGGCAAGTCGTCTCTCAACTTCCTGTGTTTGACAGTTATAGAGTAGGGATGTGTTTCTCCGTCAGGTGACGTCTACGTTGCGTCGTGAGGTCAGTGTTTTGGGCTGTGGAGCTGTCTGATGCTCGCCCGTTACCGAGGCTGCTGCATCACTGTGGTCCATCATCTCAACAGAGTTTGCTTCCTCCAAGCCATGGTTCTCATTAATATATATATATATATATGTGTGTATTTTTTTGGTATGAGTTTTCCTCTGAATTCGGGCTGGTTGTTATCGAAGCATCAGCTATCCTTAAATGTGTTTTAAAATTGGCTTAAAATCCAACTCGTAGTACATACTACAGTAGCTGATTGCTTTGCTTCTTGCAATGTAAAAGGCTATACAATATAAATAACCCCTCAGACATTAATTGATTTTATGCAGTACTCATATGCTGCATGATTTTCCCCTTCAGCCTCGATTTGGCCTCCATACAAATTAATTATTAGGGTGGAAGTCTTAAGCAGCTGACACTGTGTGTGTGTGTGGTAGCAGTGATTTTGCAGTGTTTGTGTGGGCTAGTGCATTTATTAATCAGGGATTATTTCCTGCAGAAATTCCAATCACATTTTCCTGCAGTTCCCAAAACGATGCTGGTTGATAATGTCAAACTGCACTCAGAAGCACATTTAAAAATTTTATCATTAAACTAGAATATGTTTGCATGATGCATCTTCTTAATTGAGTCATATATTTACGCCAGTGACGGTCAAACGGCGGGCTGTGTTGGCTCACCGGAAGATGTCTTAATAGCTATCTTTGAGATTTATATTCTGAGATTTTTATAACCTCTTTGTTATCAGAGCTTTTCTTGGACTGCAAAGTTCCTGTACTTATATATTGACTGATACCACTTTACATGTGAATTTTTCCTTGCCTTTTTTGGCAAATTGTCCCAGTTCCTTGTGACATGACTCTGAGTGCATTATGTCAGCTCACCATACATATTCAAATGATGACTGATTAAATTAAAGTGTACGCATGCTGGAGAGACAAAACATGGAAAACTTTTCATAGAATCAGTTTTAATTAACTGAACTTGAATATCATAAACATCAGTTTTGCTAATTAGTCAATTCAGCGACCCTTAGGTCTGTTTATTCCCTGTCACTTTTATCACCCAAAGGATGCTAAAATAATACAGTGAACAGTAACAGGAAATTATACAGTGAATAACTGCTTATTGTGAAGACTGAAACAAATCTTTGTTTTTAATAAAAAATGTGTTTAAATTAGTGCAGTACCTTATGTTGACCCGAAAAGAACCAACATGTGTCCTGGTAAATGCTCTGACCTTGGGTCTGCACTAATCTCCAAAAGTAAACAGACACTCTCCGTAAGTCAATAGACTCTGCAGTGTCACTTTGTTATTGTTTTTTTCAAAATGATACATTATATTAATTTGCTCTTGGTTGTTGTGTCTTTTAAAAAGCTGTGAGCTCTGGTTTTAACCAGATAAGCAGCATGTACACTTTTTGCAATGGCTGAATAGCAACAAAATGCTGAAGTTAATAATAACGCAATGCTGATTTCACAATCATTTCTTTTTCCTGTAGGCTCATTTCTGGATGGAGGGCCATCTGGCTCACAATATGACAGTGTAATTCTTCAGCTCAATTCCCCACCTCATGTCAAATTAACCTTACCTGCTGGATTAAAAAAAAAAAGTGCATAATGTTTTCTACTTACAGGCCGACAATGATAATGATCTACAGCTCACATTGCTGCAGTTCCTGCTCACTGTTGGCTCGTCCCTGAAATTAGGCCTTAAAACTCTGCTTAGGGGCCATATAGTTTTATCCATTTTCATTACCGTGTCAGATCTTGTCTCTAATGTGGCAGGTAAGGGACCACCTGCTTTGTATTTGAAACATGTGTGCAGGGCTCTAGCCTTCCAGAGAGATGAGCGTGTCAGTTCCATCTCAGACACAGCTTGGGATCGCTAGGCTTCACCGAGCTCCAGACGTGTCTCAAACACCTGTCTCACTGATGAAAGTTGCACATAAATTATTTTACATATAGGATGACTGCTGTGTGAAGGTTAATTCTTGGTGAGCCCCTAGTGTTCTCAGGCCTAGCGTCCAAATGCTATACCATGAACACAGGCGTAGAAATTGAGAGCTTTCTCAGGCTGTGGTTTCCTGCTGAGTCCCCTTACTGAGCTGCACAGTGCTAAGAATTCAGCAGGCTTATCAGGAGGAGACCTCTGACCACACAGACTGATTCTTTAGATTTCACCGCCATGTCATGGCTCAAGGCTGCCCATATCTCAGGTTTGTTGAACTGTGGTTCACACCAGATACAGCTGGTGCATGCAGACAGTTAAAACTATCCCAGCATATTGTGCAAACCTCCCATTCTAATTAGTTATTCCGTGGCTGCAGGCAGCTCTTATTTTATTTCATCAGGATGCTAGTTTAAGATTGATTGTGAAAACAACCGTTGATGCTGCACACAGGTTACAGCCCCAGTGAGCAGTGCTCTGTTGACATGCTTCATTATTTACCCTTCCCGTTGCGCAAGTATGCAGGAAGTGCTGCTTGGATTTTGCAGCTCGTGGCACCATGTATCTCGTAAATTGGACCAAATGAAAGTAGGGAGCATTGGGACTGCTGCTTATTATGGCTAAGAGTTGTTGCAAAGATTTGAGTATGTCATCACAACTCATTTCAAAGTGAAAATACAGCAATAAGTCTGAGTCTTATGCTTGTGATGGTGATGCAATATATTTCAAGCAAAACTGATTATTGACTTTGAAGTGATAACCAGTGCATGTGCTCTGACTGAGGAGTAATGAGCTAAAAAACAGGAATTAAAGATAAGTGGGGAAAAAGATGGTTCCTTGGTTAATAGGAATTATTAGAATAACTGCATTAAATTTCTGAAACTGCCTGTTGAATTTGAATGAATTAATGTCTGTTTTTTTGAGGTAGCTTTGGTAGCATTTATTTTCCCATCACCTTGCTTAAGGGTCAACAAAGGGACAAGGTTAGCAGGTTAGCATTCAATCAACCTATCTGCATTTATGTTCAGGTCCCTCTTTAGCCTCATTAATGCACTTCGTCAAAGACGGACATGAATGACATTATTTGAAAGTCACCTTGCTGCCGGGCTGTGCGGGCAGACCTTTAGGCAAACTGAGATCAGGACGCTGAGACGTTTTTTCCCCCACTTGTGCTTCTCTGGGCTGATGCAGACTGTCCTGACACCTCTGTGCCTCAGCTGTCACCATCAGTCATACACAACACAACAGACCTGAACACTCACTCTAAATTTAGATGCCCGATTGTCTAACAGTGAGTGTATGAACAGGTTACAGAGTTCAGCCACTCTGTGGGGAGAATTTAAAAGTGGACTGTAATCATGACTTTAGAGTGTAGGTGATTTTTCTTTCTCTTGTGAGCATCATTTGGCATGGCCTTACAACATCTAATACTTCTCTTTAAAAGTTTTTGAGCTGTTATAGTAATAGATGCAAACTCTGAGTCGCCCCAAAAATAGATGAGCCCTGTTTTTTCTTCCCCCTCCTGTCAAATGCAGAGCTTCTTGTTTGAACAGTGAGTGGTCACAGCAACATTTACTTTGTTTTTCTGATTCATTTGACCGTTCTAAATCAGTTCAAATCCATTTATTTGATAAATTGGTTTGCCTTGATGCTACAACAACATTTTCTAATGGGAACATTAAAAAGATTGCTGGAGACATGTGAACAAGTATTTATCATCATTATTAAAGTGCTGTATGGCTCACCTCCCTTTTTAATGTCTTGTCCACCAAGTCATTTGGGCATCACAACCAAATTATTGTCTAAAAAAAGTTTTGTTAACTGCATAAAATAAAGATGTCTCAGCAGTTCCTTTCACATGTGATGAAGATTAGATCAAATCTGTAGGAATGGAGGCAAACAATGTATTTTTGGATAAAGTTAGACTGGCAGCCAAATGAATTGGCTGAAACTGACGGAATTTTATTCGGTGAACTTGTGTTGACCTGAGGAACTCTGGGTAAATCAGAAGTTTGTTCATACATAAAGTTTTACAGTAGAGGAAAAGTGCGAGTTGGAATTTTAAGTATCCGCTGTGCTAGGTGTATTGCACTGACTGAAAAATGCACTCACTGAGCACTTTATTAGGAACACCTGTACAGTTCCATATTCATGCAGTTGTCCAGACAACTGATTATGTTGCAGCAGTGCGATGCATAAAATCATACAGATACAGGTCGAGGTGCACTTAATTTTCACATCAAATGTCAGAATGGGGAAAAAAATTTGATCTCAGTGACTTTGACTGTCTGTGCCAGACAGGCTAGTTCAAGTATTTCTGAAAATGCTAATCTCCTGGGATTTTCATTCACAACAGTTTCTAGAGTTCAGAATGGTGTAAAACACACAAATAAACATCAAGTGAGTGGAAGTTCTGCAGATGGAAATACCTTGTTGATGAGAAAGGTCAGAGTAGAAGGGCCAGACTGATTGGAGCTAACAAAAAGGCAATGATAACTCAGATAACCACTCTTTACAACTGTAGTGAGCAGAAGAAGATCTCAGAATGCATAACACGTTGAACCTTGAGCCGGATAGGCTACAACAGCAGTAGACCACATCGGGTTCCACTCCTGTCAGCCAAGAACAGAAGTCTGAGGCTGCAGTTGGCACAAGCTAACCAAAACTGGACAGATTAAGACTGGAAAACCTTAGTGTGGTCTGATGAATCTGGAGTACTGCTGAGGCACGCAGATGGTAGGGTCAGAATTTGGCGTCAACATCATCCATGGACCCAATCTGCCTTGTGTCAACAGCCCGGGCTGGTGGTGGTGGTGGTGCAATGGTGTGAAGATGGGGGCCTTAATACCAATCAATCATGGTTTGAATGCTGAGCCTGTCTGAGCCTGCTGACCTTTATCTTGTTGGCATCCCGTTTCACTACAGTATACCCATCTTCTACTGCTTCCAGCATGTTAATGTACCATGTCACAAAGCAAAAGTCGGACATGACTGTGAGTTCAGTGTACTTCAGTGGCCTCCCAGTCACCATATCTGGATCCAACTGCACACATTTGGGATGTAGTAGAACAGGAGATTTGCAGTCATGTCAACATAGACCAGAATCTCAAAAGAATGTTTCCAATGTCTTGTGGAATCCATGCCACGAAGAATTTAGGTGAACATTTTATTTATTTAACTATAGAACATGACAAAGCGGTTTGTGTAATGTATAAAATCAAGTTTTTGGTTTAGTTAATTTCACATGCAAACATTGGGCAAAGGTTCTCAACCTAGCATAGGTTTTCTAAGTTGCTGAGGAGAGACTCACCAACAAACCTTAATACATCAGGTAAATGAGAAAAAACCTCTGGAAGACAATTCAAAGGTATGGAAAGAACTTGGATGTTCAGCTTTTTTGCACCTTTCATCTCCAGATCATCCAGCCTGGATGTTATGCTGCTCTTCTTCTTAGCCCACTCCAGCTCTGTCTCCTGCAGCACTTGCTTGACCTCATCTGTGGCTCAGAGAAGGGGATATCTTCTTCTCCTGCTTCTGTAGTTGATTGATCTTCTTCTGCTCCTCACTGAGCTTCAGAGCTGAAATCAAGGTTCTCCCGCTGTTTCTGAGCCTCATTTCTCTTTGGGAGAGCTGGTCTGCTTTCTTGAGCACCCTCTAAGCCTCACTGTTCTCATTGTTGAGGTCTTTACCGACCCACCTTCTCAAGCACCTCCTGAACCATAGCTTTATTTTTCAGGAGAACTTTTGTTAACTGATTAGCTTTCTCTTGTGCCTTGTGAACATTGGTCCTTTCCTTTAGGAGAGCATTCTCCAAAGATCCCATTTTCTCCAGTGCCTTTTCAATCTTAATTTAAACTTGTGACTTTGAGACAAAAAAAAAATTCCACTCTCAAATTTGTGAATTCCAGAAAAAACCTAGCAACATGATCCAATTTGAAGCTACCAAAATTTGCAGAATGAGAAGTCTGTTCCTGTAGCATTATAGGAATTTACAAGAAGAAGAAGCAGACATTTGCCTGACACTCAATTGATTCAGTTGTTTAACAGGATGTCTGTCACATACAGTGTTGCTGTGTGCAGTAATATCTATAACGATAATATCTCAGTCATGTCATATGATATTTTCTTTAGTATCTTTGTAGATAAAGAGCAGTTACCAAAACCAAGTGATAAGAGAGCCAAGACTGTAATCTGGGACTCACATCTATAATCTCCTGCTGTTCTATTACCAGTGAATGGGGGACAGGACAAAACTCTTTTGTAATTTCTTGCTGCAAGGAGTGTTTCTTGTTGTGTACTACCTGACAGTGAGCAGCTATATTTTTTAATGGAACTATAATATTGCTTTGATCTATCCCTTCAGGCATGTATCTGGCTTATGACTGATCTCTTAAAGCTGCTGTAATCAACATTTTTATATTAGCAATGGGTTAGATGATTGTGTGTATGTAATAGGAGGAGCTTGCAGTGAAGACCCACAGCTAATTTTCATGCAACTCTCCAGTTTCCCTCAGACCTATGGAGCCTTTCAGCATCTTTTAGCTCATTGCCTTGGTTTCACGACCTGAAATGTCACTGTTTCAAACCCACTGCAGGCAGACACTGTTAATGAGTGTATAGTCATAGTGGAGCATTCTGCAACTTAGGAACCAAAAAAATTCTTCAGGAGTTGGTGGAGAACAAAATTGAGCTAAAAGGGGAATCAATATTGGCCTTACATTTGTTGGACAGAAACCTGATAACCGCGATGTTGCTCCATGTGCGCTTGGTTGTCTAAATATGTAGTTGTTTGCTAACAAGTTTGTTCTACCAACTTTGTTTTAATGTGTCCAACTTGCAATTGGGGTATGTAGATCTGAGGCTAAAATGCAGCATCATGTCAGGAATAATGATTTTCACTAAAAAATTCAAGGTTCTCATATCTCACTGACAGTCTTGACTCTTGTACACACAGAATGTACACTAAACAAATACTAATTCTGGCAGAATAATTTTAAAGGTGGTATATCACAAAAAATTGTGAAGTTGTAAACAAAACAGATACTCTTCAATATATAAGTTGAGATTAATATTTTCCTATTTCATTGTTACATTTGGGCCACATAAGATTGTGTTTTAATGAAATGCATGTATTCCAATATTTTTGTTTTGTAGTTTGTTGTTCTTGAAATCTAAACATCAGTTGGCATACCCTTGGTAACTCTGCAAAGAAAGTGGTTGGTTTTACTCAAGACAGGAAGACAGTAGCTAATAGAATTACAGTTCTGTTATTCCAACATTGATTTGATGTTAGGAATTAGGGCCCGTGTTGAGAAAAAGGTTTGCCATATGTGATGAAATGGTCACACTCTGAGGCGCCTGTTTTGCAGCTTGATGGAGGTGTTTATGCTGCCAAATGTTGCCTATGGATACTATGTAGTCTCATGCTAGACATTGTAACAAACTTTAGATGTGGCAGGGTAGAAGGGGAATGAGGACAGCCTATCAAATCTTTAGATAGTGTACAGAGGACAATGATGGTCACAGACATTGTCCGATTATCAGAATTATGAAATAATTCAAATGTTTATTTTGCTTATAGCTTCAGTTTTGGAAATGAACTGTGTCTTAGTAGGCACAATTCATTCATGATGTGTGGTGTGATTTGCCTCCCTGCTGTAATCTCAAGTGGAAACAGACACAAGAGGTGTGAATACAGCATCTGTACAGGATTTGGCTCACTATTCCCTCTGGTCCACCCCCTGAACTCACATTTGTTATAATCATAGCTCTCGCAAGGACTCTCTGTCTATTAATACTGTGGCAGTAACAGCTCTCCCCTTATGAATCCTCCTTGTCCTTCCCTTTTTCAGCATATTCTTGAAATGGTGACAAAGTGGCAATGGAGGCATGTGGCAGCATTGCTGGACTAAAGGCTTTACATTTGGCGTTAATTCGTCTGTATCCACTACGCCATCACAGGGAGGCTGCCGAGAAATCGCACTGTTACTTCAGCCCATCATCACTAGCCCAGGGCATTCACAGGCCAGTCTGAGCTTACTTGTGGCCATAGGGAGAGAGTGCATCTAACTTCCAGCTATTGAAAGAGGTTTTCTGTAAATTGGGGGAATTTGATATGTGGACACTGAAGCTGGTTGCAGGAACGTAAGGGAGATAAATTGCAAAATAGTTAGTCTATCCTTCCCAGTTGAAGGGCCAGACAGTTTATCTCTCAGGATATGCCTGTAGTCACAAATTTTGAGGGAAACAGGCAAGTTTGCATCCTGAGGTGACCCTCAAAAGAGATAACGTTAGCATGGAAACATTAAGATACAGTCTCTGTGCACTCACATGTTGCATATGCTGCTCTTAATTTATAGTTGTAAATATGTGCAAACAAAAGAGCACAGTATGTACAGTACACACACATATTTAACCGTTACATTTGTCTCAAATTTGTCTTTCTTCTGGTATTCTTCTGAGATTAAATAAGACGCTAGTAGAATAACCAGTAAGGTGCTAAATTTATTAAGAGACATTACTGGCTGTTGCTTATTTATGTTTGTATTGTAGCTCAATTCATTGAAAACAGTGCCTGTGTCCATTTATCATTATTCACAAAGGATTTTGATGAATCCTAAATGCCTGTTGTAAAGAAAAAATCCACTGTAAAACTATTTAAAATTGGGCAACCTGTTAAATTGAGGACCATTAATTACACAGAAATGGGTGGAAATAATTACTTATTATTCTAGTGTGACCAATGATTTTGAAAATTACTTTCACCACGTTTTCTTGATGATTAGTTGTCAATGAATAATAAGTGATAACACTGACATTGTACAATAGAGAGGTTGCTTTTCCTGTAATGTACATTAATGGTACCGGTTGATGAGCACTTCTTCCCCATTTATTTTAGTTTCAGAGTATTTTTTTGTTCAGTGATATGTTGTTTGTGTGTATGTCAACATCTTGTGTTGCCATTGTACTTGCTCATTTTACTGTATTATCCTTCTTATGGAATGTAGTAGCTCTTATTTTGTAGATGAAAAATAAAGTTTTTATGTGTAAAACTCTTCTACTATATGAATGCATAACTTAATACTGATCTATAATTAAATAAATAAATAACAAACAGCAGGCAGCATCAGGTTTTTGTGTCAATAACCTTAATCAAACTCTGGATTTGCTATATTTACCCTTACATATGGAGAGAAGGCTGGAGAAACTTGTGTACATGATCTCAGCTGGTATTGTTATTTCACCAACACCCAGACCTGAATGCAAATTATGTTCTTGGGAGGGTTGTCAAAAAGCATTCTGGGAAATAGAGGAAAATGCCAACTGAATTAGAAGCAGAGGAGACAGCTTGATGCAATTGGAATTCACTCACACACAGAAAAAATCAATCACATCAGTGCAAAATAATTGAAATCTATTCAACATCACTGAGAAATGATATATAGCATTGAATGTATCCAACGGATTGCGTATCCAATGGTGGATTTTCCACTGAATTCATACAATATTGTGTGTGTGTGTGTGTGTGTGTGTGTGTGTGTGTGTGTGTGTGTGTGTGTGTGTTCCTTGTGGTTTGTAGGTATGATCTGCTACAGAAGCAGCTCTTACAGCTGGAAGAGGCAGAGGGAGGCTTTGACCAGTTCACACGCAGCTACAGGACCTTTGGTGTGCAGCGACAGTCTGACAACAGCCTGTTCTTTAGAGAGTGGGCTCCGGCTGCAGAGGCCCTCTTCCTCACCGGTGACTTCAGTAAGTAGCCTGAGGAGAACTGTCAGCTCCTCGAGCAACATGACACCAGAATGATATCCAGGTTGTTTCCTCAAAGCTTCCAGTGAGCTCTATTCCTGCTGGTTTATTTTCCACACTCGCGTGTGTGGTTAAATCAATTTATTTGTAATCTTGAGTCTTTTGTGATAGGAAATATTCATCTCTTTTTTGACGCAGCAGGCATCCTCATTATGTTTTAAAGAAGCATGCAGCAGGCTGATAGATTAAAGTGTTCTCCATTCCAATTGTACAATAGCAATCAATTTGCAGTAATAAATCAGATTATTAAAAAGGAAATGACACTTTAATATAAAGTTACATACACTGTTGGGACCGAAAGGAAAAAGAGATTTCAGTGCAAACACAAAGGTTGCGTATCTTTGTGGTGCATTAAATAAGAAATTTGAGATCTCTCCACTCTTGAACACAAAAGGGTCCAACAATTAAGAAAAAACACAGCGGTCTGTGGTGCAAGGGTATCAGCTCTTTTGATCAACCAACCTGGGAGTAGGAAATGTGGAAAATATTGATTACACAGGATAAACTTGCATACTGAAAGGGGTTCTTTTGAATGTGGGAGTGTTTGTTAATATTTTAGTAGCTGGTTATTTCATCATCGCCTGCAAAGTTGTTGAGAGAGTGCAACCTCTGTGTTTGCACTGAAATCTCTATCCCCTCCAGTCCCAACTCTGAAAGTAATTTCAGGTTAATAGTCTTTTGAGTGTTATTTTCGGTTAATGTGGGCTGTGAAAATGCAGCGAAATTATTTATTTTTACCATCATTAACAAGATTAAATAAGACTTGCTTTCATCTATCAAATAGACACACAAGGTAACATAAGCACTCTGTGTCATTTTCTGTCTTTTTCTGTGTCTTTTTCTCACCTTTATCTTTTTTTTTTTTTTTTTAGTGCATTGAGATCTATTACACATGCCTGTAGCAATATGTTACTCTCTCTGGACAAATACAAAAATGTAGTAATAGAAAAAAAAAAAACAAGGTGAAAGATTTCAGACCTGTGCACATAACTCAAATGCCATTTGCCAAGCCACACCACAGCACAAATACTTACCTCCACAGCTATTCTGAACTGACACCCTGCAGGTAATGATAAAGGAAAGCAAATGCTAATAGTAACATCCTCAGAGTGATGCTGTGTGCAAAACCAGAGATTTGTCAATTTATTTATTGTCCCTACACATTTTTTGTGCTTGATAGTTCTGTTGCTGCCGTTCCCTCTCTCCATATTACCCCTGTTCCTTTTTTAATTATCTTCCCAGGACCTTGGGCAGCAGCTCAATTCCAACTTTCAATTCTGTGAGAGATTATATTTTGACACGGCTCAGTCATATTATTTGATTTCAATTTCATAGTAAATGTGGAAACAGCCCAGCAGCCCTAGTCATGAATATGGTGCAGGTTGGATGCATAATGCACTGTATTTTTTCAGAGGAGTTTAAGCGTAGGAAGATAAATAAATTGTGAAAAAATATGACTTGGCCTGCCTGTGAAAAGTGCTGGTGTCGTGCCCGGTCACTTCTGGAACATCTCCTGCGATTCATTTTCTATCCTGACGTTGCTTTTGCTCATGAATAGCAAACAGATATGGATTACGGAATATAAACAATGCCCTAAATCGACATGCCAAGGTGGTCACTTTGCAATAAATGTTTTGTGTTGTAATATATTCCTGTCAGTCAATGACAGTTGGTAATGTGGAATCAGCGGGTAACGCCTCTCTGTTGTTCACTCAGAGATATAATTCAATGAGCAGTGAAGTGGTATTTTATCAGTTTTTCTTTTAGATGACTGAACCTGCTGCTTTACTCACTGTTGCAGAAGTCACAGGATACAGGTGAGCAGTGCAGGCTAGAAAAATAACAAGGAAGAATTATGTAAGAGGTTTCAGAGGAGAGGAAGAGAGAGGGACAAATTGTGTGAAGAGTGAGTGCAGAAGTCAGAAAAATAAAGAGGCCCTGTGACCACATGGGGATATTGAAATAGATCTAAAAACCCCAGTGATAAGTATCAGCTACAAGCTGTTGTTAGCACAAGGCAAAGTGGCAACACACCACTGTAACAAGGAAGAAAACAACAGTTAATTGTTGTTAAAGGCCCTACAGATGGATTTTAATCCCCGACCTCTGACATTTCTGAGTTTGGTGACCCCTGTTTGTAAAATCAAAAAAGATTTTAAGATATAATCTGTAAAGAAAAACTATACATATACAGGCTTTAAATAAGAATAATATGTATACCAACTCATAGGAACATGAGCTGTGTTTCAGGTCTGAATTAAAACTGTGCCAGGCTCATTTCCACATTGGCAGCACAAAATGGAGACAAGAGATAGTTTACAGAGTGATTTTTCAGCCTGGGGGCCAGGAGCTCAGTTTGGTCGCAAGATAGATTAGAGGAGTTGTGAAGTGACAAAACAGGATTTAAAACAAAAACATTTAAGATGATGTATTTTGTGGTCACTCCCTACCACCAGATACCAAAAGGGACAAGAGAGATTCATGTACTGAGTTGGCCTCCGTCATATATGCAAGTATGATCCTATGGCTGGCTGTGATCAGGGCACAGCTAATCAGAACTGATGTCTGGATCTGTGTTATAATCCCCTTAATTTAATGTGTTTAAATCCTCTCTGTGCTCACCTGTAGATGGCTGGGACAAATTCTCCCACCCTTACACCAAGAAAGAATTTGGCAAGTGGGAACTGATTCTTCCGCCCAAGCATGACAAGTCTCCAGCTGTGGATCATAACACCAAACTCAAGGTAGGGAACAGAACATCTTCGTGCCTATTTTCACAGCCTCAGTAGGTGTCATCTTTGCCGCTGCGGCATGGGAACTTGTCACCGTAATGTGCGAGTGAGATTCCCCGTCGTGTGTGGTGTCTTATGAACCAAGTGAAAACCTGGCGTGTCGCCGTCAACAACATGTCATACTTACGGCGCGCAGAGGGGAGATTGTTGTATGTACACAATCTGCACAGCGGAGGGTAGATACACCTGAGGAGCCCGACTGATGGCTTTTATTTCGACTCCCATCTGCGGGCAGGTATCCCTCAGGAGGCTGTGCCGTGTTTGTTCAGTGCAAAACACAGGCCACAGTGGGTGTAGATGATTGGTTTTTAGTTCTTGTAAATAATTCATCAGGGTTAAATGCAAAAGACGCACCTCCCATTATGCATTGTCTCCCAAGCAAACAGCGAGGATGAGAAATAATCCTGAAATGAGATGCCAGGCGAGGAATGGATGGCATCGCGGCACCACTCTCCTTGGGACTGGGTCATCGTTGGCACACTCCTGCGCCCTGGACAGGCTGCCCAGCTCCCATTGTCAGCGGAGGTCAGTCTAAGGACGATAAGAAGCAGATGGAAATGCTGGCACCTGGCCTTTCCTTGTGCACCCCTGCTGCCTATGAATGGCTGTCTTGCTGTGAGCTCCACTTTAGAATTAGTTCCACAGCACTCCCTCGTGGAAGCACAAGCTTAGCTCCAATCACTCTCATGTAGAGCAGCTTGCCCTTCCATCCCCCTTTGTTCAAGGCCCAATTTGTCTCCATAAACAAGCACTGTTCTTTTGTGGGTACAGTAGCTCTTTAGGTTGTAAGTATGCAAGACTTTAAAGAAGTGAACTGAAGTGTTAGCCTAGCGATCAAACACTCACATTTTCACCCACACCTAACTTCTCGCATATTGCTTGGCTCTTAGTTGTTTTTCCTGTTCATGCACCCCTTGGCCTGCCCAACAGTCTGATTTTTCTTTAATGTGCCTAATGCTGGCCAATTTGTCTGAAGGACCACCATTCTGTCAGGCTTTATGCCAGTCCATTTATCCAACTATCTTTTCCTAATCCTATAAACTGTGAAGCATGTCATAAGGCGAGCCAGGCAGCTAACCCCCAGGTGGCCAGGCCATAATGAAAAAACCCCAGAGGGGGGTCTGGCCAATGGCTCACAGGCAGGTGGCAGTGGAACAGTCATTACTTCACAACAGTGGCCAGAATTAGTTGGGTTCTAATGCCCGTTTCTGCGGGGGACAAAACAGGGTGAACACATACTGTGGGTAACGCTACAGGATCGATTTCTTGGTGGGTTTTTCCAACTCTCACGCTGGCTTTCTCCTTTCTTATTTGACTGATGGAGGCAAAGTAACTTGTCAGTTAGATTTCCAAACTATACTTATTTGACCCCCTTCCAATGCCGAATTGCAGACATAATAGATGAGAGGCAAAGGATAATGATTTAGATTTCCTATTTTTCTAAATTGCTCCCTGGCTCAAATCCCCTGTCAAGATGGGCCAGCGAGTGGCTGTGTTAAAACCAATGGAGAAGCTGCATCCTTCACAAAATAAAACACAACATAATTACCATTGAATCCAGATTCACCACAACAAGTTTGCTGGTCAATACCGTAGCTTTTTGTCCTCCACACCAAATTATGTCTTCAGTGCCCCCAGAGAGCAGTGTATAATAGTTGTAAAGCTGTGAGTTTTGCGTTAGAGAGCAGGAAGAGGGCTCGTTTTCATGTTGACACTTTGAAAAATGTTTGGTTTATTGGTTGAACAATCTGCACCATCTTTTCTGTGTAATGGATGGGGAGTAACTGCACAGTTTTATGATGTAAGCATTTCATGGCCGGAAGATGTAAATAAATGCTGACATTAAAATTGCATACATCCAGGGACAGACACATACAGGAGTCACAGAGGACCTGTGATTTGTGGCCAGGCCTCTTAAATCAGAGGACTGTTATTTCTGGCTAATGTTTTTCATTTTTTGCAATTATGTTTTGACTTTTACAGGACTTTTCCCATTTTACTGCGGTGTGTGTACTATTATCCTACAAGAGGGAAGGGATTCCTGTACGTTTTCAGTCTAATTTTCAATGCTGCAATGTGTATCATATGGTCTGTGTCCTTTGTCCGCTTAACAGACAGTGTGTCCCTTCCCCTCAGCTTATGTAAAGTGCCTGTAGTGTCTTTTGAATGTCCCTCCTCTATGTCATTGTTTAAGTGCCCTTCCTATAACATAGCACTCATTTGTCTTATTTTCCCAGGTGGTAGTTCACACTAAGGAGGGTGAACGACTGTACCGGCTCTCGCCATGGGCAAAATATGTGACCAGGGAGGAGAAATCTGTCATCTACGACTGGGTTCACTGGGATCCCCCTCAGCCTTATATTGTAAGTTATTATTTTAATGTTTTATTCTTCAGGAAAAAAAGAAAAATTTGATGTATTTTTTCCTTTTTTTTCCACCTTTAAAACGGATAAAAAAGTCAATGCAAAAATCTGGGTAAAACTGGATTTGAAAAACACCAGTGCAGCTCAATGATTCATCGAGAGATTGTTTTATTTTTGGCTACTGGAAGCATTTTCTGAGCTGTCAGCAATGCAAAAGGGCCTTGTTTAATTTAAGCAGCGATGATCTATGTCTTTTTGCTGTTGCAGGAAGACTGTTGCTGTTTGCTGTTGCAGAAAGACATAGATGAAAATCTGTTTTAAATGAGCTGATCTTATGTTTTGTTGTCAAAGTATCATCACAACAATCATTAATGACTTGATTTTAAAAAAAAAATCAAGCTAATTTCCTCTGTTAAGTCACTAAAACCACTGTATGTTGAGTTTTCTGAGTGCCAGCTGTGGAAATAGCCTCCCATATGCTGGTCCGTACGTCACTACTTTGATTCCTTGCAGTGCAAAACGCACACACTGTTACATTTGAAATCAGCCTAACATCTCACATCTAAAGCTGTTGTGGTCATTCTTAATGCGGGTGCTTGATGTTGCTGATTTGAGAGGGTCTGAATGTATCTCGACGCTACTTGATGTCCTCAGCACAAGTGTGCGCAAGCAAAACAATAAGAGGCTATTAAAGACCACCTTGCTTTCTTTTATTGGTTGTTATTTGGCACCATTTTAATTAGAGGGGCTCTCTTACTAGCAGTATATTTGCTTTATTTACAAGTGGCAATCATGTACTTCAGATAGTGGGTTCACAAGGCCTGGTGGGTAGCCACCAGGAAATTTGTTCTATGTATAAAACAAATCCCTCTCCGGTTGTGTAACTCAGACAGAGTGAATCATAGATCTTTTAATATTTAACATGCAGAACTATTATCAGCCTCTGTGGTAAGATATTGGTACAGAGACCCAGAAAACCCACACTTTGTCTTTGACCTTGCGGTTCATAATTACTCACCAAATGTACTGTATTTTTAGCAGTTTTTAGGGAAAAAGTGCTGGACTCTGTCATGATTTTTCCATCTAATTTTGGCTTCCTCTCCAGCAAATTCACCCTCGGCCAAAGAAGCCCACAAGCCTGAGAACATACGAGGCCCACGTGGGCATCGCTTCACCAGAGGGAAAGATCGCCTCGTACACCAACTTCACAACCAATGTGCTGCCTCGAATAAAAGACCTGGGTAAGACATGAGACCACATTACCTCCATAAGATTATTATCTTACCTGTTGGCCTCCCTCTTATTTTTGTGGCTACTAAGGTCTGTAAAAAGTGCACAGCAATCATCCTGCTGTGACCCTCTTCATCTAAGTGTCAGTCAGAGCTTTTGTTGATTCAACTTGAGAACAATTTGTATCTTCTCCAGAGAGGAAGAGAAGCATTAAGGTGATGTTTGTATATACCCCCCCTGCATATCAAATCTGCTTCAGCTATGCGGATTTTGGAAAAACAATAGTTGAGGGGTTTCGAGAGCCTTTTTTTTTATTTTTATAACTGCCAGTGTCCTGTGCCATTTCTGTCAACACGGTCCATAACCCAGCACCCATGCCAGGCTGTTTTGAGTGCCACTGTTCCTCCACCAGCAGCATTTTCAGTGGCAGAGCTGTCACACTCCCTCTGCACAAAACCACATCAGCAAGTCAACATCCTGTTTACTGGCATGACCTGAAGGGATCACTGACCATTGGACTGTGTTTTGTAAAGAGGGCTCCACGGCACCAGTCACACCACACAGCAATTATGGCTCCAAAACTGACAACTTGTTTCCATTTCCATGATCTTGACTTAGACAGCCAACAGTGGACAAATGCCATCATCCTGCATGTTGTATCATGTATCAAGCAAAGGCTATATAGACTTGTACTTAGGGCTAGGTGATATGACCTAATTTAAAGTTATTGCAATTAGTTTGATACCAATACATTTAACAGGGAGTTTTTTTTTTAATGCAGCATGATATGTATTTTTTTTTCCATCTGACTGACCTCTGACTTGTTGGTTCTGATAAATTCAGTATAGCTTACAGACATGCTGACATCTGGACTCTGTTGGCTGATTGACTGGCTGAAACTGTGGTTATATATATATATATCACTGGCTGTTGCAGCTATTCTCAGTTTAATTATACAGGATTGTAGAGACAATTCATATTTTGATATTGTCATATGAGTCAACTCTGATTAATGTGACTGTAAACATTTTCTTTCACATATAAGAATTATCCAGTATTTGTGCGATAAATATAACAAACAGAGAACATGAGGTAAAAGATTTAAAATGATCTTAAAATTATGTTTGAATTTGAATTTTGAAAAGATTTAGACTTTTTTCATTCATTTCAGGATTCGTTTTATCAAAGAAATGAGGCAAGCTGCAAGACTGTGTTTGCAAAATTGTTTGAGCAGCAACACAAAATTTAAAGCATGAATTAATTATCAAGTAAACTGAAAAATTTCAGTACTGTTGATTGTCTTTTTTAACCGATAGCAACACCATGTTGTTGATGATAAAGTCTGCTTGTCAGTCTGTTAGTCCAGCACAAATTGTATATCTTTTAATTTGCCTTAATTGTGTTTCTTTTTGTATCTGCTTTTCTGTTTTCTTTACCAAAACTCTACCTTGCAATGATGGAAATTAATCAAACTTAACATAATGGGCAATTCTCATCCCAAACACTTTTTTTGATGGAAAACCCCCCCAACTTATTTTAACATTTTTGTGATATTGTGTTGCTATTGAACAAATTTTCTTACTCATTAACTGTAGCATGTGATTCATTTTCATAATAACTCAAAGTCATTATTAAGATCTAAATTCAAATATGACATATGGAACAAATCCCTGCCTTTGTTTTCAGTTCTGCTCATATGAGATGTGGCATTATTTTGCATTGAAATACAGCCCGCTGCAATGACATTATTGAAAGGCCCAGATATGACTGGCACAGCAAACCAGGAGCAATCTGATAAATGCTGTTTCCTTGGTCGTGTCATCCTGTTTAGTGGGAAAGGAAACTGCCAGAGTAAATGCTGTCAGAGAATCCACCTGCAGCAGCTGAGGGAATATGCACAATAGGATCCTCTAGGAAGCTAAACTCCACTGTCTCAAGTGACTGGTACCTTTGCCTTCCATTTCATTTTGTAGACTGTGGAGCAAGAGTCTCTCTGTGTGTGTGTGTGTGTGTGTGTGTGTGTGTATATATATATATATATATATATGTATACGTGTGTGTGTGTGTGTGTGTGTGTGTGTGTGTGTCTCTCTCTCTGTCTCTCTCTCTCTATATATATATCTATATATATATCTATATATAGATATATATAGATATATATAAAGAAAAACTTCCTCTCACCCCTTTGTCTTGCCTTGTGCTTTGTCACTCTCCTTCAGAAGCCAAAGTTTTTTGTTTTTTTTCTCTCTCTCTCTAGCCTGAAAAGAAACTACGATATAAATAAATAAATCTGCTCCACACAACAGTGAAAAACCACAGGGCCTCCCTCTGGAGTGCTCAGTGGCAGTTTAAAAGCCTGTTGTTCTCTTATTCATAGAGGCAGTTTTCTTAGGTCGTTTTGAAATGTTGTACATGACCTCCTGACTCTGATAGCTGGTGTTTCCCTGTAGCCACAGCTTGTCTTTAGGATACCAGAGTTTGTGTCAAAAAGGAAATGCCTGGAGCTCATATATACAGTATGACTGTCACAGGTCAAACAGTATCAAGTTGTAATACTTCCAGATGCTTGCTGCACCTAATGTTAGTTTTGTGAATACTGCATCAGTGCAGAATTTTAAAATCAAGTTGTCTGCATTAAGTATATATTATGGTGTATGTAAGCACATTTTGTTTTGGCCTGTGGGGCCAACCAACCCCACACATTATTAGAATTATTTGCATTTTTGACTGTTGTTTGGTGTATGATCTAAGCAGCTGGTGTTATTTAAAGAGAAATCAGAGGATGGCAAGAATAATACCCCCTCCAGTTATTGCAAGAAATTAGGCTATCCAAATAGACAGGATGTAATGCCCATAATAACAAAGAGGCGCCAGGATGTCAAGCTACATTGTGTCATGCTACCACACATACAGCATATAACACATATATTCTTTTTGATCATACATAATTTAGTGGTTTACCCACTGCTAATATCTGAAGTATTCACATCAGTTAGCTCTATAATCTGGTAGGAAAGCTTTGAACACATGAATTTGAGATATATTTTTTTTGAGACTTTTTTGGAATAGTACAATGTTTTTCTCTCTGCTCTCTCTCCTTTTTATCTAGGTTACAACTGCATTCAGCTGATGGCTATCATGGAGCATGCCTACTATGCAAGTTTTGGTTATCAGATTACGAGTTTCTTTGCTGCTTCAAGGTAAATATTTGTCAGTTTCAAAGTATGATTTATATATTACAGGCTGTATTGAGTATTTGTCATATAAAAAAAAACTGTGTTAAGCATTTAAGCATATATTTTTTGTTATATGAAGCCCTATTTTAGTTTAGTTTAGTTATTCTAGTTTTGTTTTCTAGTGGCAGGGTCTGCTTTTTCAGTGCTGGATTCAGTTGCATCAGTTGCAGGTGTATGTGCACAATTCACATAATGTGGAAGACAACATTTTATCATGAGTTCAATATGACCATGACAGATGACGCTGTAGCCTGTCCTCTTTAGTCTCCTTTATTAAAACTACATAACTTGATGAATCTTCTCAGTCCACAGTTTGTTTGGCTGCACTGTAAACACATGCATCAGTTGTACCTCCTCTGTTGCATGTCTGACACAGTAGTAACTCATGGCAGGGTGAGGCTTAGTGTGAGTGATTTCAAAAGGAATTCTGGGATTTTCTTGACAAATTGACCAGGACTGAAATATTAAAGGTTACAACTTGAAGATGTATTTTCTTATATGCAGAGTTTCATGTGTCGTTTACATCACTTTACCTGCCACTTGCAGCATCTGCCTTTAAAGCAACTTCAAGTGGTTTTTGAGAAATGTATTTGGAAGGTTGATTGAAGAACTTCACACTGCCATGAAAACAAACAAAGTGAGTGACTTCCTACTCACCTCAGTCACCTCACATCAAGGTTAGGAAGTGTGACAACAGCAAAAAAAATCCCTGTGTAAATACATTTGCCTTTAATCCAGGCAGTGCAGGGAGTTGTAGATAAAGGTGGACTAGTCGGAGTATTTATCTTCTTTCAGAGATCCCCCCCTTCCTTGCTTAGAGTAGAGCATAAACCCAGAGTGTAATGTATATGGTGTAATTTCACCCATGATTGATCTCTCAGTGTCATTTAAAACCTGAGCGGTTGGATACCGGGAAGCCGGGTAATACTGTCGCTATGTGTCCTGTTTTATAAGGAAGCTGATAAATGATAGCTGGAAGGACAGATGAACGTTATTGGACGAGATGAAGAGTGTATGCAAAGATATGTGTTTGTATATAGAGGTGTTTATGCATACATACAGTTATGCTGTGGTTCTAGAGTGTCCTCTGAGTTCCACAGTGTCCTCCTAGATGGTATTAAAGGACTGTAGAAGAGTTAGGGTATTATATAGAGGCTATCAAATAACAAAATCCTAGTAAGCCCCCTTGACAATATGGTTGTAATGGATGATCTTTAGATAAATTATCTGAGAAAGAGATTATGTTTGTGAAATAATACAATATACTGCTCACTAGTCTCGTGTTTTTTTTTAATTACAAACACATTTTAATGAATATAAATCTAAATTCAGTGTGTACTCTTGGATTTGCTCCTAAATTGTAGGCCTGCTGACGCTGTCATAGTACGTTAAGGAAAAATAAACTCCTCACCTTGCACAAGTTACTAGCCAGGTTTATTTTTTAGCTAGGGGGTACATTAAGGTGTAGGATTATGGTTAGGCATTAGAATCAGACTGAGATGTTTCTTGTTTCACTTTTGGTCCAAGGAAAGAAGAACAAATGTATCCACATATATATTTTTTATGGATAGAGGGTCAGCCTATGTGAGGACAGTTGGTCCATTCATCCTCTAAGGGTCGATTTGACATTAGGACTTAGATTTTGCATTAACACTGGTACTAAGAGTAAATCTGGACTAAGTTTAGGGGATAGAGTGGAGAGAGTTTAGGACGGGGTCTTGATGCGGTAACCTAACACAAACTATGTGTGTTATCTGTAGTCGGTATGGTACCCCAGATGAGCTGAAGCAGCTGATCGATGTGGCTCATTCGATGGGTATTGTGGTGCTGCTGGACGTCGTTCACAGCCATGCCTCCAAGAACACGGAGGACGGCCTGAACCGGTTTGATGGCTCTGACTCGTGTTTCTTCCACTCTCCGCCCAGAGGGGAGCACAGCCTCTGGGGCAGCCGCCTCTTCAACTATTCCAGGTACTTCTTGTTTGGGACCAATGTTAACTACTGAACTGTGCCTCATCTTCATATTTGCATGATGTAATCACGCTGCAGTACGTGAATTGATTTGTCTTGCACATTTAGAGGTCGATAAGTCAATAAAGGTAAACTCAAAGTATATTTTTAAAGAAAGAAAACTTACATTGGTGTCATGTTTTAATGAGAAATTTCTTCATCCTACCACCTACAGTGCCTCACCTCAGGTGATACACAACATATTTTTAGTGCCTAATGGTTTAAGCATAATGTTAAGTCAATTGGATGCATTAGTATTGCAAACTGCAGTTTATGTTTTCAGTTTCATCAAGTTGGGGAAAAATGTTCTTCAGGAACATTAACAGGTGAATTCTTTTATGAAAGCTGTAAGAGCCTTAAAAGCATATTCAGTATGGAAAGCTGCACTATGTAATTAAATCATTGTGCTAACATGCTACTCTACATTTATTGTTATTAACAGTGGATCTGCATTGTAACCAGCATTGTAGGACTCCTTTACTTTTGTTTGACTGTGTGCTACCATAATTTTGAGGCAATTAAATCAGACATTCCAGTGTTTCTGAGCCTTTTAGTGCTGTCCATGATATAAAATCAAAGAACTGCCCACTGATTACTGCAATTTCAAATCAATCTACATTATGCTCTAGATGTGGAGATTAAAAGCTGCATTTGAATGTCACATGTGATACCAGACTAATGACAGGAATTCAAAACCAGCAATGGGTGCATCGGATATATAAATGTTTATGTTCTTCGAAGACAACGTTGATAAATGAGCACTGCGGTTTTTAGGGCTTCTGAATTTAAAACAAAAAATGTATACGCAAAGTATGAACAGATTGATAAATGAGGCCGAATGGTAGCTGACATACCGCTCTTTATATTTTCTGAGACTATCTGATACAGCATGACATGTTGAAGGTCAAAAGCAAGCAAGACATGATCGCAAAAATGACAGATTACATCTCTGACCAAAATGGCCATGCAGTCAGATTTACTCTTAATCTGATATTCCTAAGGCATAGAATGGGCTGTTAATGGTGAATTAAAGTTTCCTGGAATTCTCTTGATTGTTTGGTGTTTTTTTACACATTTTGCCAGACAGGTGTTGAATTTTAACGCATTATGAGTGATGCTTTGATGTTACAGTGTTGTTGGGCTTTGGCTACATTCATATTATCAGCTAATTACAGAAGTGTGAGGAAAAAATGTGAAAGGTCTAAAGTTGGCAGGCTGTTTTCTGACTCTGCTGGTGCTCAGTGTACACCAAAACTATTGATTGGTGTTGTTGTAGGCCCTGTTAATTAAGTATCTCTCCTCTTGCCTCTGTACCAGCAAAATGATTCTAGCACACATTAAAGAGGAACGGGCACTGTTGAGTCTATCAAATGCCTTTTTTGAACTCGCCTTTTAATAAGTGTGTGTCGGTGTGCAGCAGTTTCCAATACATTATACAATGCTTAGTGTCAGGCATGGAGGCTATAATAAGAGAACAAGGTTCTTCTTTCATTAGTTATTGAACTCTCCTCATATCAGAAGCACTCATTAGACACGGTGCAGACATATGCCACGACTGGGAGGCATATGAGGAGTCATTTGTAAAAGCCCAAAGGAGCTCTGCAATGTCATAGTCGGTTCATTTGTCTTCTCTGCCTCTCACAGGTTGTTTGGACGTGTCGTTTGTGTCAAGCTTTTCTGCTACTCCCTTTCGAAGGAAATGAACCTCTGAGGCTAGCCGTGAACCTCATGTGAAACACAGGCTGTTTTTAATCAAGCAGCCCTGCTATCAGCCATCACAGTCTGACCATGATGTTCTTATTAGGTTGACAGAAGCTGACTGATACAGGCTGTCAGAGCAAAGATATATTTTCCCTTTTGCTGCCTGTTCTGCTCCGCTTCCATTTCTGCATCTTTATCAAGGAGCACCTTTTTTAGTCAGTATGTGTTTCTCTTCAACTTTTCCTCATAAAACATTCAACTCAGCCTGCAGAGAGTGCTGTTTAGATAGATGCCTGCTATCCTATTTGTTAACTTGAGTTGCCTTGGAGTCAAATGCGTCTGCATTCAGTATTAAGAGTGTCTGGCTCTGCTAACATTGGTTCCAGGCTGTAGAAAAGAGAGAAGTAGTTTTGCAGTTGCTGAATACCAACTTGATTGTAGAAATACTGAGTCGCATTGAAAATATGTGAGGACACACACTGCAGACACTTGCCTTGACTCACAATCTAGCTGGTCTCTGTCAAGAACCTCTTGGATGCACAGTTCATGTGAACGCACAAGGTAATGTACCAGACACTCAGCTGCTCTTAAGCAGAACTAGGGTATATCTGCATTATTCCACTGTTTTCCTTCACAAGCCTTTTCAAAGACGTCAAAGTCACCTTGAGACTGTGACCGAGTGAATGGAGCCCATGTTTTGGCGTGTAAGGGGCTGGCAGCCAGAGAAGCCAAGCCTTTTTTGCAGATCAGGGCCTTCAGATGTGAGAGTTCTGAGAAGCTTGATGTGGGCTCGTTCTGTAATCCCCCCACCTCTCACAGGATCATTTGCATCCATTTTTCATCAATCTTTGTGTGAATTCTTAAGATATGAAAAATAGGCCCACGGCCAGGCTTTTGAAAACTCTTTTTAACTCTTCTCCGTGTCCTCATGCTGAGAAATCAGCCCTGTGTTTGAGGACCAGGGAGCAGTAATTCTCTTTTTGACAAGATTATTCTATATGTGTGTTTTTATTACATTCAAATATTTGTTAATGACAGTGGCGGGCTGTGCATTTCACACCTAGGCCTTCACTGGTGTCCTACCTGAATAGGTATGGCCAGAATAAATGCCATTACTGAAGCAATGCTATAAAGACCCAGTTAACACAATTCAATAGGTCTCCAAACACTGCAGCCACAGCTGCTCCACACACATCATCTCCAGCAAAAGCATCGATATTAACTAATAAAATGACAAAAACGTAAACAATAATGATATAATATATAATAAAATCTCATCTCATAGATATTCAATAAAGGAGATTAGCATGGCTTGGATTGTAAGTATATTCTGTAGTATCAGAGGTCAAATAAGGTAGAATTAAATAATTTAGGTTCTCTGATACAGATGTAGTACTAAAACCACTGATCGGGGTATGTTTCCATCTTATATGATACAGGCTTCTTTATTACAAGCTACAGTCATGTATAATATTTGAATGTTCCCATTGTCCACACTCAGCTCATTCAGCCTGCTAAATGTCATATGAATTGTGAAATTGTAAAATACCAGAATTGCACACAAGGGAAACAAAGAATCATCCTGCTGATAAATCACAGGCCTTTATTTTAAAGAAACGGTAGAAACCATCACAAAAGAACCAAAAAATCCACCTGTCTCCCTTTGGACCATTTATGTCTTAGCATACTGGGAGTAACTTTGGACTGTGGTTGGGTCCTGGCTACTGTCTGATCAATCAATAAACGCACACTTGAAATGTCAACTCAGTCCAAATTCAGTATTTAGTACCCATGAGATATTTCCCCTGCCCCATCAAGTCACACAGCAAGGGGAAAAGCTGTTTTTCCCCTCTGGTGAGCTTCAGCTAATGAGCTCAGCATAGCTGTAGGTGTTGGAGCTGCCTGTAGTGCTTGCAGTAGGTGCTGGATGGAGCCAGTGGGTAGGAACCTAGCAGCTCTGCACCTTCATGCCCTTCATCCCCTTAAAACTATCTGAAAAATAGGGGGAAAAAAGCTCCATGGCAGTAATGTGTTCAACAAGCTTTCTGTTAGCTCTCGAGCCGCAATTCTAAATGTGACTGATGAATAACCTAGTTTAAATGTGTAAGTAAAAGTAGATTGCAGATTGTAGTGGCAAGAGATGTCAGTTAAGAGGCAAAATTGATGCAGTCATTCACTCTTGCTCTTTCGCATGATACTGAGAAACACTCACTTGTCAAATACATGATTGCGTTCTGCAATATTTTGCGAATGAAAGTTTAATTTACTTCTATACTAATATAGCAGACAGTTTTGTAACTGATCTGGAATTCCATATTAGCAAATACTAAGGAAGTGGCATCTGCTGTAGCTCGTCCCCTCTCTTCTGCTCTCCCAGCCCCAGGGACTGTTATTCCCTCAGTAAAGCCTGTAAGGCTGCACCCTCCCTCAAAGCTGGCTGCCAAGCTCTGGCCCATCTGTTTTTGTAATTATCCATTCCCAAGTGGTTGTAGCTCATGATGGTGATGTTAGGCATCTAGCTAGCTAACTGTATAGCTATGATTTTGGAGGCATGCCTATAATTGACCTTAACTTTGTCAGAATGGTCATAGCATTTAAACAACTTCAGTGATGATATGTGAGAATATGCACCTTCAGAGATATCCTTTCACTGCTAAAATTTGGCCTTTTTGGAGAAAACTCCTACAGGGCAAAATTGGCTTGCCAGACTGCAATTGATTTGTGAAAGGAAGTACAAGTACAAGGTGATACTAATTACAGGTTGCTAAACATACAAACAGTCTCACAGGCAGCAGAATATCCCTCCCAGGATGCCAAGCAAGAGCAGCTAACTGCCAGGCAGCCTAAAGAATGCCAGACAAATGGCAGATATCTGACACAAAGCACAGCAATACAGGGACAGTCTGTCAGGCGGCTAGATGAGAGTTTACCCTGCAAGGCAGCCAGCATCACCAGACTGCCTAAAAGGCTGCTTAACAATGTGGTACGGAGTATAAAGACGTATTTCTTACACATGTCCAGCACAGAGCATATATTTGCATTTTAAGACACACACAATGCTGACTGGTTAATTCAACTGTGTTTTACTGCACTGCTGCTTATTTTATGAATAGATATGCAGCAACTAGACATGAGTCTAATTTCGACATTTAGTCACATAAGTAATTGAAAAGACTTTATACAACATCAGCAAGTCGTATCCTTCAATAATCTGCTGTGCATATGTGTATTCAGCGTATCCACAAGATGAATGAAGAATTCCATGATTGAATAAATAAATAAATCAAGCTTCAACCAAGAAATGTGAATTTATTGCAGGTGTCACTCCCGTCAATATCTCTGTCCTGGATGCATTAATGGCTGCAGGGATTGGAGAAAAGTTTGAAATGCGTTAAATGAGGCACCTTATTTGTCCTTTTTGGTCCAACAAATGCACACCATCCATCAGGCTGTCTAGCATCGTTGTTTGAGCATCACACTTCTTGTGGAATGACCTGTCAGCTTCTTAAATTTATTTGCTCTTATCTGCAGCTTACCTGTGATGTTGTGAAAACAGGGGCTTAAATCTTTCTCTCTGTCGTCATGACAAGTTGCCACGACCCCTTATGCAAAACTGACTTCTGGAAACACGCCGTGTTTCAGTATCTGCCCTGCTCGCAACAGAAACGTAAATACATTAATATGGGTCACAGTCATGTTCAGCTGGAGGGGGAAATGAACTCTGATAAAGAGCAACTAAGTATGAAGTGTCATGTGGAAAAAAGTCTGTTGTTTGAATCCAATTGTAGTGACTTTAATAGCAGTGTGTGCGAGCAGGTAAAACAACACCACACACTGTATGATAGATTACCTTATCTTACTCTACAAGCAGCTATATTAGAGCTTTACTCTATTAGAGCTCCCTAACCAGGTTTCGCTGTCATTGCTGAGCTTAAGCATGAGGACAGTGTAATATGCAATTTGCTTTTGTATTAACACCGTAGACCGACTGATAACTTCATTGAACTGCATAGATAAGCGGTGTGTTGCATCGGGTATAGAGATCTAACTTTCTCACTGTAATTGGACTTGATGATGAATGGCATTGTGGGTTCTAATGTGGCAGTATGGTTTCATCTTGGGCCTCTGGCTCTCGCTGGCTATTATCTCCATCCCGTGGGGTTACATTGTGTCTGAGCCTTTGTTGGCTCTGCGCAGTGGAGTGGAGGACCTAATCTATTTATCACAGGGTCTGCGTGACCACCCAGCCAGGCTGCTATATCGGATCATACCAGGCTCCCTTGTGCTCCTCCTCAAGGGAAGGAGGAAGCGCCGGTGTAACATGCAGCTTCACACCTGTCAAACAGTGCTGGGGTTGGTCATCCCTGAGGAATGGAGCACAGAAGGGAACGCATTTAAATGTATTTTGTGTCGTGGCTTACTCGGCCCAAAAAAAAAAGAAAATATTTGGCTCCTGCCATAGACGATGTAATCTTCAGCATTTAGTGCTGCAACATTCATTCAGGGGATAAATCGATGATATGTTTTGAAGAGGAGGTATTATTGAGATCAAGAATTGTCTAGTGTTTGGATGGATTTTTGCAGTTTGAGATGTTATTGAAGTGTTGCTGGAGCATGAATCTGGGACTCCTCACTGCTTCACCAACTTTTTGACATGATGAAATTGCATCATTCAAGCAAAAAATGTTGAACTGCCCCTCGGTATGGTGTCACAACAACAAAAAACAAAAAAAACAAAAACAAATGAAGTTCAGTATTAAACATCTCAGTCTGATTAAATTTTAAACTGCTACTGTAAATATGAAGAGAGAGGAATTCAGAAGTTTCTAGCTATGTCCCAGAAGTAAGAAAACCTCATTCAATAACACATTAACATCTTTTAATAATGAAAATAGTAAAGCTTGGCGCACAGCATGTTGCACACGTCACTCTTTGTGTCTAGACTGGGATGATAAATATTAAAATGTTTCTCTTTTTAGTGCATTTAGTGAACGCAAGTAAGATTTAACACACATTAACTCGGCTCTCTGTGTGTATAGTTGGTTGTGTTGTTATTTAATGTGTCATGAACATGTAAGTGTCCAGCCCACATGAATTTCCAAAACAGCAAAAATGCCCTCACAGTGGTGAAACATTTAATGGGAGCTGTATTTTGTTTTTATTGCTTACAAATAAACTGTTGTCGTATTTATTATCAACTTTGTTGAAATTATGAAGGGTCCAGTTCATAACACAGAGCCCTATAGTAGACAGACACATGACTTTGGCTCTCCAGGGTATGTCAGGGAGGGTGCAGCGCCTGCAGTGCTGCCAGCCAGTGAGTGCAGTTAATTATAGTGTTATGTTAATAAACCATAAACAGTGTTTCATTAGAGGTTGGTGTGAGGCTCTGGAGGTCAAATTATATTTTGTGAAACTTTTGGTTAAAAAAAAAAAAGCCACCCATGTACTAGCAATTTGTCTCAAAAATTATATATATTCAGTTCATAAGCATGGTTGTTTACAGTGCTCTATTACAGTCATTGTTGGAGCTGAGTGTACAGTGAGCATCTGTGTTGGGGATTTCAGTCTATGCAGAAGCAGCAGTTCACATTTAATCAGCGTCATGAATGTGTCATTCGTCTCACATCCTTGACGCGTTGCTGCTGCTTTCCAGCATGGCGTCCAGCGTGTACGAAGTTTCATTTGGTGCTCACTACACACAGCGTTTTGACTTGATGACCAAATCTTGAGTTTTAACCGACGTTTCCATGACAACGCGCCGCTGAATGGGAAGAGGTGAGGCGCGTAATGTACTTTGCCTTGAGTGGCTGTTCAGATCCAGATTACTCTCCCATTGTTCAGTCAGGAACAGGGATGGGGTCCATTTATGGAATCCACCTCCTCCAGCATCCACCAACACAGTCCAACCCACAGGAATGGAGAGCATTTGTTTTGTAGCACGCCATGGGAAACAAAACACACAGCCACAAGTAACGCGCTCATATTCAGATGGTTTATTGGTTTCATCCTTTTTTTCCCCGAGAATTTGCCCCCTTGCTTGTAGGACAGAGGAGCTCGTCATATGTTGACGATGGAAGCCAAAGAGAGTAGAAGCGTACGATTTATCTCCTCCTCAGAAGAGGGAACTCAATTCCCCTGCATGGTGTTTGTTTACCCAAGTGTAGCATGAAATCCTATCAGTTCAAATACTGAGGGATGGACCTGGCTATACTAAATGTTTGCCCAGTGGTCATGCAGGTGGTCTGATGGAAATCAGAAAACTTCACTGTGCGCTGTAAGCTGCCGATTTCTCGTCCTGACCACTGGATATGTGAAAGACGGCGTCCCCTCTACAGTGTAGTTAATGAAAACACCATCTCCTGTCACTGACACTCCATCTGTATATTTGGAGCTTTGTATCAATATGTGTAAGATGTCCTGTAGCGGTGAAAATTAATCTCTGGTGCCCTAAATTGCAGTGAGATATTATGATAATTCAGCTTCATTTTATCTGACCTTGAATATGTGTGTTGTGTGTGTGTGTGTGTTTGGCCAATGTTTTATGTGTTTGTTGCTGGGAAGTGCTGCGGTTCTTATTGTCAAACCTGCGCTGGTGGATGGAGAGTACCGCTTTAGCTGACTTCAGGGTCGATAGGTAAATACAACCTCAGATGAGCAACAACACATAACATACTACACATAACATATTACCCCCATATGTCAATATAATAATATGTCATACCCCCAAAAATTGGGACACAATGCAGAAGCAAAGTGTGAAAAATTAAGTACACCCTTACTGCTTCCATGGGAATTAAGAGGGTAAGTAGCCAGGTGCTGCTAATCAAATGCTCTTGATTAACCGATCATCAGCAAGTGTGACCACTTCTATAAATTCTGAAGTTTTGACGTTTTGCTGGTCTGGAGCATTCAGGTGGGTGTTACCACAATGGCAAGGAGCAAAGACATCAGCAATGATCTTAGAGAAGCAACTGTTGTTGCCCATCAATCTGGGAAGTGTTATAAAGCCATTTCCAAACAATTGCAAAACATTCAAGACAGTTGCGAATCTTCCCAGGAGTGAACGTCCCATGGTCAGACCATGTAATGCTCAGAGAAATTTCAAAAAACCCTAGAGTTACATCTCAGATTCTACAGCGCCATGTTTGGCGAAAACCAAGCACAGCATATCAACACAAATACCTCACCTGGTGGAGGGATGATGATATGAACTCATTTTGCAGCCACGGGACCTGGGCACCTTGCAGTCATTGCGTCAGCAATGAACACCTCTGTATACCAAAGTATTCTAGAGTCAAATGTGAAACCATTTGTCTGACAACTAAAGCTTGGCTGGAACTGGGTCATGCAACAGGACTATGATCCCAAGCACACCAGCAAATCTACACCAGAAAAAGAAAAGAATCAAGGTGTTGTAATGGCCCAGTCAAAGTCTAGACCTCAACCCGATTGAAATAGTGCAGTGGGACCTTAAGACAGCTGTGAATTCCCACAGACCTCAATGAACTGAAACAATGGTGTAAAGAAGAGTGGGCCAGAATTCCTCCTCAACGATGTGAGAGACTGATGAAGTCATACAGAAAATGATGACTTCAAGCTATTGCTGCTAAAGATGGTTCTACAAGCTATTGGATCATGGGGTGCACTTTTTTGGGGGGTGCAATTTTTAACACATGGCTTCTCCATTTTGGCTTCATTTTTGTTAAATAAATAATGACACAGTGGAATCTGTTGTGTGTTGTTTTACACCTGAGGTTAGATTAAATAAAAATAAAAATAAAGAAATAATTTTAGAACCTGGTAAATACCAGGGTGTATTTTCTTTTTCACATGACTGTATGTTCTTTTTTTACCACAATACTTAAGTACATAGGTTCATAGTTTCAGTTATATTGATACTGTACTGTAGAATGGAGCTTTTTTCACACTGCTCCTGCTCTTCCATAATAGGCCAATTTTATTGCGCATTTAATACTTAAAATTCAGTTTACTTTAAAAAAACAAACAATTAAAAATACAATTGCACAAATACTTTTTATTAAGTACGGCTAAAACAGTTTAATAGTCAGTAGACTGCCTGTAAGGACCAAGTAGGATTAAAGTATAAAACAGGTAACAATGAATGTAGTTCATAATGTTACACCAACAGTGAGACACGTTCATTAATGTAAACAGGTCAAATTAGTTTTCTGGATTTCTATGGCTGTTGTGAAGAACAAAGTTAAGTCGCTCCATGTGAAGAGACTCTGTACTTGAGTGTTTTGTTTTCACCCAAAGCTGCAAGGATTAAAAACTTTTTTCTGTTTTTTTTAATCAACTGAAGAAGGTGCTTCGTGCTTTTTTCTAAAGCAGTGCTGATTTATTTTTATTTTTTTTCCCACTTAATCCTACCTGCTGTGCAAATGGGAAGGTCATTATTTATCCCTTCAAACACAAAGTTATGAATAAACGATAGAAGAGACATAATTGTTATTGAAAATAAAAGCTTTTGACTTTTTCATTCATAATGCCCTTTTTCTGAGATCAGTAATTATTTCGAGTCCTTTGCATGGATGTATGTTTTCATTTGATGTGAGAGAGAATAAAGACAAGTTTTAGTAATGTTAACATGAAGGTCATCTAGTCACTGATCCAGGCTGAAATTTCTTTTCTGATGTTTTTTTCTTAAGTGGAGCATTTGAATAGGCTGACAGTCACCTTTACATTTCACTTTGATTCATTATTCAGTCTGAAATGTCTGTCCTTGGGGTAATTTTATGCGAACGATGTCAAAGCAAAGGTTATTTCTCAGAATTCAGTGTTCTGTTGATTTTTTTCCCCCAACCAGTTAGACAATCTGAATACCTGAAGATCAGAAACAGTATTTTACCAACAACTAATCCTCATGCTCATGTCATCCTCCACTCGCTGTCAGGGGAAATATAGAGAATAATTTCACCCATAATGACTTTAAGAAGAAAATGGTCAGTTGTTATTACTCTACTACTAAGGACAATAGGTAATACAGAAATATAAAAAAGTTTTAAATTGAATTGAAGGAGTTTTTCATGAATAAATTTCATTAAATGGCAACAGAGCATGACAGTTTACAGTCACAAAATGTGGACACTCACTGAGCTGTGACTTCCCTGCAGATTTCCAATGCTTTTTCAGGCTTAAATGAACTTTAAAACTTACAGTGTTATTTTTAAGTTTTAATTGTTTGTGAGGTCCAAACACAGTAAAACAGAAATGTGGTCATTTGTGAAGATTTGGTGTCATTATTCCTAGTGTAGTAGAAGTAGAGTGAACATTATTCAACATATTAAAACCACATTGTCGATTCATTTTTTGTTTTGGTTGCACTTTTCTGTGGAAAAGCTTGTTTGGAAGAGTGAAGCCTTGTGAGTAAATGCTCTGCTGGGCAGAACAGTTTTCTTGCCTACTGTGACGAGTTTTTGAGTTTTTCCATGTTTGGTGAAGGTTAGCATCAGTCATGCCGTACACCGAGGTGCAAGGTTTTGCTCTGCTGTCTTCCATACAAAATGCTGGTAATGTGTGCGCACTCAAGCACAAAAACAGAATACCTACTGAAGGAAACACAACAAAAAGACTCCACAGTGGTAGGTGACTTATACACTGTACATTTTTGATGTGCTGATAATGAGTCGCATCGGAACATTACTTCACAAATATCCTAGGCCTGACTTGCAGCCATGAGAGTTATGTTTATTAATATAACAGGAATACCCTTCACTTTGTGCACTAATAGCTCAAAATGGCAGCGAATGGAGGCTCACTGATAGCTTTAAACAAAAAATACTCAGTCATCATTTTAATGGAAAACCTTATTACATCTCATATGTAATTAACAAACATTTTACTTGGACAAACATGTTGGGCTCTTAATTATGGATGATGTAATTTTGAAATTCACAATAAAAATTGTAATTTTCCCAGTAAACCTCACATTATGACTTACTCTGATTTACCCATTAAAGTCTATGGAGCTATGAATTTGAGTTTTAGCAGTAGCTTTAGCACATAAATATAAGATCATTTGAGCATACAATTGTGAGAAAATGAACATGGTGACTGTGATGGTACAGATTTTTTTCCTAAAATTCAACCAGTCTGATACAATACTTAGGTAAGATGATAACAGACACAGTAACTTAGATTTTTAGAAGGGTAACGTTACAAAAACAACTTAAATATTTAGTATCACTGCTAAAATAGACAGACTACTACTCTATCACCAATCATTACTGGCAAACGTGATAGCAGTGCTGAGCGAGGTGCTACCACCCGGCGCTGCTTCAGACTGGATGGGGAAATTCTGGCCGCCAAATATTCTCCGTCCTTCCACAACAACTGCTGAAGCACCCTTTAGCTCGACACTTCAGCCCAAACTGCCACTGTGAAAGTACTTAATGGGCTGCAATGGGAAAACATTGTTTATGACTGTGCAGCCATCAGGTATGAAAGTCCATAACTGTATGATGTTGAAGCCAAGTAGCACTGGGGAAGTGCATGCATACCCAGCTGGTCATCCAGAGATAAATAAAGGTTTTTATATATTTCTCTGTCTGAAAGTTTTTCTGTTCTGATGGCGCCAACATCCTGCCGTACGTGTTCAGACTTGGTCTCAGAAGGCTTTTCCCAGCCTTGTTTATGGAGCAGTGTTTGCCTCTTCCGGAGAACTTGGATACATTTACAATACTTGGGATCAGTTCATAACTCATAATTTATTTTCTTGGCCCCTTTGCTGTTTTCTTCAAAGTTTGCATTAATAAAAATGCCACCCATTCATCGTCGGTATGCCACAGTGTTTTTATGAAATCAGCAAATATTACTTTAGAAAGTACATTTGTAGGGAAACAGACAGGCAGCAGGTTATCTCTAGGGATGTGTCAGTCTGTTTGGGTTGGCTGGTGAATCTGGATTGTTTAGTGTCCTGTTTTAGTGTGTGTGTGCATGTTTAGAGTGAGTAGAGGGCCTTTCCTGTTTGCTGTTTGACAAAAGGTGCTATTTGCAGAATGCCTAAAGAGCTTATCTGTTGTAAGATTCATGTAAACCAGCGTCTTTTTTTTTTTATCTACTAACCCACACCGAAAGTTATATTTTCTCATATTTTTTGGTGAGGAAGCAAAGCAGAAGTGTGTGACCTCGGCACTGCATGCATCCTCGTGCACAACAGTTTCTTGTGTTTCTCGATGGGAGAAGTCCATGCATCGTTAATCAAGTCTGTCGCTCGCAGCGGTGGGTTTTACTCAGTAGTGTGGGGGGTGGAGGGGGGAGAACAGAGGGAGAGAAGGAGGTGGAAGGCGGGTGGGTGTGGGGGGTCGTCCCAGACTTGACCTTCCTCGGTGATGCTTGCACTAGCAGTGCGGCAGGCAGCGCAGCCTCACCCCCTCCATGGTACCCAGAGGTTTCACAGGACAATATTGCTTGCAATGCAATATTGGCTTTGCTACCTTTTTTGGTTGCATTTTTTTTTTTGTTTTGTTTTGCTCTCAAGTAAATTTGTTGCTTCCCTCTGATGGGACTTGACGCCGCAGGAATCGTAAAGTCTGGGGGGGGGGGGTTGAGAGCAAGTGAGCGTCCAAATTCATGTATCTCTGTGCAGGGAAGCATTCATATGAACATGCCTTGGTATAGTCCGTGAAGTGCACTCAGGGCTCGCCTTGCCTCTTCTCGCGGAGTGTCAATTAGGGAGGGATTTGAATGGACTGGAGTGGAGCCTCCAGTGAGGTGTGTGTTGCAGAGAAGGAGACGTGGAGCGAGTAGAGGGGTGGTGGAGGGTGAGGAGGGTGGGGAGGGGTAGGGGTGTGTTGTAGAAAGACAGACAGACAGACAGACAGACATGCAGGAGGAAACAGAGATAAAGAGACAAAGGCAGAGCTGTGAGCTTATTTATAGATTGACATGTGTGCACGAGTGAACCTCTCTTGGTTCCTCGAGCGGGAGGGCCTCACGCTGCGTTTCGTCCTCAGCATGACTGATTGATATGACTCATTTACTGGCTGCAGAAGGCTGTTAGGACCAACAGGCTGTGAAAAATTAAGATATCCTAATGAGAGGACCAGATAAGGCGCACAGCACAAGTTTGGATGATTCGATCTGATTATGACCATAAAATGCTGTCACTCCTAATGGATAATATTACAAAAGCCCTCTCATTTAACAAGCACCCTTTCCCTCCAGCTACAATAGATTGAAATGTAATTGAAACAATTAGAGGCGGAGGAGGTAGAGGGCTCGCTGGTCACATCTCGGATAAGAGAAGACGATGCAGAGAATTCTCCGGCATCCCTTCTTGCTTCTCTTGGCTTCTTCAGCCCGAATGACCTCAGAGTCAATTGTCCCTTTTTTTTTTTGTTTGTTTGTTTCTGTTCCTCCATTTAATTGAATGAAAATATCAGTCTGCGCAGCTCTCTCCCTATTAGTTTCAGGGGAAAAATCCATTTCTGGTGCCTTACTCTTTGCTCTATCCATCATACTGGAAACACTTTCAATTAACATGACTTAATAAAATTCAGGCTGCCAGCAAAGCAGTGATGGACTCCAGCTTGTTTATGTAAACACGTCAGTGGCTTCATCGCCAGCCTTTAAAGGGCGCCCACTCTCTTTGACCTCCCCTCGCCCAGCATCACCCTCAGCATCTCCCGCTTCGTCCAGCTTTGTTTTGTTGGCTAATTGCGCTCGGAGGCCTCCCTTGTCTCACAGGCAGGACTGAGACAGTGCAGGGTCCTCCGGACAGAAACGTTTGCGTGGGCAGTAAGTTCGTTAATCTCGAAAAGCGTGAAAATATAAAGATAGGGAGGCATCAGCCTGATCCGCGGGATTGAGCGTTGCACACCTTCGTTCTCCCTAACAGGGAGGAGGAGGAGAGGAGAGGTTGTCCCCATAGCAACGCAATTTCAAACACAGTTCGTGAGGCAGGATGCTCGGGCCAGCCACCAAATGTAAAACAAGAGATTTACACTAAACTCCTCTCTGCCTCCAGGTCCTTCCCAGGCGCCATGCGGTGGTTGCAGAGAGGCTCTTGAATCAGTCACAGCATGTCAGTGGCAGTGAGACGACCTCATCTTGCACTGCTGATTTCTTTCTTTCTTTTTTTATTTTTTATTTTTATACTGGCTCTGCCTAATTAATCTGGGCACTCTGGTTGGCTCCTGACAGCAGGCTTGTAAAGTAAGATTTGTGCACTGCTCATTATCATTGATGAAGTGGAGTGTCAGTGGTGCCAGGAAGCTCGGCTGGTCGGGGCTGATGTGGGTGAGCTGGTGGTAGGGAAGTCGTCAACCCAGTCACTCCTGTCTCCGCTCCGACAGTCCCACTCCCAGATTAATTGCTCCCAGACCACTTTTGCGGTTGAATTGAATTGTAATGATTCATAAGGAAGTATAAAGTGTCTGATTGTACGTGGGATGTGGAGGCGGCAGGGGTGATCTCCGGGGTATATTCTGTAGATTTAGTTGTTTCACTTTTTATATTCAGGTTGGTGGGGGAAAAAAGAAATCTGTATTTAGAGGATTGGTTTATTTTCAGCTGTCTAGCGTATAAAACGTATAAAACGTATAAAACGTTATATTACTGCTCAATGTGTCCGTACATAGGCTGCTACTGTAATATCGTCCAGGATGCTACTAATACCATCCTGCCTTCACAAGATACTACCTGGTTACTATTAACAGATTACAGTGTTAATATATTTCCTAACTGTACCTAATAATCTCCCTGATGTGTTTCTAGATATTTTACTTTTCATCACCAATACAGAATACAAATATACCATATAATATATTGTATAAATTAGATAAAGCGCTTGGATTATAAAGCCATCTGATTTGGTACACTGTTTAAAATTCATTTTCTTAAATCACATGCCAAATGAAATACTTTGTATGTAATCCCTTTGCTCTCAGCCTTCCTCACATATCCATTTATTTTATTGTATATCTGATGTTTAGATGATACCATGATGTTTTAACGCTCCTGAAAACTTGGCTTCAAATCTGAAGTATTTCTCTTTAAGATTAATGATTCATTATTAAGAATTATTTAAGTAAAAAAAAACATCCTTAGCTAGTTTGTCAAAAACACAAGCAAATAAATCATGTAAAATAAACAGCCTTTTCCCTCACAACAAGATTTTAATATCATTAAAATTTATATGGGACAAAAACATGTGGACATTAGATTTGAGCTGGTAGCTGGGGTTGGTAAAAACAACTTAAACACCTGCTTGATAATGTGTGATTTTAAAAAGTGATTTAGGGATTGTATTATGTTTTGTAAGCTCCCCAGAATCAGGTGTCTGATCCATTTTGATGTTAAACTGAAGGATACCTAGCAAAGCTTGTCTTGAGGATCTGAGGCAGCACACCAAATTCACAGAGTTTGTTGTACATGTAGATGACATCTCAATGAGGTTTTCTTGTGGCATTGGCACTGACTAAAATGGCCACACAAGGCTAAGGTGAAGAAGAGTGAATGTGAACAGATGGTGATATATAGAGGGGGAAAGCCTCTATTTAGGTGGACCAGCCAGTTCATCTCAGACATATTGATCGGCACAATTTACTCTCTTTACTCAGAGGATTATGGCTCTGTAGAGTAATATAAAGGTTTCCTGACATGTCAATCAGCTGTCATGGCCAATTCCACCGAGCAGACTTCAGCCTGTCACTGAGTTGGACTTGCCAACTCCCCCACCAATCACACAGACCGCATGTCTATCACCAAGGGTTCTTGGAGGGCATAAACTCAGTTTTTTTCTTTTTTACTTTTAGGAATGATATTGATACTGTGACTTTCTAGCATCTCTCATGTTCAATAAATCATCTCTGTGCCCACTGTAGTACATGTGGTTATCTTTCATCTGCCCTGTGCTATTATTTGCTTGTGTAACTTTTGAATGATTAGGAGCAGTTACTGCAGCTGTATATCAGCATGGTGTGGGTAGAAATGCGCGAGATGCATGTTGTGGTGGCCTTGAGGTTTTCCCTCTGACCCCCGAAAAAGACTCCTTTGGCAGGAAGTGTTCATGTAGGCAGGCCAGCGACAGGGCATTGATTCCACGGTTGGATTTATTGTTGAATCCCTCCGTTTGGATGAGAGGCTCTGACCTTGCCCATCTCAGGTGGGGAGAGCTGATGCCTTACTACCCATGGGCTGTAGTGAAGTTATTAAAAACTCCATTACCGCCATTCAAAGGTAGACATAACTCACAGTGCGGATATAGAGATGTCAAAACAGAGATTGATCTGAGAAAGAAGTGTAACCCAGAGAAAACTTAAGAAAGGTAGAAAGACTGCCAGAACTGAAAAACTCAGCTTCAGACATCAGTCAGAGCCCGACTGGATCTCTCAGCTATACATCTATCATTCCCTTTTTCAATAACCTCTCTATGTCACTGTGTAGATCCTGAAGGAGTTAAAGGATGAGGACTGGAGCATGGGCAATATTGTCTACACACTGACCAACAGACGCTATGGCGAGAAATGCATCGCGTATGCTGAAAGTCACGATCAGGTAGGCCGTTATCGACGTGATCCTACTTTACAGTGTCAGTACAATCTGCCTCATCTCAGGGTGGATGATAAACCATAGCCTACCTTTTCCAGGCTCTGGTTGGGGATAAGACTCTGGCTTTCTGGTTGATGGATAAGGAGATGTACACCAACATGAGCTCTATGATTCCCATGACACCCATCATTGACCGTGGCATGCAGCTGCATAAGATGATCCGCCTCCTCACTCATGGTCTGGGTGGAGAAGGCTACCTCAACTTCATGGGTGAGTCATCATGGTAACACACAGAGAACCTCAGACTGCACTTGCATATACAGTAAATTAAACTTTATACTAGAATAATACTAAGCAGTCATTTAGAAATAACAGTATTACCCTTGTCGTCTGCCATTCAATAAGATTCTGTGTTTTGATGGTGTTAAGAGTCGAAACAATTAATCCACAACAATTATGATAATCCATTACTAACTTCAGTCACCTAGCATGCACAATGCCAGACATTGCTTTGTTTTGGTTTTGAAAGACTGGTAAGACAAAACAAGCAATTTGATGTCAGTTTTGGCTCTAAGAAATTCTGATGGGCATCAATTGATTAACTGAAAAGAAAGTTTAACATATTAATCTGCAATTTAGAAAATAATTGTTTGTTGCAGCACTGATATACCGCATATACTGTATGTTTACATGGCTCAATTTCATTTACAGCAATTCCAATTCAAAATGCAGACATAAAATAATACCTTAGCTCATGTATTGTCATGTTGATTTAGCTTTCACGTCATGTATCATATTACATATAACACAATAAGTCAATTTTCATGTCATGTCATAAGCTGTCATATAATCATAGCATTTGATTAGGCCATTTTATTATATAATCACACCATATGTCTGTGTGATTCAGGTGGCATTGGAATGAGGAGCAGTCAAGAGGCGATAGAGGTCATAATTATGAGGCACCGTCCTTCTGTTTGGTTCATTTTTTATTAAAGCAGATGAGGGGAATCATTTCACATCCTCCTCATGTACTGTATTCTTCCTGAATTTGAACTTCTCCCCTCAGGCAGACACAACAATCCCTAGTGTTCACGGAACAGATATAAACACGCATTTATTCTCCTGTCCATCGAGTACTCCACAGGCAACAGGCAGAAACAGCCCTCACTATAAATATTTAATTGATAAGCTATCCCTACTGTGTTCATTTGCGCTACTGTTAGGGATGTTATCGTATGTGCTGTGGTGTCATTTATTTTGGTACATATCATTATGTCATTGTGTGTTTTTTTAGCTTGAGGGGATAAGACAAACAGAAAAACAGATTTTTCACCAGATTTAAGCATATTCCAACTCATAAAGGCTTAAAATAGTTTGACATAGCCCTCGTTACTTATTTTCCATTTTCGGGTAAAGTGTTCAGTTATTAGATTTGTTATATTTCTTTCATGGAATATATCTCTGGAGTAGCTCACCACCAATGAGTCAAGGCTGATGATAAGCATCAAAGGATCCTTTTGAAGTGTGGTTGACATTAATACTCACTTTCCAGAACTGATGGTGAAATACAGGACAAAAGCTGTCTAAGATCAGATAGGTTCTTCTTTTTTTATTTCTTTTTTTTTTCCAAATGGATCCAATTCTCAGTCGCTGTTGAGGTGCTCCTCATTTGCAACACATCATCTGAGCTATGCTGTGGCCTTCTCGAGGCCCGCTGATAAAGATAATAAAGTGATAATTAATGACGCTGGAAGTCGACCTTGGTTGAAGGGAATGTGTTTCCTTGCATGTACTACTCTCTGGCTTAATGTAAAGACAGCCTCCACTTGTGATCCAAAGCATTTTAGCTCCACCTGGTGACTAGGTGATCCGGTCAAGCTCTGAGTCCAAACAATCAAAAGTGTTTCTACAATGCCTGTGCTGAATTCATAATAACTCAGTATTCACTGTAATGTCCAGTCTTACTCAAGGAAAAAGAGTGAAACACCCGGCGAATTTCTGCTAAGTGGACTGATGTGTGGGGGGAAAGAAGCACAATCAAAGCAGCTGTTCTCGATGGACAATCATAACAGGGCAGCTCATAATGAACAGGATGTCAGAGAATTGACCCCATGTGGGCAGTTGAAGGACAGTTGATAGTAATTATATCTGATTCTCTGGCTAAAGTATAGCTAAAAGGCACACTCTCCTGTACTCTTGGTGCTTTATCTCCCGTGGATTTTTGTGCCACATTTACTCTCAGCCAATCAGAGCAACATTAGAATCATGGAGAGCTGATATAGTAGTTGAAAAACAATACTTGAAAAGTCAATTTGCCAATGATTTAATTTCAGTTAATCATGTTTTGGTAGAAAAAAGGGCCCACTTGCAATCTTAGCCATAACTCAGAAATTATGATTACAGAGTCTCTTAATACATACAGTATTAAAAGGACAATATCTTACAAGTTATGAATGTACTGTACTGTTTCAGTTGATGACTAATTTAGGCAGTTAACAAGGACCCTGAATTCATTATAAGAATTCACTGTATTTATATCAAGTGCAACTCAGTAACCTTGTGTTGGGTAGTAGCTGTTCTCTTATGAAGCTAGAAACAACACAATCTGAAGCAGAAAGCTTGTATTCTTTACAGTTTCCATTAAAGGAACTACATGTAAGACTTTGCTATTGCCTAGTAGCCAGTGTAAGCATTAACAGCTGTCTACTTACCAGTGTAGAAGAGATGTTGTAAGTTCTGCATCAGACTTCTTTCCTTTACTTGCCAAGACTGGTCTCCAGAGATGGAAAGCAATGGCAATGTGAACCTTTGTTTTGCTTGCTTTGCTATAACTTCTTTTCTTCTACTAAAGTTAGCATGCTAACCAGATAGCCCCAACCCAACCAGCCCGTCTTGCTACTTTTCGATAGCATGCCACTGCAGCATCCAGGCTGCCCTGGAGAGGTAGCACTGCTCAGAGGGCATATTCTAACCTCTTGTATTGTAAATGCAGTGATGGCTGAAGCTCCTCGCAAGCAGCCATCGCCACTGACATGCCCCCGACAAGACATCACATTCGGCACTGGTCAAAACTTACATAGTGCCTTTTTAGTATTTTTGGAAAAACATGGTTGTCCTCAACCATGTATGGTCTATATATGTATTTATGCTCCCCATTTGCCTACATCTTCCGAATCAGTCTGTCCTGTGTATTATCCAGTATGGTAAATCAAAATTAGAGATGCTAAAACAATAGACATTGAGATTTGGGATTCAGGTTTAAATTATACATACTGGTATTCAGAATTAATATTTATTTTGAATTTGAAGTAGAGAATATGTATGTAAATCTCTTCGAAGTCTTTCACCTGTCTGGTGGAATCGTCTCTCATTGCCTTATGAAATTTGCCCCTAATGGTGGTCTTGCTTCTTCTTCTGCTGGTTGTGAGAAGTTTTCAAAATCCAGATCACAGATAATTCCTCTTGCTGATGCAGTTTGCCCCAGTTCAGACTGAAAGTCATTTATTACCAGTTTTATTGCAGGAACTTATAGATTTTTACTTTTGTGTATTTGTGTACTGTTTTACTTATCAGTTCATTTATCAGTTTGTAGGTGTTGGTTTGGAGAAACAAACTCTTCTGTACAGAAGCTGCTCTAAAGAGAAGGAAATGTACCCAAATAAAGTTGAAGAAAATCTCCCTTTTCAACTTGATTGCTCGCTAACAATTACAGCTAATTCTTTCCATTTCCTTAAATCAGAGTTTGCCGAATTACTCAGACAAATAAGGCAAACTCACAATTTAAACTTTAATTTACCCCATTCTGTCAAGTAATCCTCAGTGGTTTGAAGAGCAGAGATATGGAAAGGAGACCAGTATTACAGAGGCAGGAAAAGGAATATTGTTCTCTTTTGAGTACTGCTGTCTGGCTGACTAAAAGAATGGTGCCATCATCTTTTGATAACAGTAATAATGGATGAAAGTTAAAAGTTTTTTTTTTTTTTTTTTCCCAAAGAACACAAAATCAGAGAACAGAAAAAAAGCTTCAAAATCTACAAAGGCACACCCCACTGAAGTTCATCCTTGAGAACTTCTCAAAGTTCAGGCCATTGGGTGGGCGAGCATCAGGGAAATGCTCAAGAAAAGAAAAGGGAAAAAAAAAGAAAGAAAATTAAGTAAATCCGAGATGACATGCCGTGTCAATGGATCAATGACGGGAGAGTCATTTAGCCAGCGCTGAGCAAGAGCAAATTGTTTGAGCAAGCAAATCAATTTGAAGTGACTAGCCCAGAAAAACCCATTTATTTACTCATGGCCAATAGCAAACACCACACAGCAAGAGGACAGAGGGCATTCGTATTTGAGATGCTGAGAGATGGATACTGTAAAGGATATTTGGGGTATCAGCCCAATGACATTAAGCGGCAAGTGGCGTAGCCAGTAATAAACGCCTCAGTGGTTTTATCATTACATCAGCAGGGACAGAATGGTATTTCACACTTCCCTGACTTTCAGGGCTCCTGAGAGACTTAAGATAACCTTACCGAATTCTGATCTAAATTATTGAGCTAAAAACTTCTCGGCACTCTGTATTCATGGAGTACAGTGCAACAAACAACCATTATACTGTGGCCCTGGACGATGAATTGAAAACCATGCTTCCTCCTCATACATTTCAAATAGATAATCTCACTGAGAGCTAACTGTGCTTTCAGTCTTGTGAAACTCAGATGCACTTGCCAATCCCACCTCTGCTGGTAGACAGTAACACTTATTTAATGTACCAGGCTGGGGTATATCACGTTAACACAGTAACAAGAAATCAATCTAGGAAGTGCAAATTAACATTGCATCACCCCCCACACACACACACAGACTACCCCACCCTTTTTTTTTGCGTCTAAAACCTTCTGTGACTTCCGCCTTTGTTCCACCTGATTCCCTCATTGATCTTCCTTTCTTAGAATCCTCTAATGGAAAACACATTGATCCTTGGCTTCTTGTACTTCAATTACTGAGGGGACTGTGTCCTGTCAGGCCCTTATCTGAGAGTGCAGGCTGTGTGGGGTAATAGGATATTACCAGCTGAAAGCTGTGACATAACCTTGTACAACAAACATAGTTGCCCCCAATTAATCATTTTACATTATTGGAACCTATAAATTTAGTATCCAGAAAGCATCATCAACAAACTTTAAAATCTTTTTTTGGCGGGTGCAAGAAAATCTTAATGCTACCTCATTAAGAGTAAAATATGCATATTTTAGTTTTGTGCATATCTAATGCTTATAATAGTAAATTTTACCTTAACCAAAAGTACCATGTGTAAGGAATATGCAGTTTATATATTAATCAGTTTAACCTACTTTTTGTAATGTGTGAATGGATTGTAACATGTTAGAAATAAGGCCTCCCCCAACTTTTGTGGTTGGTTATAACAACCTGTGGACTGATTTTCATTTAAAGGACTCCACAGGAAAATCAAAGAATGTAGGTGCCTTTCAGTGCCTATCTTCTTCCCTACACTAGCAAACTTTAGCTTAGAAATACCAACATATATGAATGCAGTCAATTAAATCGCTGGCTAAAGATGGATTAGTTTGATGTGTCATTTAGCTATATTGTGTGCTAGCTACTGCTTAAGCTGATAATGATATTATACTTTAAACAAAACTTTTTCAAAAACATAACGTTACGTCAAACTATAGTCTTGCATAGCCAGACCGTCGCCAGGCTGGAGGCAGTAGAGGAATAGTCAGAGAATCAAAGGAACAGAGTGGAATGTACCAAATTTCTTGGCAATCGTTCCTAGTGGTAAGAATTTGATGCCCATCCAAAGTGGGTGGAGTCACCCTCAGTCCCACAGAGCCATACCATTAGCATGATAAAAAGCCAATTGTTTTCCCCTTAAGGATAACTAGGTTTTATTTACAGATTTGGGTTTTCTTTTGCATGCTGGTAACAGTCCTATCAATGTGTAACTTCTAGACTCACCAAGTTCATTTCTGAGATCAAGAGGGCAACATCACAAAGAACTCCAGTGGAACTTGGCTTATTAGATCATACAGGTTTAAAACAAACCTCCAGGTTAGACAAACTTGTCTGGAAGAAAACAAACAGCAGTGAGAGCTCTAAGCCACACAGTTCTATATTTCACTTGCTGTGGCTGTATAGTTTTTTCTGTGCAACTTTCTTCAAATAAGTGGTTTATATAATGTGGCTAAACAGTTGGCTTGTATCACGATATCTAACTTCTAATTGTTTCTTGCCTGTCTGATGTCATTTAGTCAGATGTTATATGAAAGCAGCTATAATAGTTATCCTTAATGATGTTTTTAAAAACAATCATATAATATACCCCCAGCCCCCTGCACCGTTCACCCCCACCCTCAGTATTTTATTTCAGATAACAGTGCACCAGATGTATTACGAGACACAAATAATGATGATTTTATTTATGTGTGTATTGCGGTGAGAATTCATCATATTCCTTCTTATACAGAATGTGCTATCTGGTTTATTTCAGCTGTGTGGAGGCAGAGGAAGGTGATTATCATGGTGATTAATGCAAGCATATGGGAGGAACATTGCCGTGTTATCGCAGAGGAGAGGGAAATGATTACCTAATGGAGGTGTGTCCAATGTGTTTCTTTAAAGCTGAAATGAAAAGAAGAGTCAAAGGCATGCACGGGTTACTGAATCAACCTGTGCAGGAAATCAATCATCTCCACTAGACTTTATAAAATAATAACATGGGAAAGCTGAAAGTAAATACAGGCACAAGAGGCCAGCGCACTTACACCATTAATGAAGTGTAGCTCTTTTGAAAGCTTTTATCAAAGCACCGGCCTGTATCTGGGCTCCCTGTCGTGGATTGGAATTAGTAGGCAGACCTCATTTTTTCTACTGCGTTTTCGTACATGCGTGTATACAGTACTTGTGTCTGTCTGTGTGCACATGCCCTCTCTGCCTCCATATGCCACACACAAGTGGATGATAAGGAGTAGCTTAATGCTGAGTGCTCATTAATGGAGAAGTCCACACTGTAACATTTCCATACTGTAAAGTAGTTATTAGCAAACTACTTAGCTTTTTTGGGGACAGTTTGTTGTGTGGTGGTTGTCTTACTTATACAGATCAAGATGAAGTCACATCACACTGAAGTATTTGTAGTACAGCGTGGAGTAACAGTTTCTTCTGCACATTATTTAGCCCTCTCTGTGTTCATGCCTGTAGTTCAGCTCCCTCACTCTGAACCAAAGAAAAAAAAAGACATCCGTGTTTCCCTTTGGTTGTAGTCCATGTAAGGTTCATGCTGACAAACTAAGGGTTTTAAACATAAAGTCACATGGTCTGACAGGTAACTCATTCATTGGACAGTTTCGGTGACCTACTCTGCATCATCAGCGCTCCATGGGCCCGCGGGGGAAAATCAAAACAAAATTTATTTCAATGACCGACGGCATGTGACACTGTGCTTACTGGCGCTTGAAGTCTTCACTTATTTTCCCTGGTGGTCACAAAAAGCTCACACAAGGAGAAATAGTTGGTCATGAGCAGCAGTTCAGATTGGCAACATGACTTTATTTGTCATAAGCAGTGACAGAAGGCTAGAGACAGAAATGAGCCATCTTATATGGCAGTATGATTGGGGAAATTGTTGCCATGACCAGCAGGGGAATGCTGTAAAATTGTTTCATTTAGCTTTTGAATTTATGCAACTGTTACATACCCATGATCACTTTGGCTGGTCCATGTGGACCCACTGTAGACCAACAAAAACATATCTTTTTAAAATAGTTGTACAGCATTGTTTTTGTCCACGACATACTGTAATTCAAATGGCAATGATCTCTCCTCCCTAAATTAACAAGATGAAACAGGCAATAACACGAGAGTTCATTAAATTCACAGCAAATAGGCTTACATGTGAACACAACACAGTTTGGAAAGTCACAAATGGGGAAATTCATTGTAAAGGTGCGGGAATATCAGTTTCTTCTCCCTGGCTGACAGGGTTGTCATGTGTAACGTGTGGGGAGGGAGAATATATGCTAGTTTTTCTTCCAGTGGGCTGCATCAGGTGATTTCACTGATAAGCACATCCTCAGCCAGAGAGCAGGAACTAATCAGTGAAATCACCTGGTGCACTCTTTGGCTGAAAAAACCTGAGCTATGTCCAAATCCACACTGCATACCAGTTGTATGTACTATCATATGCATTATGCACTAATTTCCATAGTAAACTAGATTTGCATTTATAGTAGTAAACAACCAGTCAATATGATTTTATACTTAGTATTAATCTGAAATGATGGAGGACCACAGATGTCAGTCAGACTGCAAATTTGGACTTTGGCCAGTTAAACCTCAGGAGAAAGCAAACTTCTTTTCCTTTCCTTTTCCTGTTTTTTAAGATCTCATTTTACCGCTATTGACAATTAGCTTCATTTCTTTGCAGGTGTGAGTAGCTTCCCATCCTTTGTGCATTCAATTTAGGGACAACAGAGTTCAGGAACAGCATGCTCACAAATCAAGTAGATTTTGCATTCGTACTTACATCTCTGATAAAGCTTAATTTGTCAGCGTGAATATACGATGTACTCAAAACTTGTTAAGAATTGGGACACAACTGGATAGACTCAGCTGTCATAAACATGACACATAGTTGAATATCTGTATAATTCATTTGTGGCTTGCGTCTTCATCTGTCGACGGTGGTATATGAAGTACAACAGCCTCTTTGATGGCTTTTTCGCAGTCTGAACTGTGCATTACATGCTGCTGCGTTGATCCTTTTCTCACTTTTTCCTCACCAGAAAAAAAGTACAATGCTTTTGTGGTTGCTCTCATTCCCTCCACCTACACACACTGTATGCAATACAGTGCAACACAGAGAGCCCATTTCCCCAGGGTGTGTCGAAAGTCATTCTGGGAAATGTAGGAACTCAAAAGCATTGTAGATGTTGACGAGCCGGGCTGAGAGTGGATACACCAAAATAGTAAATAATGCATTGAACATCATATATTGATGTCTGACAGTGAAAGAGTGTCTGAATGTGATTTTTTTTTCTCCTGGAGAATGAGTTCCCTAAGGTAATCATTCTTAGGTGCTAGTCTAAGAGAGGAGCATCTAGCACAGCATTTCTGAGTATTCTTTCGTGCCGTTGCTCCCTCTTGACATGTCTTGATATCAAGTCAAGGCTACCTGGGTCCAGAGAATACTGTGAGTTCCATTGTAAAATTAAAAAAGGAGGGGTTGTCAAATAGTAGCATGTCTCATTTCATTTATCTTGGATTCAGCACAATCCTTTGTTCCTTCGTTGCCTTTTCAAGTGGGTTGAGAATGTAGACCACATGTAGTTTTCTATTGTAACTAGTTCTATGATTACAAGTAGATCTTTTAAATCAGGCTGTGGCCACTCATTTAGCCACTTATTTCCCCCATTCTTCTCTCTGAAAATGTGCATGTTTATGCTTAACCAGTCACACTGATGGAACTACTCATTAAAATACATGCATGAAAATAGTTGACATTCATCTTCTTGACTTTTGTCATGTAACAACTACTTACAGTGTCTTACTGTTTCCAACCAGACCTCACAGTCTGCATTTGATTATTACTGACTGCAGAGCTCTGCAATGAATCAGTCAGAGAGGGGTATGGCCCACTCTGGCCAAAATGTATAGGTCATATACCTGAAGCAGATACAGTCTATTAGTAATTTAAAACTGCTACTCAGTAAGTTTCCAAACTCCTGACATGCAGTATTAAGCACAGACTGCCTGTTGCACCACTGCAGTGCATACAGTGCCCACCAGTGCCTGAGGTCCATCTTAGTGCTTTTGGCACCTGAGACATTTCCATATTCTCCAGTTCTGTTCTGTTCCAAAGGGTGGATTGTCCAGGGGTATGTTAGATCTAACATTACACCGTATTGTCCAATACAAGGCTTTCAGTTCAATGGACATTAATAATCAAACAGTTTTGCTGAAATTGTGTCAAACTGAATAGATGTTACACAGAAAGGCAGGATGATTTGGACAGCTGTGTGAAGGCGCTTGAAATGGGCTATTTTTTCCTCAATGCTCTGAAGACATTGGGTAGTTGGGGAGATTGACACTTTAGACATTCCCCCTAGTGGCAGCAGAGCACTCAGGAGAACTTCATTGTGTTTTTGCTTGAGGGCAGTCATGCCTGCAGACACATCACCTGCCTCCTGTGACCAGGGCCATGACACATTCCACAGCGGCTGCAACATCCATGGAGAAATTTCTCATTTGCTTGCTTGCTTTACTGCTGAGGTGGATGCACAAAAAAACCCAAACCCTAGTCTGTCCACGATGGGAGCCTTAACCTTTAAGAGGATCCTGCCATGATGGCTTCACACACTGGGGTGATGAAAACTAGCTTGGAGGTGCCCTCAAGAAAAAGCAAGGAGGGCCACGAGGGTGAAGCTCACTGCCGATGGACTTCAAAGACACTGGGAGAGTCTAACCAGCCTTGCTCACCTGACTCACCAACATCCCAGTGTGAGAGGGACACACACTGGTGAACAAACCTGGGCAGGAGTAAAGAAAAGCAGATGAAGAGCAGAGTCATTGCTATACTCGCACAAGCTCCAATAGAGTTGGATAAACTCATTTTGACTAGCTGAGCAAAGCAGAGCTATAGCACATCAGCTGACCTTCGTATTCAAGAAAATGAATAAAGATGATCACACTGTATAGATCCAAACACATCATTGTATATAGATTACACTATACTATATTTACTAGAAAATTAGCTGTTAACTTCAAGACATATCAATATGCTATTTCAGCAATGTGGTGTTTCTACCTCAAAGAATTTACGTTATAGCTTTCATTTGTTGTTTGTGATTTACGTAATAAACGGCCACTATGGTGTAAAATTTAATGTCGATTCACACTCCCACGAGGAAGAGGCTCAGTGATTTTGGTGACCCTTTGACTTTCCCTCTAGCACAGCAATAAGTGCAAAAAAACGTATATCTCAAAAACAAAACAGGAAGAATCTAATTGATTTTGCTGACCTTACGACCCATACTGTTGTGCCATCATTACAGAACACTTTTAAGTTTTACATTTTATGTGTAAGGTATATCATGGCCTGTTACTAACACAGATGCAAAATTTATTGTCCTTATTAATTCCCCTAGGACTTCAGACAGTTGAATTACCTATTTGCTATCACATATCTCGATGAACTTATATATATATTATTAGATATTATTAATTTATTGAGACATGTTTTGTTGGAGGGCACTGTGTCGATGTGGGGCCACTATGATGAGAGACACAAAAAAGAAAGATCCATGTCTACGGCTAAACTTTGCTCTATAAACAGAAGGCAGAAGGCAGAACTGCCTTTGAAATAGGTTAAAAAAGCCAAATGTGCAAAAATGCGAATCACTGCTTGAGACATTTTTGGCCATTTGCAGTATTTTATATTCATAGTAGTTTGCCAGTGACCACAATTTGATCAGAATTTAATATTCAAGATTAGCATTAAAAATCGGCATTAAAATATAGTGAATAAACAGTTTGAACTTTGACTTATTTACATTTGCAAAAGGATTAATTAAAGCTATACCCATGCAATATATACAGTACGATATTTGACTTTTTTCACATGCCTGTAACAAAATACAGTGTAGGGCTTGTGCTTGGTGAGATCATTTGCACGTGAAATATTAATATGGGAATTTCAAATGCACAATGAATGTGTAGTGTACTCATTCCTCTTGGTGGAGTGCAGGGAAGAAAGTCCACCTTTGACTGCCTGCGTTGCAAGTCTGAGGTGTAATTCTCTCTTTTACATTTCAAGTTCAGCTGTGTGGGAGGCTTGTTATTCATGCAGATGTCACAAGAAAAGGCTCTCTCTCTCCCTCTCCCTCTCGCCCTCTCTCTCAGTCTCTGTCTCTCTATCTGTCTCTCTCTCTCTGTGCATGCATGTCTTTGCTGTCCTAATTCCTAGGCAAGTGCTGCACTGGGCTTGCTCTGCTGGCAGTCCATGCCTTATTGTTTGATACTTCTTTAACACCTACATAATGTATTTCATTAGAATATGCTGTCACTCCCTGTCCGTTCCACTTCATCCCATCACTCTGAGGTTTTCTTTTTTTCTTTTTTCTTTTTTAAGGGAGGTGGGGGTTCTCTTAGCACCAAATAAACAACTGGCCTCTATTCTGTTGTCATGCATCTTCCTCTGTCTCCTGTCTGTGTATTTCTTCCTCTGCTGGGAATTCAATTATCCTAGCTGTTGTTTTATGATGTTGTCGTGACATCCGATGACGGATTCATTATCTCATCTCCTGGCATGACAGCATCGGAGCAACAGGACCGGTGTTCCCTGCGCTCCTGCAGTACGCGTTGGGCTTTACATGTGGACCGTGGAACAATCTGCATCAGTGATTCTAGTCTGAGGTTTCTGTTAAGGAAAAAGTAGTATCTTCTGGAGTAGTTACATTAAAAGTACAGTAGTTGTGGTGGTAATAAATGTGAATTAATCAACAAGGTGATAAAGAGAGATCTCTTGCAGAATTCCCTCTTTTTGTCCCTATTTGTGTTAGACTTATACTGTGTAGGTCTTTTTGCAGTTTCTCCTCATTTCCAGCATTGACTTGAAGTTTGCTCTCTGTTATGGAAAAATAATATATAAATATATCCTGGTGAATTATTTTTGCATATATTTGTTGAAGTGAGACTCAAATAAAAGCTATGGGATTTATTTGCAGTGTTTTCACTTGCGTTGGCTTCTCTTTTTAAAGTTTTATTCATGAAAGGGCACATTCCTCTGTGACAGCAAGGTTGGCACACTGTAGTTGGTGAAAATGTTGCATGAGCTTTGTGGCTCTGTTTTAATATGGAAAGTACTAACCTCTGCTGGGGTTATAAAAAGGTCGCAGACTGTCGCTGACTCTGGTCTCTTTGATCTGTGTCTTTTTTTTTGTCTTGTTAAAAACTACATAAAACCCAAAAAGAACCTAACATAGCACACAGCACAATAGAGTATGCTAATTCACAGGGACTGTGTGCCTTTCCCTTCATTATGTACGTTCTTTAATAACACTCTCTGTGTTGCAGGGAATGAGTTTGGCCATCCTGAGTGGCTGGATTTCCCCAGAGAGGGGAACAATCAGAGTTACCACTATGCCCGGCGGCAGTTTAACCTGGTGGATATGGATCACCTCCGCTACTGTCAGCTCTACGCCTTTGACCGGGACATGAACCGCACCGAAGACAAGTACGGCTGGCTGGCTGCCCCACCTGTAAGGACATCACACACTCACTGTACAGTAGGCTTTGTGCAGACAATCTCAATGACAAAATCACATGAAGATACAATGTCACAGCACCATTTTTTTGGTCACACACAGAGTATCTGATATTTTCCAGTGTCCTAGCCAATTGTTCATAAATGACTTAGCTCATATGATGTAAATGTGCTCTCATCTTTACACAAATGTACAGTTTTAAAACTGTAAAACTACTTTCGTACTTAGGCAGGAGATAAATGCACCATGAAGAGACTTCATTTTGGCAATGTCTTGTTTCTCTGTCTGCTGTCAGGGTGAACAGTAATAGTATATTTCACTCTCATCTTGTAGCTTCTCTCTTTGCCTGCTATTGAAGCCTATGGGAGAAAAAAAGATGTTTTTCTCTTGAGTGGCTGGTAGCAAAGTAATGGGATAATGCAAATGGGGAGTGTGGCTAAATTGACAGGGATTAGAAGTAAGTCTGTGTAATTGATTCAAAAATACCCTCCCTCACATCCCCAGGATTCAGTCTTCAGATTAGGACTACTTCACCTGGCTGCGCCACACTCTGACCCGCGTATTTCTCTTCTGCAGACAGACAAATGCAGCCGAGTAGGAAATGTATCAGAGAGCATAATTAGAGACATGTCTGGTTCACAAGGATAATTTCTGCATATTGGTCCATCAATCAGAGGTATGTTCTGACTTAGTGGAGCCTCTTACACCTTTTACAACTGGATGAAACAGTGCTTTGGAGGTAAGGCAAAGGAAAAGCAGAGCCTGGCTGGTTTCTCTGCTCTCTTCTGGGGGAATGGGAGGGAATGCAGATCCCAAAGGATGCTATTGGCAGGGAGGATGCATACATTTGGCACCAGAGCTGACCTGCTACACATTGGGTGCTGTTTTCCTTGGCTGTTTTTATGGCGTTTTATTTGAAACCGTATAGTAGATGACAGCTCTGGAATGTATACTTAAGACATCATCAAATGTCATTCATTCCTTGATTTGTAACATCAATTCATGGGTAAAATATTTCTGAAAGATTATATAATGCCAGCCTAAAGGTTGTCATTTCCGTTAAGTTAAATTATGTGTAGAGCTCTGGGCAGCTGTGATGTGTAGGGAGCAGGAAGACCATCCATCCCTAGGATAATTTCTGAATCTCTGGCCTTGTTGCAGATACTTCTGATGGCAAGAGTTTACCCTGGTGAAGTGTTCTTGAGCACAACATCAAATTAGGGCAGCTACCTCTTATAGAAGGCTGGAGAGGATGTGCTTGTAATTAGTTCTCATGTTTCCTTTTGCTATGATCATGAAGTAACAGATTTTGTTTTTGATCACACACTATAAAAAGGTCTGTTCTGATATTAAGCTGCCAAATATTTTTTCTGTGATCTTGCTGGGGTATAAAAGTCGCAGACTGTAACGGTGTCTTAAACCCAAAAGAACCTAACATAACGCGCTGTCGATGTCTAATTCAGGGACCTGTTGCCTTTCATTGTCCATCGTTGCTCTTTTGCAGAATGAGTTGCGCCATCCTGTTCTGGATTTTCCCCAAGAAGGTGAAATCAAAGTTACTTGGCGTGGATATGGATCCTCCTTTACTATCAGCTCTCGCCTTTGACTGGGACATGAACCGCACGAAGACAAATCTGACTGGCTGGCTGCCCCACCTGTAGGACATCACTGCTGTACAGTAGGCTTTATTACAGACAAATCTCAATGACAAAAATCACATGAAGATAATGTGCTGCTTGTTTTGGTCACACAGGGCATCTGATGTGCCTGTCCTAGCCAATTGTTCATGACTTGGCTCTACTTCATAGTGTAAATGTGCTCTCATCTTTACAAATGTACAGTTTTAGCTGTAAAACTACTTAATTAGGCAGGAGATGATACCCTTGAGGCTTGTTTTTGTGATATCTTGTTTCTCCTGTCTGTCGGTGGGAACAATATTGATATCATTTCCTTTCCTCATCGCCTTGCCTGCTAATGAAGCCTGGGGAGAAAAAGATGTTTTCTCTTCGGTGTGTTATAGCCATCGGACTAGGCATCTGGAAATGGGGTGTGGCTAGACAACAGGGTTCGTGGTCTGTAATTGTGATTCAAAATACCTCCTCCCTCCAGGATTGATCAGCCAGATGGACTACTTCCACCTGGCTGTACCTCATCCCAGCATGTTCTCTTCCTGGTTGTCGGTAAAGCCCCAGTGGGGCTCTGTCAGGAGCAATTCTGGTTCCAGGGATGTTCACCATGGATGCGTAAAATCAGAGGTATGTTGGCCCAGGTGAACCCATCTACACCTTGCTTCAGGATGACGTTGCTTTGGAGGTGGGCAGGCGGGGCCGGCGTTTCTGCTTCTCTTCTGGAGATGGGAAGTGCAGTCGGATGCCTGTGTGGGAGGTCTCGCCCACGGCTGGCACCAGTGGCCTGCTACAGTGGGTGCATTTTTCCTTGGCTGTTGCTGTGATTTCAGCGCAGAGCCGTATAGTGAGATGACAAAACTCCTGGAATGTCTCATAAGACATCGCTCGTCTGGCTGTTTATGATTTGTGGATCAGCGGTGAGTATTTATGAAAGATTATGGCATGGCTAAAGGTTGTCATTTCCTAGTTAAGTGTAATGTAGAGCTCTGGGCAGCTATGATGTGGCTAGGGCAGGAGACCATCCGCCTAGACCATTTCCTGAATCTAGCCTTGTGCAGATACTTCCCCAGTGGCAGGTTTACCCTGGTCAAGTGTTCTCTTGGGCACAACATCAAATGGGGCAAAAACTACCTCCATGACCGGAGACTATTGCTATGCAATTAGATTTCTCATGTTTTACTTTGCTTTCATGATCATAAAATAACAGATTTTGTTTTTAGATATACCCTATAAAGGTCTATTCTGATATTAAATCTTGCCAGTCACATCAAAGGTTTGACTTGATTACATAGTATTTCAGAAACCATCATCAGTCCCCAGAAAGCTTTCAAATAGTCAATCCTAAGCTGAATTAATATATGGTCGTCATGAAGGGCTGAACATTGAAATAGTATCTCTGTTTCTGGTGTTGTGTCAGTATGATTGTTTCTTTTTGATGACGCCACCTGGAATTGAATCACAAACTAATCATATGAGACAAAGTCATGATTCAGGATTTTAGGTCAGTTGGTTACGATTGTGATCCATTATATTTGTTTTGCCTCGTTATTGAAATATTCCACTGTGTGGTTTTGTGTATTCTGACCGCGAAAGATACTTTAAAACGAATTAACCATCGAACTATGATCAGTCAGAACAAAATCTGCGCAACAATGACGGTGTGATGTTGCGGTACCATCAGCTGATAAGGCTTTATCGCCCTCTGCGGCGTGCATGCAACTGCTGGCACGCCTGGCTTGAATATTAGTGGAAGCGTTAAGACCAGATTAGGCTGTATATAATAAATAAGTTCAGGGGTTTCCGCTAAGCTTTCCTTTCAGTCCCTGTCCTCAAGCCGCTGAAACAAAAAGCTTTGGCTTCAGTTGATAAAATATCACAAGGACGCTGACATTGCTGCAAACATTACTGCGATAGCAACAACGCTCAAAATTCTACGCGGTAAATGATGGTCTGAATCCTCTGTGCATCTTATGTTGACGATACCGGTAATCGCACTTATTGGAATATTTGTAGCGGTTCAACCATGATGGGGTAATCAGGCATTCTATGAATTAATGAAAGCGGGAGAAAGTTCGCCAGCAGATTTCCCCGTTGTCCCAGAGTATGAATGAAACTAAAGCGAGAACTTTGCTTCAAAGATATGATTGGTCGCGCCTCTTTGAAGATGTGCATTTGCTGGGCTTTAAAAGACCAGGCTCTGGGCGTGGGCTGAGCTCCGTTAATTTTGATGGCATGCCCGGGTGTTCGCTGTGGTGATGTGTCTGGCCAGTACCGCAAACCAGGCATTCGGCATTGGTATGGTACGCCATTCTGCCTACATCAGCATTACTGCGCGACTAGACTTTTCGGTTTGCCACAAGATGCTTTTATTTGCCGTGCGTACCAACCCTGATCCATCTGTCTGTGAATCAAACATTGATTTTGCCTTCATCCCGTTGAAAATATGTACTTCTTACCGTGCCGCATGCGGAAGGGTCAGGTCGCCGGTTTGACTTGGGTATGTACATCAGGCTGGTTGGCGCGCGGTGTTTCTCCGAAACCTCAGGAAAGATGAAATGATTATTTTGACTCCTCATCCAGCGGTGGGCTACATACAAATATATTTTTCAAAGTGTGTCTATCTCCCGCGGGACATAAAATCTACAAAATAACATTTAAATCTTGATTTTCACAGCTATTTTCAAAGCGCGACATACTCAAGTTGCGGTGAAAAAGGCAGAGAGGAGGTCTGGTTGTGGAAATGGATTTGAACAGTGGTTTCACAAAGAAAAAAATATTTTCATTCAGAGTGCTGAGGTCATAAATTGGGCCACTCTAGGGATTTGCCCTGCTCTCATTGCCTGGCTAAGTTTCACCCAGAGCTGTTTTCAGTTCAGTGTGATGCTGCAGGCAGTGACAGAAACAGACACTTAAAAGACTTGCAGACCTAGTGTCAAACTAGAAAGAGGGTGCATACATATTAGGTGAGCACAGTTTTGCATAGGGAGATATTATTCTTGGTGCACAATTATTAGATGATAATTTGGATTTTTGCAACATATAAACATCAGCAGATTCTGTATATAATCGGAGGTATTTTATGATTACCACGTCTGTTGATTGCATTTGCATTTATTTATTTATTTTTAAATAAGAATGCACAGTTACTGTATATGCTTATTTGTTTCCACCTTAATGGATGCAGGTTACATTCATTTTCCAATGCTAAAACAGTCACCAGCAGCCAGAGGAGCTTAGCATTACTCCAAATTTGTGGACTTCTTGTGTCGAAATGGACTTGGTAAAAGACTCCACCAAACTGTCAGCTCATTCCTTAACCTCCATCCTCTCTGCTGGTCCAGTTGCAGGGGTGCTTATCTTCTCGTTCAGCCGTGAATATGCTGCCCTGAAATTGGCTTGGGGAACAAGGCACTAAAAATAGGGGGTTGGGTGACATTGATAATCTCTGCTAATGACACGTTAACAGTAGCTCGCTCCACAGGAGAGTGGCGGCTTTATCATGTGCAGCTGTCTAAAGCTGACAGTGTGTGTGCCAGGCACTACCCTGGGCTGCTGCTTTCTGCTGATGAGTGCCACCTGAAATTTGATTGTGGGAATGTTACTCAGTCTATTTGGAAATGTGTAGTCCACTGATATAGTGTGCCCCATTATAACTCTCTAAATCCAAGATGAGAAAGGTAATGACTATTCATGAAGAACTATTTTATTAGCTTTTCTTTTCTCTCCCTTTTCCCCCCTCCAGGCCTTTGTCAGCGCCAAGCATGAAGGGGACAAGGTCATTGTGTTTGACAGGGCAAATGTGCTCTTTATCTTCAACTTCCACCCCAGCAAGAGCTTCCAGGACTACAGGGTGGCTGTAGAAGTTTCAGGAAAGTATCCTTTTAGCCTTCATCTGTCATGTCAATGCTTGTTTCCTTTAAATCTTCAGACATTGGCTTTCCACTGTCACGCCACAGTGCACACTCGCAGTGCCTCTCTGAGTAATGATGTCTCTGTTAGTTACTTCTTTAATACAATAACATGATTAATCTCTTTGAGCGTGACAGAATCACTAACTGAGGATGTAATAACCACGACAGTAAATGTCTGTTAAAGGGGGCACCAAGGAGACAGAAATGGAAAGATGGGAATTACATGACCTGTGGGCACACTGACACCTTTAAAGCTCACAGAGAGTATGTGAACTTTTTCTTGAGGAATGCATCTGTCTGTGGGCCTGATTGAGATACAGTAGGCCAACAACTACTTGTATTTGGTACAGGCATAATGATCCCCAGAGGATAAATCTTGTGGTTAACCTATAACTTTTCACCTGGCACCACCAACACATCCATATTTAAGCTTTTCTAACACATTACAGAATTCTTTAAAATGAGTGACCACATTTCTGATGCACATCTGGCGCTGATGTGCATCAGGTATCCAGAAAAGCACAGATTGTATGACGCAGCAAGTGTGTGTGTTGCACTTTGGTCCTGTTATAGTAAATTTAAATGCTGTCTTATAGCATGAGATAGGTCTTACTTGCTCACCATCAAAGTTAACTGGTAGCTGATTGCCTATGCGTGCACATTTTGAATGGGCTCTGTGATTCTCAGTAGCATCTGTATTTGTTAATCAGTTCCATGGTTATGTTTACAATGTGTGATGTAGGTTTACATCATCAATGAACCCCACCTGTCAGCTTCACTACTAACTGTTGATATGAGATTGGAGGCTGGACGTGGTTCAAAAATGAATCTACCAGTAAATTCATCAGGGCTGTGAGGGAAATAAAAATCACCCCTGAGAGAAGGCCATCTTCTGGGCTCAGAAGTGGATCAGGGGTCTAAATACTGTGTCAGACTTGTTTAAAGTAAATGTGACTCGTAAAGACCCCCAATTTTATTGGCAGCGTTTTCTCTGAGGCTAATACTTTTGTGATATAATTTCAGCAGTCACTGTTGAGAGGAATATGAGTCAGTTGTTTATAGTGGTGTTGTTATGCTATTAGAGAGAAATAATAGCAGAGCCCAGTGATTCAGAAAGCACTCTCTTTAGAAGCACTGGCTGTCTGTCTTCCCAGCGAGCAGCGCAGAGGAATTTAATGAGTCCCACAGTTGTGATTACAGCAGGCTTAATGATCAGGGATGTGAAGGGGGACAGAAATCTGACAGATTTGTATTTATTATAACGGACATCGCTCTCTTTGGGGGCCCCACTGTAGCTCACGCCAACGCTTTCCCGGATGGATACGAAACTGTGTTGCCTCCTCATCTATGACTTGAATAATGTGATGCTGAGTCAAAGACAAATGCGGAGTTTGTTAGTTTTCTCTGGATGCCAGCGGTTCAAATCAGTACACATGAGCAATTCAGTCTCAAATTATGATGATTCGATTGGCTGACAATGAGGCTGTTAGACAGCAGTCCTTTGATTTCTACATCTTTTTTTTGTTTGTTTCATTTAGATGCTTGTCTTGCTAATTATAATGATAACTCTGTCAAAATATAGTGAAATATCCTAACTGAAAAAGTTTTTTCTTCATGCAGTGTTGGCCTGATGATACCATTCTGTTAACATGTAATATGTTTTATTATAGTTCAAATCATTTCAAGGGACAATTCGATGCATTTCGCCTGATTATGACATTATCTGGCATGATTGTTACAAAGGATGATCTCTGTTGCAAATGTTAATTAACGTCTAAAAAACATAGGGACTAAAAGCCAAGATGTGTTATTAAATGTGAATAGTGAGACAGAACAATAATCAAGTTTATTTGTTGATTGAAAAAAAGAAGAAAAAAAAACTCTTAATCTCTTAATATCATGCATTAATTGTAAGCTTGTTTGATGTGCAATAATTGTACTTTCTGCCTTGTGTATTCAACTCTGCCTTGATGGGGTGAGTCTCGGGCACAGCACTAATAGCTTTGCTGCACAGTGTCTGTAACACCGTTTTTGAGGGTTTATTTTCATTTAGATGGAACCGCATCTTTTCCTCCTGGTGCTTCTTTTGATGTTTAAGGAGAGGCCTCAGACACTGGGTGGGTTGAGAGGAAATGCAAATAAATGTGAGGGCAAAGCTCTGGCTGTCATTATACAGAGAGGCAGTAAACACATAAAGGCAAATGTGCTGTGTGTGTGAGGAAGGTAAATGTGCCGTGTGTATGAGGAGATGCAGATCCTCCGATGGGAATGTGTGCAGAGGATCCAATTAGGGGAGAAGACAGATGAAAGTGCCACTCAGAGGCAGAGGAGGTAAACAAGACAAGCTCAAAGAGTCCAAAAGTGCTTTTTCATTACACTCGGCTGTCATATACTTAAACTTTCTTCTACCTGTGTGAGGGTCAGGGATGTCACAGAGGAGCCCCACACCTCTGCTCTTATCTGTAAATAATAGCTGGATGTGGCTGACCATGCTGTGTTCTGCTGAAAATGGATCCAATACAGGTGTCATTTCTTTTGGCAATATGGCAAGTTACCATATTATATCAGAGGGTGTCCCTCTCCAGCAAAAAACACCATTAAGTTACCATTTGTGCATATTAGATGACTGCATCTTGGTCTAGATGGATTTTCAGGTGGTTTCGCTTTCTTTCATAGTTAGTTTATTGCTAAATAAAAAAGCAGAATGTTGTGCAGTGGCAGCACAGTTTGAAAGCATATCACTAGTTCTGCATAACTTCTCAATAGGTTGCTTAATTATACATAGAAACCCAGAGAAAAAATAGTTGTCAGTGTATTGCTGAAAACACATCCGCAGTTGATGCTGTACAGACATGTTACAGCTAAATAACTGTTGTGGTTTTAGTGTCTGGGGTATAATGTAAAACTTCAAGTCTGCTGTCTTAACTTTACAATAAATAAATAACTATACAGTCATCATCCCTCAGTACCAGTCCTTAGTCGGATACTCAGTGACTGTTTGGCCTCTTCATATTTTTAGACAAGCTTTTCTATTGCTTCTCATTGTCCTCTTTTGAATGTGTGTGTGTGCGTGTGTGTGTGTTTTTTTTTTTTTTTTTTCTCCCCTCCATGAGGAGCAGGAGAGAAAGTGAAGCGAAGCACCTCGCCGAAAATGTTGGCCATTAAAATGCAGTCAACGTCAGCTTTTCGACAGGCACTCAAACCATCACTGTTTTTTATTATTTTCTCTCTGACTCGTGGTGGACACATTCTTCAGTCAGTAGGCTTTATCTGGCTGGTTTAGAGCATTTGAAATCCCAGTTGGATCCTGTCATGAAAGCTGTACCTGTCAGGGCAGATTGGTCTTTGATTTACACTGTGCCAATAGGCAGCTGAGATTGTGTCAGGTCATCATTCTCCTTTTCTGTCTGAGCCGTTCCTTGAGTGCCGTTTGGAATAATTCAACTACAGGTGCAGTGACACTAACTAACTAGAATTTAGGATAAAACACGCAGTCCTGCGCATAGGTGACAATAACTTACACTGATATTATCTAGAATGAATCATATGAGGTTTCTGAAAAAGGAAAGTATGCGTCTACTTCCTGTAAGATACATCAAGATGGATTGCATAAACAAAGTTGCATTACTTTCCTCTGCGTGGGATCCCATTAGGTTGTAACTCTACTAGATATCATCCACGGACATCCTCATCAATCCAGAGGCTTAATCTGTGATTCCAAATTTTGTGGCGTTCCAGTGCTGTAGACAAATAGAAAAGCTGCTTTATTTCAGCCATTGAAGGGAAAATTCCATTTCATTATAACTTTGGTCTTATTTTTGTAGTTTTGACCATCATTTCTCCAGATTATGAAGACATCGCACTCGATAAAACAATTCCTGAGATCTGGGAACACACTGGCATTACTAAAGGAGTCTTATTAGGCGAGAAACACAAGCAGTCAGGTGCATGCAGATGGTGGACAATAATCTGCAGGTTAACACACCCAAAACTCCCGAACTCATTATTGACTTTCAGGTTTAAACCACATCCCAAAACCCACATATTTATTTACAGCAATCTATTTCTTGGCACCTACCTCTGCAACATACTCGAACGTAACATAGACACAGACCACTCTGTTGAAAAAGCCCGGCAAAGACTCCTCTTTCTCAGACAGCTCAATACATCTTAAGTAAGACAACAAATCGTGCTCCGTTTCTAAACTCACATCATCTAGGAATTCTGGTTTGATACTTTCGCCAGATAACCCAAAATCACCCCCTTCCATCAATAAAATCCTTACATCAAAACAAAGTTGGTCCAAGAGTCAGTCAGTAAACTCTGATGGATGTTTACAGTTGCACTTTTGGTAACTATTTTTACTTCTAAATAAGTTTGACTAACCTGGGAGTTTGTTTAAAATGTGTATGATCATTTGACTGCTCATGTTTTGTTTTTTGCTCCATCTGACACTTTTCTTGATAAATACAAAGCCACAGTTGCAGATAAGAAGGACTAAAACTATGACAATAAGACTCCTCATTTACCTTTTTAAGATAAGCAAGTTCAACATTACAAAGCAATTGAGCCCTCTGAGACAATGAATTGTAAAGCTGTGGACTTTTATTTGAATGTAATAATAATTTCAAACTAGAAAGAATGTTCATCACTTTGTATAAAACATTGTAACGTCAAAATCCTGTCTGGATCTCCCCAGACTTGTTAAAAAGCAAGGGAGAATAAACGCAGTTATACTCAAGGCTGTTACATAGTAGGCTACGGTAGATGCCGTGCTCTTTATACAAAGCGATGGGCATCCCTTTATTTTGAAACGAATCGTCTTTAAGGGTCCCACTTTACATCAGTTTATGTGTTTGAGTTGCTGCCATCTCCTATTCCTCTTTGGCAGAAACTGTTTCTACCATTTCTTGCTCTCTGATGTAACTCGCACTGGCTGAGCAGAAAGCAGGGAAAAGTGGACTCTGAAAAGGCAAGATGTGATATTTAGAATGCTTACAAGGCCATGCCACATTCTTCAGATGTGCTCGCACACATCTTAACTCTTGTTCACCCACGCCAGGGTGCTATTACTTTCATAAAGCAAGGAAAAAACGACAAGCCAATGGAGAAACTAAGTGGTGGCTTGGGCTGCAATCGTGGTCATGGCCAGATTGTTTTCAGGTCATCAGTGGCTCTAATCATCAAGCTTTCGGACTGCCTTCTTTTCTTCCTGCTCATTGGACAAAATTGATTGTGTTCTTAAGTCTTCCCCTGCATTCACTACGGCTGTATTGATAACAATACTTTACAGCTGAACTGCGAGCTGTTGCACCTGCTAACAAAGACGTAATCACTCAAAGCTTTCCAACTACCAATTTGTGTTTGTTCTCACTTGCTTGCAGAAAAGTTTACCAGAAATTATTGTAACTGTTTGTCACTGCTAGTGCACACTTAGAGTACACATGTAATCTACAGTGTGACAGCACTCTAAATTGGGTCTGAAACATATTTACAGTTCACAAACATACTTCAAGCACAATTATAGTTAATGTAAAGGTTTTTATTGTTGTATTAGGAGGATTAACCTTTGAAATTACATGTATTCTCAGTTTTCCGCAGGCATTACAGCCCTTTAGAGAGTATTTGCATATTCTTCTGATGGTTATTGTAAAACCTCCATAGAAAAATGAGCTTGTTCTGTTAATAAACTACCACAGCGGCGTGTAGAGCTGAGGAGGTGTGAAGGAGGGGATCTTTCTCCTCAGCGAGAAACAATGCGCAGAGCAGCGCTTCTTTTTAATCATCACTATCAAAGCAGACAAGCAGGCAGCAAAAGCGGAATTTTCCTGGCTCTGGGGCAGAATGAGGCAGCGTCGGAGGATCACACTCGCACTCCAGAATATCTCCTATGGGGAGATAAGGTGATTATTCAGCCAGCCAATTAGGGTGCTGTTTGCATGTCTGCTCCTCTCTCCTGGTGTTTGTTAGAGTACCACTCCTCACAGCTCCCGTCCCTGACAGACAGGAGTTAATAATGCACTGCGCACGTTTATGGGTATTTACATTATATATGGACATCAGAGTACTCATATTTAAGCATCTCTGACTGGTATGAACAACACTAAACTTTGCCTGGAGAGAAGTTTTCAGATGAAAATATATATTTATGTACATGCTTGTCAAAGTGCACTTTCTTTCATTGTAAATCCGCCTCTTAAAATGTCTTAAATATTTCCTGTGACATTAATAACAGCCTTGAAACTGATTCCGACATCCATCCTTTTTGTTTTTTGTCAAGCGACAGGATGGGGACCACACTAATGTCAAGCAGTTTCTAAAAGTCTCCCCAGAAAACTGTTTCCTCAGACAGACTTTTGGAGCTCTTTCCTAACAATTTAGATATCACTTTAGACAGTATTCTCCATTTCCTCCCTGCTGAAGGGCATAATTCATCATGTAATCGATTTGATCTTGCACTTTTGTAGAGAGAGAGAGAGAGAATATATGCTGAAGCCCTCACTGGAGCATGTGGTGTGATTTACATATTATAGTTAATGCAAGGACTTTCCATGTTGGTTCCTCTTAAAGAACACACATATTTCATGAAACTCTGGTAACCTTATTACGGAGGCTGCCATCAGTCAGCTCTTCAGTGTCTGAGCATCCTTGCTCAGAAGCACGGCACAGAGATTTTGCAAAAAGAATGAGGGAAAAATGATGGCAAGGGGCCTTCGCTTACTCTCCAACCCCCACCCTCCCATCAGCACATACACACACACACACACACATACAGTATATGCATCTTGTCTGTGCATGATCAAAGGCAGTTGCATTTATTCTGGACTATTAAACTGTCTCAGTGCAGCAAAGCACCATCCCACACCCCTCCCTGACATGTCCTTTTGTTTTACATCTTTGAATTCACAGTGGATTCATCAAGATATTGTGACAGTGATCATCTGAGAAAATATCAAAGAAGGAAGTAATCATGTGGATTAATAAAAAGGACAGGAAAACAGAACAGATTTCAGTGTCCAGATGTGCAAAATTGACGCAGTGAGGGGAATAAATACTTTGGTAGTCAGTTATGCATTATTTTGTATTTAGGAGTGATTTGCTCTCACTTCGACATCAATGAATCTTTTCTCTTGATCTGTGTTTTAAAAAAAAAAAGCTTAATTATTCCACTGTGATTCATAGTTGTAAAACAATAAAATGTGTCCTGGAGGAGGAGTGGATACTTTATTTGTGTGTATCCGTTGTCACTCATTTGGATCACTTTTTTGATCAAATTCATTATTTATGCAGTGCATTAGATAAATTAGACAGGCAGGCTGGATGGTTGAGACATGGCTGAATCGCTTTTGTATTTATGTTAATTTCAGGCAGCATTCTCTTTGTCTGTGAGAGCTCTGCACTGTTACTGTGCAGTGCAGCGAGGAGGAGATGAATGCTGATGGATGTGAGGATTTCAATGAGTATAAACCAGCTGAGCACTGCTAAACCAAGTCTGCACTCCAAAAAGCACCGGTGATAAAACCCTGTCTTGTGCTTCTTATGTCTCAGATCTTATAATCGAGTTTCCCACTGCTATTGCACCTTAACCTCGTATCCTTGTCAGATACAAAATCAAGCTGGATTCAGACGAGGTTCTGTATGGAGGTCACGGACGGCTGGACCACAACACAGAGTTCTTCACCGAGCCGCAGCCCTTCAACGGGCGCTCCAACTCCATGAAGGTAAATGTTTCCAACATCATTCTTTTGACTCATCAAAGGTCACCTTTTGTTGAACGTCACTGAGTCCTGAATATGGAGTATACTCCAAGTCCAGGGCCATTGTAGTCGAAACCAGTCTCAGGACCACTTTTCTAATAACCTATGCTGTATCACCATCCCACTCTGCATACTAATTCTAACATTGTTTGGAGGATGTTGTACATTCGCACAGAAAAAGTGACAAAATTAAGTGTACTCAAAAATGTCAGTATGCATACTAAATGATTTTTGAGAGTGCTGTTGATGGGCGCTATTGTCCCACAATGCAGTGCACATATGTAATGGAGGAGCTGCTCGCAGCTGAAAAACATCAAAAGGAGTTGTGGGTGGTGATGAGACAGCTCCAGAAATATCTCAGAAAATGAAAAATGAAGGATTAAAACTTTGGACAAACAGTTTTATTTCTCTTTGTTGTCTCCAAATTTATTTTGCCAGTAGCATTACAAATTAACCTGTTTAGCATAAATGCCTGTTATTACAAAATGTTCAGAAGTGTACCAACTGTCAGCAAAACTCTTTACAATACCATACAAGTATTAACTTTTGGTTTTCTTATGTTTTGTAGATTTGGTGCATAGCTTTGGTCCCCTATACTTTTTTTTTTTCGCTTCAGACATTTCAACCTGACAAACATAACTGCACCAACATCAATAATGACCACAGTCCATAGAGGTCCTTTCTCACAGCAGACAGAAAAGGTGTAACCAGTAATACTGGCTTTGTTCCCCTGAAATTTTCCAGCAAACCACTCCTGACCCTAGCACATCAATGTACACACAAACACGTACACACAAACACACACACACAATCTAGCCATTACGGATGTTGTTTGTTGCGTCTTTGTTTAACAAATCAAGTCGTCTGCTTTGAGAAAGTCCTGTTGCGCCCACTTACCTGCAAGGCTTACTGAGACACCTTAGGCTCATTATACTGTACATGTGTGTGTACCTGGAGGATCCAGTGGTCGGATCATCCCTGATCAACACCAGAGCAACATCCTTTAGTTCTTAAAGGTTACTTTATTGTTAATGTGATTACGGTGGAAAATATGACAGTGACAACGACCTCAGTTAGTTTAGAGTCTGCTGCTGATCTTACTTCACATCCTGAGATGGCCGTGATGAGCCTGTGAGTGCATTGTTGTTATTAGCAACTTAAATGGAACAGTGCCATAATTCATTTTGTTACATGTGTCTTTTTATCCCTGTATGAAAAATCAAGGTGTTTGCTGTGAGAGGTTTATTCTAATGCCTGCTGTGGCTCAGGTGTCAGCCACTGTGGGAAGTTGGAATTCTTCCTCCATATGAATGAAGAAATCTCCAACAGGTTCAAATTTTTCCTGGCAGCCCTTGCCAGCAGTTCATAAAATGTAATGTCTATCAAGAACTTGTAATGCATTAATCAGATGGATATTGGTGGTTTTATAGTCATTTAGTGTAGATCTTTACGCAGGAACGGAGGTGTACACACAACCTACTCACAGTTACAAAATGTCAGCTGTCAGTGTATTAATGTTTAGTCCTTTTTATGTTCCATGTTTGATTTCAATCAGTTTAATTAGCTTGAAATGGAGTTTGTAGTAAGAGGATCTTTTAGAGCCATTCTAATGAGGTTTGAGTGCGTTGTCATGAAAGAGTGCTGCCTGTTCTGGCAAAAAGCCACCATCTCTCCGGTCTGGGCCTCTCCGCTACTCTATAATTTAGTATCTTCTTCATTAATATGATTTTGCTTTTGATGCAAAATCCAGAAAATGATCAAAAATGGCTGCATTCTGAACAGACTAGACCTGCCTGTCAGGGTACCCATTGTTAGTTTATGTTTGTGAATATCGTATTCGGTGTCTCTTCTTTTCACTCGTGCTCGTGCCGGCAGTTATCCTGGAGTTATTGAGCGTCATGTGAATCTGATTTCAGATTCTCCACCAAACAATGTGCATTATTCATGTTGTTAGAACTTACCTTTTCATGTGCACAGCTCTTAAGCTCACACGGCGTCACGGAGGGGAGGAAAATATCTGGGAGAACGAACCACTGGGCTTCCATCATGGAGACTGCTTAAGGCTAATAGCATGAAATAGGTTAGTCCTTGAAATACAGAAAGAAACACTGACATGCATTTTAAGCAGAGTGCTTGAGGATCTACCACGTTTGCCTCCCTTTTTTCCTGATGTGATTTTTTTTTTTTTTTTTTTTTTTTTCTTGATTACAACGCTGAAAGGCAATAAGATGTTTATGAACAAGGTCAGGGATGAATTAGAGAGGATCAGCACAGATACCCAAACACTCTAACTGTAACTTGGCTGATTGCATGTGTTAGATCTTATGTTAATGAATCCAATTAATTTGTGGGGACAGTGGTGTCTGTGAAGTGGTCTGCACAGTCATCACGTCCTTCTGTGCTTTTCCAGTTTACTTAAAACAGTGAAACATCCCGAGGCAGTGCACTTACGCTGTTTCGATCAGTTCCAGAGCTGACATAGCACCTGGTGAGATGTTTGTTTATCTGATGGTTGTTTAACCTCCTTAGATGAATACCTGAAAGTGTTGCAGTTAAGGGATGGGGGATATTACTCTATATTAAGGTTCGGACGGAGCACTTTAATGCATCGAAAATGTGTTTGGCATAACTGACGCTGCTTTCAAGAGCATCAGCTCAGCATTATTTAAGATTATGTTGATCCTGTTTAAAAAAGCCTCCTCCTCTTTCATGCAGGCTGTGATCCTGCATCGTATTAGCTTAGGTTTCATCAGGTAAGGGCTCAAATTCCACATTCTCTTAAATCTTTTCTAACTCTTATTAATTCACACACCCGCGTCCCGCTTGGCCAAAATGTGAAGTTTAGTTAACAAGTCATCTGCTAATGTTGGCACCATCACAGATTAATGGGGAATGAAAGGAAGCAAGGGGAACAGAGCCGACACGGAAGGAGGGCGGAGGCAGGGTGGGGACCTTTCTGCACATACTGTAGCTCCTTAAGGCCCTCTCTTAGAGATTGCACAGTGAGACTGTAGTCTTGCATAAAGATGTTTTTTCTCCTCCTCCTCCTCCTCCTCCTCACACCTACCTGGTTATGACAAGAATAATCAGACAAGAGCATCTCTGCGGGGGCTGCGAAAGGTGCCCACACCATCCATGTTTAATTTAACAACTGTTGCTTTCAAAGTCTGCGCAAACTTCGTCTGTCTTTTTAATGGGTCCATCAGTTCTGCAGCTTCCTCGTTACTGAGCGATAATAAACTCTCATATCCTCCAAGAACGCATCACTCCTCTGACTGAGAATGCACATAATTGGATGAAACCAGAAGAGGCGAGAGTATCCTGGTGGCTCGGTAGACTGTCGTGAACACCATGTAGCCACAACACCCCGAGTTTACAAATGTGGTGCTGGACCGTTGTCTTATGACATTTCTTTTGTTTTTCGAGAGCCATTTCTTTTTCTCCATCACAAAACAAATCGCTAAAAATAAAAATAAAAATGCCCCCACCCCATCAAAACAAACAATCAAACAAAAAAGAAAAAAGAAAAACACTGAAACTGTTGATGTGACAGGGATACTAAGCAGGCGTTCCCATGCTGTTGAGATGCTGTTCTCGTCATGCTGTTGTAGTACAAAAATAATATTTCACTTGAAAGAAAAAGATTGGTTTATAAGATTAAACTTGTACATTACAGTATGTACGTTATCTCTTACACGTATTGCTAACTGTGTTTTTTGGAATATTTTGATTTCCCATTAAAATATTGGTACTACTTTCTCATAAGTTAGCCTTTATAAGTTATAAGTTGTAACTGATGGCTTTATTATGGCTTGATAAAACATTTATAGATCAATTATAAGCCATTCATTAGAGCAGCTTCTGGGTTGCCAGGTTGTGAAAAATCCCTTTTGCTGTTGTTTCTCAACTCTCCTCATTAATAAAGATTAATAAGACTAACGTTTTAACAAGTCATCAGGTCTGCAGTAACAGATGTTAATAGAGTCACTGATAAAGGTTCATGAGTTTCTTCACTTTCTAATAAGCCAACAAGTCTGAATTTATAAATGTTAACAAGTTCTTAAATTAATTTTACTCCTCTCACTCTGCTTGCTCTCCCTGGTCCAGTGGTGTAGTCTGATGAATTAAAGAACTAAAAACCACAAAGCAAGAGTGTCATGCTGGAGAGGGACACACACCAAGCACAACCTGGAAATCCAAAAGATGTCCATATTAATTGATAATAACACATGAAATACTTTAAGAACAATTAATAAAACCATTAATTAAAAACCCTTAGTAAGTAAAAGGTGCCTTATGAGAAAGTTGTACCAAAAGTTCTATCACTGTAAAGAACAAGTGAAGGCAAATACAACACATTTTACATTTTCTGGCCTTCTGATTATTGATCTGTTTATGGTTGCTGTTAAGGAGGAAGTAACTAAGTAGATTAAGTCTAAAGTACAATCTACACCTAAATCCCACAACTCAGTGACTAATTCTAATCAAAATGATCAATTAATATCAATGTAGCCAGTGAATACATAATGTACTGTACTATTTATTATTGACTGAACAATTCCTTCTTTTTAAAATGTGTTTAAAGTGTTTGATGTAACAGTTTTATAATGGTAGTAGCTTTTTTTAAAAGTGGGTTTTGTTAGTAATAACAAAAGACTCAGCACTCGGGCTCATTTCACTTTACCCCTGGTAATATGAAGAGAATGAATGTTTGAGCAGCTTGCCGTGATGCCGAATAAAAAAAAAGATGAAAATGCACTCTTCTCTTTCTGCAAATATAAAATGTTGCAGCGAAGCCTTCATCTGAGTGAGCTGACGGCTTGATGCTCACCAGGGCATTTCATGAGAATCTCTCTCATCAAGACCTAGGACTAGTGTTATTGAACGATTGCACTTTATTCATTTAGCAAGACAAAAGCTTAAATAGTCAAGGACTTAAAATCCCTGAGTGAGAAACTGTATTTTAGATTAACTCCCTCTGGTATTTGTCGCATTTACAGTTTTGTTTGAGTGTTATAATGTCAGACATAACGACTAAGAAACGCTGATGAATAATTAGCTGCTTCAAAACCTTTTGATAAACTTTGCATGCATCAAAGGGGGTTGTCTCCTTTGACAGTTTCACAAAAAGAAATTAAGCTGAAGTGAGGAAGAAAAAGAAAGTGAGGGAAATGTAGCAGGCTTGTGGCAATTGATCAAAAGACGTACATTTCCATCAGAAAGATCTAAGGCCTGATGCTGAAGGGTGAACTAACCGAGTAAAACTGTGACAGGACCTGCTTCACACTTAACATACATATACAAATATACAGTACGACAAAATCCTCATAGATTTACTGTAAGAAACATATACACCTGTACTGAACTCAGGTAAGAACTTGCATTAAATTGTAACTTTGAGCTTAATTGCCTTATGTTTACGCTATGTGAGGCAGATCATCTCGTCCTGACATCATTTAAAGTTCACTGTTTGTAGTGTAAATCTTCCTGTAAAGTGAAGACTGAAATGCTGTTAGCTCAGAAAAGTTCTGATTTGGTGTCATGATCTTCGTTTAACAAAGTTTTTCCATTTTATAGGAGTTTTTTTTTTTTTTATTAGCAACATTAGTCATGTAAGCCCTGTGATTATGCTGATCATAGGTGAATTCAGTGCTTGAGATAACAACCATGGTGTTGTTATTTTGATAATTATTCCTATTAATAATGACAACATGGTACTCCACAAATAAAGAACTGATCTCCCTGTTGTTAATACTGCAGCAACTGACTTTCAGCAATGATTTTGTCAAGTGAAATGTTCGTATAACCACAGGGAATGATGGCTGTTACAAAAATAAGACCCAGGCTGCAAACAGAGACAGATATCCAGCACTGACTCAGTTAAACATCCAAGTCAAGTCTGTGTTGTTACCCAGTCAGATCCTCTGTCTTTGCCTGAAGTACACCCTGCATGTACAGAGGTACTTACAGGGAGCTGATTCTTGTTAAGTGAGTAATGGAGCCAAACAGAGACATGTCTGGAGAGTTAAAGTGCACAGATAGTCAGACAGGGCTCTCGCCAGCAGCTGGAGGTTCGGGAGACAGAAACCTAGCGGATGATATATTCCTGTGAAAGCACCTCATGAATCCTGTGAATTCAGTGCGTTTGAACATTGATCAGATTGAGTATTAGCCCGAAGGCTGGACTCTGCTCTTGAAGAGAGTAGAAAATCCAAATTCTCACATGTGAGTGCGAGGCGATACGAGAACATCCGTGAAAGGAGAGAAGTCAAAAAAAGGACAGCATGAACAATCAACAGCCCTGGCTAAGTTTCTACTAATACAGAGCATGTACTTCACAAACAAACTGCTTTGCTTTACTCTGGTATTAACATTTGGAACAAATCATCAGATTTGCAAAGGTCCTGATGTACAGTAACTGCTGTAGGACTTGACTGCTGGTGATAATCGCTGTTACTTAGATATGAAATGTGGCTTATGAGTGTTTGCCAGTGAAGTGGTAAACACCTACTCCAAATGACTCATCAGAAAGCTGCAAAGGCTTTATGGACATATTCAGACAAATCCAGTCAGATGCTGGAGGACCAGGGTTGCTTGTTGCACGTCGCCCTCACAAAACGCTGGCAGCAGAATTTGTGCTACACTAATGAGAACTGTGTGTGTGTCATTATGCCTGAGAAATTTATATTAATATTGGCTGACTGAATGTGTGATCTAAATTAGATCATAGCATAGGTTAACCAAGAATGTGAAGTAATTAGCAGTGGGGGATCAGCAGGGTGACCAGAGATGATCTCCCTGATAGAGAAAAAAACGTTTTCATTCACATAACAGTTCTCTACATAAATGGCCAGTCCCATACATCTAACAGCTGCTGCTAACTATTAACTGCTCTTCACTGGCCCATGGCTACTGCAAGCTGAAAATGTATCACCCACCAACCCAGGCTGAACTTATATGTTTCTGCTGAATAACTCATACTTAAAGGACCATACATTTTGTCAGTTCTACATTATATACTCTGGGGTAATTTACCATGGTCCAGACTTTTCAAATCAGTCTGCACTTAGAGCGAGACCATGTAACTTTTTAAAGAAGAACACATTCCACCTCTTCAGAGAGCAAAGCAAAATTTTCCCCTTGCGTAAGTCGCATACATTTTTCAGCCAGACCTTTTGTGCAGTCCATGTTTATTTGCCCCGAACAGCTAACATAACGATTGTACAGTCTGTAAAGCTATGGATTGATGTAAACTATATAGCAACAAACATACCGACTGTGTGTATGCCAGGGTGAGTGTGTGTGTTGGCGAGCACCCTGTAACTTTAACGCTCTGTGCTAACAACTCCGATCTTGGACGGTTGAAACATCTTCAACAACAACACGTATGTGTCTTTGCCTCAGTTTGCACCCAGTTAAATTTGCTCGCTCAGTTCACACTTGAGGGTTTTGCTGTTGTAGCCGTACTTGGTCTGGTATGACCATTAGCTCATTGTGGCTAATGTTAGCAAGCTTTGTAAATTTGATGATGTCATGCCTTACACAGCTCACACAAGTTTCACGAGGCTTCTAATAGTTTTTAATATTGTATGGAAATGAAGGGAAACAAATGAATGCCTGTAACAGTAAAAATGGTGCAAAATGTAAAGTCAGGTGATTTGTAGTAAAAGGGCTAAAACAAGCAATTGCTGGTACAACCCTTTAACCCTTATCTATATCTGTGCTCTATATCTATGATACACTAGGAAGCTGTACCTAAAATGTAAACATCTACTATTTTCTGTTGTGTGAACAGATAACTCTGAACAACAGTGTCAGTTCTCGGCCCTGGTGTATTCCGGTGGGTTATTTTGTTTTATTGCGGCTCAGTATCAGATGATCCCCTGCTCCTGTGTCTGATGAAAATGTTTCTGACTAAAATGGAACATAATGACGAATATTTTATCTTTTTTTCAATTGCGTTTAGTCTCAATTATAGGTGCTAGCAGGTAACAGGTTGTTTACAGTATGTAAAGTATGCATTGATACACCTTCCAGTTGTGAGGAGTAATATTTAATTTGAACGTCTTCCACTAATTGCTGTGCCAACACTTGGGACTATCTGCTGCTTTTTGTTCACAGATTGATTTAGAATTTGTCACTATTGCTATCTGTTTGGTGGAAATAAAAGCTGTTGACATATTCCAGGTTAGGCGCAGTGGTAGCTTTTGTCTAAACAGGTGCGATGATTCATTCTGCCTTTCCCTCTCTCTGTGGTGCTTCTGCATGGAGACTCTCCCACTGTGACTGTTTAATTAGTCACCAATGTCTGTGTCAGTGTTTCAGCACCGGGCTGCTCGACTCCCTCGGTGACAAACTGTTGCCAAAGAAACACATCCACAGTGAGCTCAGATCCACTGATGCCGAGGGGCGGCTTGAAGAGTTCAGGGGGTGATTGAATTGTTTACAGCTCAGCTCTCTTTTTCAGTTTTCTGTTGGGAAATATAGCATCATTTATGTCTGCTTGGCTTTTCCTTTGGCATAAATCTGAAATGACTAATGGTACACAGTGGCTCCTTGCCCCCAAAACGACACTGTGAATATCAAAAGGATTGATCAAAGACTTTATTAGCTACACCGCTCCAAACTAACACCCTCACTAAGATTTCTTTGTACTGTATATATAAAGCATCTGACATTTCCAGACTCTATTCCTTCTCTTTTTTTTTTTTTCGGTGTGCTTATTTTTTGCTGACATGTTTTTTCTTCAGTCCACTAAAACTCAGGAGGTTCTTTTAGCTCAGCTTATGCCCACTGGCAGATTGTATCTTCACAGAATCCCAAATTTACAGCTGATGCACAGCCAATATTTAGAGATGATGAAACACACAGTTATTGTATTGATTGGAGAGTTCAGAATTGAAAATTAGGATTTTTTTTGCACCCACTTTAGGCAAGATAGCTCATTTGAGGACTGTTCCCTTGACTGTACAAGCTCAGAATGTATTGGAATGTTAATGATATGAATCTGAGACAGATTAAATCACCGCTCAAGACCAGGATGCACATTCTCTATAGCTCAAAGCTAAAGATGAAATGCTGCAGCACCAGCTCACAGGCACAAGTTTAAGATGTTGTGACCTCTCTCTTCACTGCAGATCTGCTAACTCCAGTGCCACCCATACGTCTTCATGAAGCTGCAACTCTGTCACTCTTTGATTATACCTCTCTAACCTTGATGGTGTATGTGCACCGTCTCCTCTGCAGAGCTATCTCTGCGTTCAAATCTGAATATCTCTCTAAATACACCCCCCATCCTCTTCTTCCTCATCTTTGTTTTCACTTGTTAAGCCATCACGTCGACCTTGATTGTGAGAGGAGATCACGTCATCATCATCAAGGCACCACCAAGTGCCTCTGCGCCTTGCTTCTAAAAGCAAAAAACAGGATAAACCTGGAGATTCAGTAATCTCCAAAACTGGTGATCACGTTAACATTGTTAATCTTCAATTGTCATCTCACTTTTCTCCCTGCTTTCTTCCCTCCTTTTGTCTCTTTTTCTCTTTCTCTCTCAGGTCTACATCCCCTGCAGAACAGCTATTGTCCTGGCCAACGAGGAGATAGATTACTGTTATTAGAGGATGATTGTCTCCACAGAGACTAGGATCGAGAATGGATTCCAACGCCAACTGAGTGTTAACAATCACCTTCATCTTAAAGTGTCAACCTTGCACGCCACCCAAACCCACTTTTGTGTGTCCGAGTCTTTTTCGAAATGGGGGGGTGCGGGGGTGGGTGGGGAGAAAAAAAAAAAGAATTGTGAGCTTGTGTGCTTTCAAACACCATCTGCAACCTTAGATGCTCTGTAACCCCATTTACTACAGACTGGTCCATTTGGGAAGCGTCCAACATAACCAGCAGCTAGATGCTGAAACTCCAAACCCTGCCGAGTCCATCCACCACTAGCCAGCAGCCATTTATAGGCTCTGTTGAATTTGGCGTGTCATCTGAAACACATGACCGGCAACTGTGACAGAGGGAAGCAATATACAGCAAGCATTCAATTATTAAATCATGATAAAAGTAAAAATATTTTGGAATGTTAGTTTGATCACATTTTACTTGGTTTAATTATTTTATATTTAAACACAAATAATATTATTGTGTCAAAGACACAAAGAAATTTATTGTATTACCAGCACTTGAAAATCAAAACGTCCAAGTATTTAATCTTTGAGGATCCATCTTTGTTAATTTGCATTGTGGGACATTGTGTGTATAAAAATCTTGTAATTTGCACAAAGTAATAAGCTGCTTTGAGTTATTAGACTTTTAATGGGTATCTAAAACAGTTGTGTTGTAATGTCTGAATTTATGCAGCTACTGGGAGCATTTATGTGGTTATTTATGGCCCGGTTATTAAGCCAGTAATGTGCAGCTAACGCAAAGTGATAAAATCACCTAATTTGGATTGTTCACAGCGTGTTGCATAATACACAAGTAACATTTTCAGCTGAATTACAGTTTTTTCCACTTTGCGTAAAGTAATGCACAGTTTTCTCCTACAGTATATCACATTTAAGTCATTTATGTCGTGAATTTAAACTTTTAAAACTGCTAAACTCTGCTAGAATAAATTGACAGTGATGATCAACACATTAATTTGTGTGGGAGAAGACAGTTTTACAGGTATGACTCACACGCCTGACTACCTTCAGATTCAATGATTTATGTGCACCATATTCATTAGATACTTTAGCATTCCCTTGGGATTATTCCGGAAAAAAATAAATAAATAAAAACATAGACACAGCCTAAATTCACACCGAAAACGATGTGTGCCTCTTCCAATTAGCTCTGACTTGTGTGACTTTTGTCTTGATGATTGAACAATCTTGAAGAACAACTGCAATGCTCGTCCTGTGTTCCCTATAGCTGTTATGTGACAAGGTTATTGATTAACTAAAATATGTATGATCCGAGGAACATCACTGATGATATGCGACTGTTTTGTGACTGCTGAACTCACTCACTCAGGCAAAATATCATTAAAATGGTCTTTCGTATGACAGCTTTCATCTTTTTGAGGTTATGTTTTGCAAACGACTGTGATAACTGATCTTTCCTCCAGCCTTTGTGTTCTCTTGATTCCCATCCTCCTTCTGAACGTCCCTTGTTGCCATATGAATGGATGTCTTTTGGACAATTTTCAGCATTCTCTGCACGTTTTTATCAAAGCATTGCTGTTATAGTAAAACAAGAGCTGATTTCGGGCATTCCAGATAAAAGCTAATGCTTTGATTTACTGCCATGGATACTATAATTCTGTGATCCACACCTACTGCATTAGTGCAGATTCTCAGTCATTTAAGCCATGTATTGTAGCATATGGCAGGTTTTGATCTGCCTCCCCTGCAGCCGAAGGAAAGAAAAAAACATTCATATTCAGGACCATCCTCCTGTGTTTAGCCAAAAGTATCATGAACATGTCATTTCTTTTTGTGTAACACCAAAGCGTTCAAAAATGCCTTTTCTCCACCTCTCGAAAAGCACAGAGAGGATCACTCTGCATAAATTTCAAGCAACGAGGTTGTGAGAAAGAAGTGGAGTGTTTAATCATCCCTCATCTGACCCAATGTCATTGTCATTTTGCCACTGCCAAAATGAATTGTCTGCATTTGTTCTCAAAAGTAAAACTGATGTCTGATACTCAGTAACTATTGCAGCATATTTCTTTCATTATTACTAATGATAATAAATCAGTGTCTGTCAAGCCACAAGAGAAACGTGGATGAACTGGACGTGCAGACTGACTGCTGATTGTGTCCCGCTGCACACTTGTGGAAATGCAGCAGCTTGGAGCGTTCTGCAGAGTATATTATGATGGCACTCTGTCACCAAGTACTTGATACAAAAACTCTTCTTTTTGGTCTCTATAGCCTGAGACTTCATTCTAAATCATTGTCACCTGTCTGTCAGTTTCATCCCTCAGAGTTCCCCCATACATATAAGGCGGCCTGTAGCCAAGAGATTTCTCAGTTACTTCAAATATTAAATTTGCATCTGTTTTCTAAATAACTGTCATGAGAGATACTGCAGGGTTTATATTTGATCAAATATTTTACAGTTCTTGTGAGAAATGATGCTTAATTGATGATGAATTTGCAACTGAATCCATTAAAGAGGCTCAATTATCTTATAAGAGGAATAGTTATCTCACAATCACATTCTTTATTGTTTCATGGTGTTACATTTATCTGGACAATATTGCTTTGTAAGTCTAATGTAGTTTTTGATTTCATTAAAGTTTTATTAAATCGTCTTTTTTTTTTAGCTTTGCCAGTAAACATTTTGTATGAGTCAGTTTTTAAAAAAAAATCTTTTTGAAACAAACCTCTTTCCCATAGCAAGGTGTAAAACTCCTGATGGGATTACTTTTAAGTCAGTTATGTGCACAACAAATAATTATTCCAAACCTGCACCTGCAGGTCATATTTTAATTTTGACCTCATCATGTGCAATTTAAGTTTATTCACCCGACTAGTTTTTCCAAAGGCGCGTGAGTGATGCTGAATAACACAATACAGAGTGTAAACCTAGCTTCACTTTTTCCCTTTAGAGCACCTTTAAAACTCCTTGAACTGCTGTCCTATTGCGAACTGTGTGTAGTTGGATACTGCACCAGACATCAATAAGAAAAGCCCTGAAATGTTTTGGATGACAAAGGAAGTTATCCACCTTGCACTCTGCACTCCAGAACCTAAAGTTTCAGTTTCCAGGGGCGTTGTGAAATGTGGGTACGGGACTTTACAGAGCAAGCGCCTCAGTGATTCCCCACAACATGATGTAAGGGGGATGAAAGACAACTCATCAGACTGTAATACTTAAATTTCCATTTCCTAGGCATCCACACTTTGCACTACTTACGCAAGATTATGTGTCTTTGTGCACTGGCATCAATACAAGCAGCTTCTTAATAACAGCTGCTCCATGAAAAGCAGTTTGGGGAGATCACAATGTAGCTTTTGTCAAGGCTGTTTCACAAAGGTGCTGATTCAATTCTGTGGTAATTTTTGAGGCTGCATTATTGGGATGTTCAGAAGTGATTTTTTTCCCCCTCTGGTGCTAGTTCACACCCTGCACATATTCATTAACTAGCTCCTGGATATCTTGACTGCTTACTTAGTTTGGCCATGTAAATTTGTTCACACAGTGGACAAAATAACAGAAACACCTTGCAGCATAATGCAACACCACTGCAAACTATGTTCTCACAACTGAGTTAAATCAACACCTCCCTGAAACAGCTGCAGTAAAAGTGTTAGATCCCAAGACATGTTCTATTTCATGTGCAGTTGCAATGCCTGTAGATATGACAGCCATGCAATATGCAGGACATACAGTATATATTGTGTTGCACATGAGAGGGTTTCACAAGTAACCCTGAAAGCACAGAGTGCACTCTGCGTTGTAACAGTTTGTCTTTTTGTGTTTCTTATGAGCTCACAAGGATAGAAACGTCTAGAGGGAAGATCCTGGAGAATCCAGTATTGTTGTAGTCAGAAGTGGGGCTATGACATGCACAAAGAGATGTTTTCAGAGTCTGACCCGTGAGACTGCACAAGTCAGGAAGGGATTTCACCATGCACACTGCTGCAGCTCTAATACAAAACGCCTGTGATGGTATTCTATTCCGTTACTGGGGCTTTCCAGATAAATGCTCGCTTAGGCCGAGACAAGCGTTTTAGAAATGAGAAATGTAAAGTTAATTACACTGATTAGTGAAATGTTTGCAAGGTCATGTGGCATTTTATCCGCTTGCACAGTAGGAAAACAATCTATAAATAATCCTGGAGATAAACAGACTGCTATTTTAGTATTAGCCCTCAAAGTCTAGCATAAACCAAGAAGATCTGAATGGCAAGTGTCACAGAATGCCATGATAAAAGCGGTCCACACTGTGTATGGTGCCTGAAGACTTGCCTTTCTTTGGATGATATTAGACTTTTTAAACAGCAGGGAAAACCAGTGCAATCCAGCACCTGAAAAACCTGCTTTAACAGCATGCAGCCCCCTCAGAGAATTTCTCTAAAGGCAATTCTGTCCAAACTTTTTCTGAAAATTAAATGTCTTTTAACCCATGCTGAGTCAATTTCTTGCACCTTTAAGGACACATTAGACTGTTAATGCCAATGACTAAGAGACGTTAGTTTGTTCTCATTGTTACATGCTGAATTGTGAGGAGTATAAAGTTCACCTTACAACATAAGACCGCTTGTTCTTTTTACTCCTGAATATGTGACACAGTCAAGAGCAGCACATGTACTTTTCATCGTTGTTTTCCAAGAGAGGTAGCCTGTGGTTTTCAGCAACGATCAGCTCCTGCAGATTTGAACGCCTGGGGCACACAGTATGGAACCTGATCCTCATAAGACCAGCTAGCTGTATTTTTTTCTAGGATGGTAAGGCACTGTCCTCTATAATGTTATAGCCTCCTATGTAATTCTTTATGGTCAAAGACTTCATTTCTTGAAGGACATTTAGATGGGATGAATTCTTGGAGCCTTAATGGTTATCTGTTTTTGAATTTTAGTGTCATGTTAGGATGGGTGTAACAAAAGTACTTACAGTGATAAGACAATTAACAAGTAAGGACAAATAATCAGCATACAGATGATACAAGATATACATAAGGTAGTTTTGGAGTGGCCCCATGTTTGTGCCTCTCATGTATTACTATTATATACAAGTTACAGAGCTAAGCATCCTTTTTCTCTGAAAAATTCATTCCCAGTCATCTTTGAAAATACCAGAAAGTCTGAAGATACTAACAGAGTTCTCAAAGATTCCTCCTCCCTTCCTCCTGCTGTGAGATAGAAAACCATTTTAACACATTTTGGAAGACATTTGAAGACATTTGACTGTATTTCTTGTAACATTTCTTATCTCTTTGCCTGTTTTGGGAAACACAACAAATATAACTTAATGACTGATTTAGTGTCACATGTACAAATTGAGCATGGACATACATAATGCCCGGTTACCATCTTTGTTTGACTTGGGAAATGGGAATTGTTTTTTTTCTCCCAGAAGGGTAAAATGGTCTTTGAGGATTATGGTTTTTTTTAAATATCAGTGGGTATTTACTGGTCAAAAAAAAGCAGTGCTTAGCTCTGTGACTCGACTATAGTGGTAATACATGAGAGGCAGAAACTGGGGCTAATTTTGGAATTGCTCTTGTGTAAACTTTTGGCAGAGACTTCCAGTGTTTGTGCTATTAAGCAAGGCTAAACATGTGATCGAGGTTTCTCTTTATTGAAAGTATGAAGATGAATCAATCCTATCATCTAACTCTTGGTAAGACAGCCCACAAGCCAATTTCCCAAAAATGTAAGAGTATTCCTTAAATGTCATTATCAGAAGCCTGAGAAGGAAAGATCTCTGGTGTCCTGGGTCAAACTGATTTGAATTTTCACTTTTGATGTGGCTGATATGATTGTAAAGATCATTGGTTCCTGAATCAGACAGTCTTAGTGAAGCGCTCTGCAATCAGCGCGGGAGAAGGGAAGATCAATGAGTGTGATGGGACTGTTGTCAGGCCCAGTGGAGAGTACAGTGTGCTGATATTCTTTTTTGTCATTACACTCAGTTTTCCATCTTATGCGGCGCACTGGCAGTGACTGATTCCAATGTAGATCCTTGGGACCCAAAGTGCCTCTTGTTTTCTATTGTTCAAGGTAATTAACTGCATTCTCCTGGTATCTCATGTCTATTCAGTTCTCATTAAACAGCTTGAATGAAAACCATCAGTACTCCTGAGAAGCTCCTGAGAACCAGCTAGCAGGGAAACACTGGCCTATAGTAAAAACTGCATTAACCCAGAGTCAGCTGGCTGTCTGGCTGTTTATGAAAGTGGTTAAGATAAGTTCATGAGGTGGGGAAACGATCCACCGGAAATGTAAAGATACTGTATCTAAAAGGGAGCAAAATGCAGCAATGTCTGGAGAAGGGGGAGTGTGCAGGTGTTTCTTAAGAAGTGCTTCCCTCTCCAAGTCCCTCAGGAACTGCATTACTTCAAAATCACCTTAGAGCACTGACTTCCATTTATCAAGGCGATCCACAATTGGCCCACAGGGTGAGCGGCAGTCAACCGTAAATCTAGAAATGTCAGATAAGGCAGCATATACAGCACTTCTCGTACCAATTATGTCTTAGCAAGCTTTGATACATGTAGTAGTTATAGTCAAAGCAAAGAGGGGAATCATGGAGCAGCCAATACCCAGCTGATCTCAAAAACCTTCGTAGTTAGCTTCAGCAAGGCCTAAAAATGACTGATCTAGCTGGAAGGAATCTCTCCATACCAGACTGGATGGAGCTTAGTCATGACTGGTGTGGCTTCCTTTTATATCTGCTGAGAAGTTGCTGTGCAGACTGTTGGATCCCCTTATACTGATAATCCCAAATCCTGCTGTAGATTTTGAGCCTATATATCGAGAGTCAGGCAGAAATAAGAGGATCACGACATGGTGCTGCTGCTCCACAGCCACAGCAGGAAACTTAAAGAGAATGGAGCGTAACAGCTTTTGTTTCCCCCACTGAGTCTTTTGCAACTTCACAAGCAATCCGTAATCATCCTCCTGCATTGATGTGAATGTTTGTATGCAACAATGAAAGGAAAAGAGGAACAGCAGGGAAAGGTGTCAACATATGCATACTGATATAGAGCCACATTTTTAAATTAAAACATGACCACGGGGTATGGTGCTGCGTCTGATCGCCATCCAGGATGCCTAAAAGGAGAGACACACAGGTGGAGCTGGTGGGGCATTTGCTTGTAAAGAGCGCCATCTCATGTTTGCAGGTGGTCTCTGCAGAACATGGGACAGTAAACCTGATACTGTTGTTGTAATCGGGTGGAGCCACAGACAGCTGGGCGAACTTCCCCACTATCTGCGTGAGGGCTGCACCTCCGTACGCGTGTATGCGTCCGACCCAACAAACCATCTGCCACAAGTGTCAGGCTGATGAAAGCGTTTCATGCGACTGTTGTCGGGAGTTGAGTCGCTCAAAGTGTAGCAGCAGCTTTTTGTAGTCGGCGTCCTCATAAAGAAGGTAAGATGTTAAAAGTTTAACAATCAGAGCTTTTCTCTGAAATTTAAGTTGTCGCTAATCAAATGCAGCCATTTGCAAAGCTTTAGCTATGTATTTAAAAGAGGGAGGGGGGCAGCGTGCATGCCTCTCAGCAGTATTCCGCAGTACTCCATAAGGAAGAAGCGCACATGGTCTGAGAGGAACCAGGAACCATTCGGCTGATGCAACATAACCTGAGGGCATCCGAGAGCAGCTACTGTACTTTCTTCTTCATACCAGCAGAGATTAAAATAAACGAGTGCAGCGCGGAAATCTTCACTGGTGATCCGCTGTTTGAAGGGAATTCGAAGTAGTTTTGTGTGGATGTTTATAGTTTGAACATAAGCGAGTGTGAGCATGAGAGGAAACATTGCCTTTTATAGCGCTATAGGATTTCAGGAGTGTCATTCCCACCAAGTGGTGCGGGTGAACTCATATGACCCCCCCAGTGTAAATAAATGAAACCTCTCGCTCAGTTTTAGTGTTATTATATGGCTTGATGATAGATTTTACTCATTATTTATTATGAAAAGGTGATCAAAATGTTAATGTGGGCACATAATTAAGACATATAGGAACATTTTTTAATTAATGCAATTTAGTATGTTTCCAAACATCTGTAAATATCTGTGACTCAGTAAAAACCCTGTGTATGATAATGATAAGTTAAGCATCAGTTTCACAAAATCAGAGTTTGTACTCATGCCCAGTTTTATCTGAACGTTAAGAGCATCATTTCAGGCTAAAGGGGCCAGCTTTATTTTATGTGGTGATGTATTGATTCCTTAGTGGTTTAGAGACAGGTAATTGTTAAAAAGCACCCACATGCTCATATGTACATTTAAAGTGTTATTGGTCTCTGTAATCATTCCTCTGGTGCACACCGGCCAGGATCCCCTCAGATTCCCTTCCTGATATGTTTGCAGTGTAAGAGATGCAGGACAAAACAGGCCTTGTTACATGCAAAAATGAGCCACAGCTACTATGAGGTTTCAGAAGTTTGAGTTAGTCAAATCAGGTGCGTGCCTGCCAAAGTTACTGTGTTGCTGTCCCTCTGTCTGTAGCTCAGAAAAAGAAAAAAAAAAGAGGAAATTCTTCAGTAAACTTGTGAAGATTGAAAAAACAAAACAAAACCACACACATCACTATTATGTGTTTCTAACAGCTTCTTTAATCTCATCTCCAGTAGTTTTCAATGTTTATCCCACACATTCCAGAAGCTCACACAATTTCCTGAAACAGATCAAGAAACACTTTTTAATACAGGACAGTTGTTTTATTATTTACAGCTAACCAGTTTAAAACATACATTTGACCCATCCCCTTTAAGCCGTACAGCTGATATTTGACTGTGATGTAAAATTTCACACCACAAGTTTGACAAGCTGAGTTTGACGCCGAGCTGCTGTTCAGCCAAAACATTTGACTTGCATTCACTTTAACGAGGAAGTGTTCCGTTATGGTTTAGCTTTAACACTCGTTCAGAATATGCTTGTGGATCAAAAAAAGAAATCTTGTGGTTGTTGTGATTAGAATATGTCAACTGTCAGCACCTTCAACCATATTTACATTGGTGTCAGGCTTCAAAAACCATATCTGTTAAAAATAGTATTAAGGCTGAGTAGCACTTGTGAGTGTTTTAGAAATTTGTAGTGATCAGTGTTTATTTGATGCTCCATGTTTTCAGCTGAGTACACCTTGGAAATGAACAACAATTATGCCTGTAGAAAAGTTAGAAAAGAAATTTAAAAATTGCATGTTCCTGACATGTTAGCCAATTAGGCGCGACAGTGTTCTTGAAACACATGCAAATGAATTCAAACAAGCATTTGTGCATTTTAAATGAGCAGTATGACCACCTGCCAAATAAACGTGAAATTATTTTTTTTTTTCCCAATGTGTACGGGCACTGTGGAGAAATGTTACTGGCATAGTGCCAGTCAGTGACTCTTATCTCAGACTGAGGACTGATCCTACAAATCAGGAACACTTGAACTGTTAACACACTTATATTAACGTAAATATGTAGTTTGTGAAATGCCTGTCAAAAACAGTTTTGGGGATCAGTGCTGTCTTTGGTGTCATCCCGACATTTATAATCTAATCTGAAATCAAAGAGTACAAACCATGAGGAAGGTACAGAATGTAAACACTGAATCAGTGAGAAGCCTGCAAGGTCATGTCAGCTGAGCTCTAACAGGGACTGTTTTTGACTGTGTACCTGGCTTTAAACCAGGGTGTCAACGTCTCACAATCTACATCATGGATGATACTATTATTGGCTGTGTTCTGTGTGTGTGTGTGTGAGAGAGAGTGTGTGTATGTGAGAAGCACTGTAGATTATACATACTAAATAACAGTTATCGTATCATTTAGTATCTTTAAATGTGACCATTTTCACAAACAAAAGGCAGGATGTAGACTTTTTTTGGTCAACCACTGCAGTGTTGATCACATGGGCACAGGGGCAATAAACATAACGTGGGTATACAAGACTCACTTTGAGGATTAAGAAAATCTCAGCAAAACTCAGAAAACAATAGAAGCTGTCAGTCGTTTTCTAATGGATGGCTGTTGTTAAGTTTTTGTCCTTCGCAGCTTTAATGTCACAAGGTCATCGTGGCCCTAGAGGTGCCACTAAGGCCTAAATCCCTGGGAAGGAAAGTTTGTTTGGCTTGTGTAAGCTGTCTGTTTTATGATCGCCCTCACATGGCACTTTGTTTGCTCCATCCCCCCTTACACCACAAGGGCAGGTGGGCTTTTTGTAGTGCTGCGAAATACCCTTGGCATGCCAAGTTGGAGAGCAGTTGTTTCTAAATTGGCTCGCTTGCTGTCGTCTTCTTTAAAAGTCAAGTGGGGAAAATTTTACTCAAAGACGGTCGGCGGCATTTCTCATATTCGTTTTGGAAAAATGTCAAAATGCTTCCTCAAATCTTTAGATAATGTGTTTACACAGACACAGGTGGTTCTGCAGGTGTCCATCTGTTGTATGTAATGGATGTGATATTTGCGGCATCATTTGAATTCTGCCAACACAGATATGCAGGTCCAGTATCTGAATTTTAAGGATGTAATGTTATCTTTGACATTCATTTACATGGAGAAAATCAATGAAAATGTCATTTTAAAATACTATAATACCATATGTCTAAAAGGCAACTATCTAGTCTGAGACAATTAGCTTGTGGATTGAGCTCCTGCTAATTTAAAATTTGACCTCAGATGTATTTTCTATATACGTTTTATATACAGTTAAGATAAGTTGTGTTTGAAGTCTTATAATTCTGACCGTGTTTACTTCCTCCTGCATTTTAACAATGTCAAAGCCAACTTAAAAGACGTGTGAAGGAGGAAAAGTATTTTGCTTCAGGCCAAATGAGCATGTGACTGGCTGCTATTCCAAATTCACCCACATGCCGCAGTGTGTCATGAGCAGATGGGGAGTTCAGTGATTGGCTGAGAAGAGGGCAGGGTCCTTTCCTGCCCACCCTCCTTTTTTTAGCTCAGCTGCCGCGTGTCACATCATGTACATGCTACAATATGTGTCTGTGGTGAGTCCTGAACTACTGGCTGTTGTCCCCCCTTTTGACAAATGACAAATGTGACAAATGTTCACCCTTGGGCAACATAAAAAGGACATACTTTTTCATGTCCTACTGCTGTTGACTTTTTTTTTTTTTTGGACTGATGTGAGAGATACGCCTTAGTTTACCGATGCAGGTTTGTTTTGGCTTCCACAAGTTGGTTCAGTCAAACTTTTGCCCTGATAAACTGTCTGGTCCCAACTGTTCAGGTCAACATAACCCAGACAGACAACGCAAAACAGTTAAACTACAAGTAACTCATTTAGTCCTTGACTCTCGTTTTCAGGAGGAGAACTACACAATCTACACTTCCTGATATATGGTAGAAATACCCCTCTGCACCTTCATATACCCAAAGCACACAATTAATGTATTTCTGCTGTAAAATGATAAAAGAGAACAATCAGGTCACAGTTTTGCAGCCCTCTTGTATTCATGACTTGATGATAATCAATACAGCCTGCCAGAATATGGCTCTTGTCACAGCTGCTCTGAGTGTCTGAGTCCTGAGGCCATGTGATGTGTCACTGTTCTATTTGTGAGCCGGGCACCTGAATGGTTTGTACACTAAGAGGCGTCTGCATCACGTGTCAGACCAGCGTTTGTCTCTCATCTCTCTCAGCTCCGTTCATCTGAAGAATGGAAATTAGTCCACAGCTACGCTCTGCGGAAAGTGGTTGAGTGGATTTATACACTGAAAGAAGAGTTCTGAGAACTGAGTTCATCAGTGAAGACAGAGGATCCTCTTTTGTTTTGTGTTGTGAGAGTGAGTACTTGTCTGTACCGTCGGGCAGATCGATAGCCTATCTGTCTCTGCTGTGCTGTCTTAGAGGTTTTGAAATTGGATCGTGGACTGCCAAGATTATGCCCTGAGCAGTATTTTTACAATATCACAATGTTATGTTTAATTTATAACACAGTTATGAAATGACTGGCAACATCATGGTGCGGTGAAACATTTTGTGTGTTTTCTCATCATATAATAACAGTGAGGTATAAAGTATAACAAGTCTGCACTATTTCACCTTACAGTATCTGTAAAAGATATTGTTCCTGTGGCTATTTTGCATGTTTCTATTTGATGTAAGAAAAGTCTGCACTCATTTCATATCTCAAACAGTCTCCTCTATAGGCGAAGAAATGGGGTTTTACTGCTGCCATTATTCTAATCTGGAACTATAGAACTTAATACCAGATAATTGCAACTGAATAAGAGAGCCTAACCTGCATTGACAAATCATACTTTTAAAGTAGAATGCATGTCCAATCAGAAGCTGGGTTAGACTTCAGAATAAATGTTGATACAGTACTAATAAAACTTGCATGCAGGTATGCAAATTCAGCACTATTAAGTATGAAGCTGATGGACTTTACACGATCAAAACTTTGAGCATGGTCTGAGCCATTTTAGAGATGATATAATGGGGAATAAAATGAGAGTGAGCAGCATTTGGGATCTACAATGTGCAGTATATTATTAATAGTGTTACAGTTTAATAAACTAAAATGTTAAAATGTCCATTCTGTGCTACTAATACTATTAATATGTGGTCTAGCGAATGCTAAAAGTATGTATCATTGTGGTACATGCTATTAGTATGTGCTGATTCTAACAATTCAGGCATAACATTTCTAGCATATCCAAGCACTTCATGTTAGTGTAAACGTGTTACATGTGTTACCAAAGTATTTTGTAAAAAAAACAGTTTATGTAAATATTTTTTTTTTTAAATCTCCTTTTTTGCCATTAATATGTTCATATACTGCTATTGGCAGAAAGAAGTCAGACTCATCCAAATAAGCAAGGTCATTTCCTGTGTGTCCTGACGCAAGTTTTTAAACAGCTTGTTGTGTAACTCTGTGGCAAGACCTTGTATCAATCACCTGAATGAAGTCACATTGGCACTATAATGACCAGTAAGCTTTTGTATTACAGTGGATTAGTGCCACTCATGTTGCAAAGGACACCGGTAGCAATATTGTCATTTTCATTTTTGCCATGTGACACTGTCGAAATGCTCACAACACTGTCTGCCATCACTGAACAACAAATTCAAGTCTATCGAGCAGAGGAATTTGGGAGTGTCTTCCCCAACAACAACAAACCCAACAACAACAAAAGAAAACAAAGCAAAAAAGAACACGACAAAATGTCCGAATTCTACATCAGAACTTTGTAGTCCCTGATTTATTCGTATTAATCAGCCAAGATATTATATTCTTAGAACATCAAATCAAATTTTGAAAAACACTGATATGGAACTGGAACAGTGCCATAGGTTTTTTTTGGTTCTTTTCCTTTGTCTCTTTACAAAGGCTTAGTAAAGTCACACTCTGTCATTCCTGTCTTGTTATGTCAACAGGTAAATTATCTGCTGTAGAGCTTTTGATTGAGTGCCAGCCGGGATGATTCTGGCGACATTAAAAGGCATCGGGAAGCAGCTCTTGCGGGTGAAGGTTGTGGACTGCAACACGGATGAGTCCCGCCTGTGTCGATGCCTCAACACATTCGACCTGGTGGCCCTGGGCGTGGGCAGCACGCTAGGCGCTGGCGTCTACGTGCTCGCTGGCGCCGTAGCCCGAGACAGCTCTGGACCCGCCATCGTCCTCTCCTTCCTAATTGCCGCCCTGGCCTCTGTCCTGGCTGGTCTGTGCTATGCCGAGTTTGGGGCCCGTGTCCCCAAAACCGGCTCGGCTTACCTCTACAGCTATGTGACGGTCGGGGAACTATGGGCCTTCATCACGGGCTGGAACCTCATCCTCTCTTATATCATCGGTGAGACACTTTAAATTAGGAAGGAAAGGAGTTGGCTGCTTACACCAGATATTGTTCCATTTACATAAACACTTTGCTCTGCACAGGAACCTCAAGTGTGGCCCGAGCATGGAGTGCAACCTTTGATGAGCTGATTGGAAGGCACATTGAGGAATTCTGCAGACGCTACATGACCATGAATGCCCCGGGTATCCTGGCAGAATATCCAGACATATTTGCTGTCTTCATCATACTCACTCTGACAGGTCAGGAACAACTCTGATATATCTATCTCATGTTTAATCTTGTATTTTTTTTCTTTCTTTGTTTAATTATAGGTGTTTCATCTTTCCACTTGTCTTCTTTAACTGCTTGCAGGACTGCTTGTATTTGGAGTGAAGGAGTCAGCCTTGGTAAATAAAGTATTCACCTGCATCAATGTACTGGTGCTGCTGTTTGTGATCATCTCTGGCTTGGTCAAAGGAAACCTAAGCAACTGGAGCTTGAACCCTGAAGAAATCCTCAACGCCACCACCAACTCCAGCCTTAAGTGGGTGAAATGAAGAGCTTATCCCCAAAATGTCGTTCCTAATGATATTCCAGGGGTTCGTTTCAAACAATTAAGTGTTTTCCTCCTTTTACTTTCAGTGTGTCTGACTCCTTACCATCAGAGGAAACTCTTGGTGAAGGTGGTTTCATGCCTTTTGGCTTTTCTGGAGTCCTCTCTGGTGCTGCCACCTGCTTTTATGCCTTTGTCGGGTTTGACTGCATTGCCACCACAGGTGAGAGGAAATATGTACATACGTAACTGATAATCAACGCACATGAGCCGCAGTACTCTGACATCTCTATCTTATGTTTCCTCCCCAGGAGAAGAAGTGAAGAATCCCCAGAGGGCCATCCCTATTGGGATTGTGGCCTCGCTCCTCATCTGCTTTGTGGCATACTTCGGTGTGTCTGCAGCCCTCACTGTGATGATGCCTTACTACATGCTAGACAAGAACAGCCCTCTGCCAGTGGCCTTTAAGTATGTGGGCTGGGAGGGAGCCACTTATGCAGTGGCCATTGGCTCTTTATGTGCCTTGTCGACCAGGTAAGTGGCTCTCCTGCTGCCTCTCAGCATGAGAAGTTGTAGAGGACTTGTAATTGTTCTGCATGCATTTTTAGGACTGAATAATTAATGTCGAGGACACTGAGTATAGAATTTTAGTATATTCTCTGTTTAATTCAGCGTTAAAAATAAGTGGTAAAAACTTCCATGGATTTTCATGGGTACCGGATAACAGATTCTGGAGCTGATCCTCTGAGAATGAATTTAGTGATTTAGTGATAGTTTTTTTGAAACACTTATGCACGACTGATGCTATTTAACTCTGTTATAATACAATAAATGAGATGTTCAGTAATCACATATGCATGTCATATACAGGTGTTCCCATGCTTTTTGGCTAATCAGTGTATATACATAGCATTTAAAGCTGCATATGCAATTATATATAAAGGAATTACTGTGTTTTTTCAAATAATTTTTTTCATCCAGACACCTGTTCCCTGCTCTAATTGTGTGCATTCACTTGCACGGCATGCTGTTTTCTCTCTCCCATACTAGTTTACTAGGCTCCATGTTCCCAATGCCCAGAGTGATCTGGGCCATGGCAGATGATGGCCTGCTCTTCAAATGCTTGGCTAAAATCAGCCCACGAACCAAAGCCCCTCTAACAGCTACAGTAACATCAGGTGTTGTGGCAGGTGAGGTCACGATCTAAACCCACTAACTGGTTGGGGTTCCTGTCGGAGCCCTACAAGACTCTCGGCACGCATGGCCTCAACACAAGTGCTCAGCCAAAACCAAGATGGTCAGACTGCATAAAGACAGTCCTGCAAACGTAATGTTTTTTCTTCAGTCATCACCATGTAGCAATCTGACACCGCAGCACCCTGAGTACAGCATTTATCAGGATGTCAGGCTGAGAATGGCTGCGGTTGAGGCCTTGTGTGAGAAACCAGAGCTCACAAACATTTCATCAAGTTATAAATCTCTGCCCCCTCCTCCTTCCTCCTCCTCCTCCTCCTCCTCCTCCTTCCTCCTTCCTCCATTGTTGGCTTAGTCTCCTTGGCTCCATGTTTCCTCTTCCACGCATTATCTTTGCTATGGCTCGCGACCGCCTGCTTTTCTCGTTTCTGGCACGTGTCAGCGAGAGGAAGACACCCATCATCTCCACCTTGGTTGCAGGGCTTATGTCTGGTAGGTAGCTGAGATGAGGCCAAAGGCAACAGTGCCCCCTTGTGGATGGAGGATGGTGGTAAAATCACATAGGGTTGTAAATAAATGGAGCGGGTTTTTTTTGGTTGGGTTTTTTTTTTTTTTTTTAAGTATTGATTTCCCTACAAAAATATATAAAAATGTAAAAATATCTGTCTTATGCTGTTGTAAATGTGCTATTTAAACCTGCTGGATTGAAGTCTTTCATCTTATTGATGTGCATTTTTCTCCTGTGTGTCCTGCAGCTGTGATGGCTTTCCTGTTTGACTTGAAGGACCTGGTTGACCTCATGTCCATTGGCACTCTGCTGGCCTATACTCTGGTTGCTGCCTGTGTGCTAGTCCTCAGGTAGTCCTCATCTCTCTGTGTATATATCCAGTCTAAGCTTAATCAGCCGCCAGGGGATTACCAGGCTGAATAACACCATATTTGTACATCCTCAGACTGGGAAGTAAATCCCCAGTCAGCAGCTAATCAGACCAGTCAGTCCAAAAATATTTGAGTTTCCATTTGTTACTAGATGACTGATCTAAGCTGCTTTGGTGATATCAAAAGCAGTCTTCAAAGACAGGATCGTCGAGTCTTTGAGAATAGAAACTGAATGTTTATCAGAGTTAAATATAATTTTAATGATTAAGAGATAATAATTCAGCAGCTACTGACTTCCAGCCTCATGGAAAATCTGTCAGACCAGTTTTTGTATTCTAAGCATTCCATGCATGTTACACTAGATTACAGTTGAAACTGAATGAATCATCCCAATCATTTGTAGCATATTTACCATAGAAAACAGGAGTTTTAGGAGTTCTGTTTTCTGTCTGGTTTTGTCATGAAGGTATCAGCCTGAACAGCCAAGTGCGGCCTATGAGATGGCCAACACTCAGGACGAAGCTGAGATTGCGGAGTCTTATAATGAGGGGAACACTGACATGTTACCACAGCCAGATGATCGCTTCACCATCAAGAATCTCTTCTTCCCTTCAAACACGGAGCCATCCCCGCTGTCCGGCTTTGCTGTCAACATTTGCACCAGTATACTTGGTGAGAAAGACGTGCACAGCCGTAGAGAGAACTGGATGAAAGTGCCTGACTAACTCACTTGGTTACTGATATAATGCATCATCTGATGTCCCCTCTTTACTGTTTTATTTCTCCATTCAGGCGTTTTGGTGTGTGTCTTCAGTGTTGTAGCTGTACAAGGAGGGCTGGCACCCTGGTCAATGTCCATCCTGTGTGTTATCATGGTGGTTTGTCTGATTCTCACCCTCATTGTGTGGAGACAGCCACAGAGCAAAGCAAAGCTTGCCTTCAAGGTAAAAGTGTGATCCTTTACCAAAGACTTAAAAGCAAACAATTTTATTGTAGTTTAACTGCTGTGCTGTGACTGGTGGTAAATCCAGGGAACAGACCAAACAATGAAAGGGAGAGAATTTGCCCTTAAGACTAACATGCTAAATCACTGCACATCTTTTAGACTGTAAGTTTACTTAACATTATTGCCGACTATTTGCAAAGTACACAAGGTTAATTTTTGAATTTACTGCAATCTGTTCAATTCAGTTCATTATTAAAATCAAATTGCATGAAACTGAAACTTTCTTAAATTTAGTATGCCATTATGGTGAACAATTCATCACCTTTATTTCTGTATGGTAATGCAGTAAGACTCCATGCAACTGCACTAAAACATTTTCATGCAGTAATGTAATGAATGGAACCAAATGGCTTACTGGAAAATATGAAATGACCTTAAATTTATATCTGGCTTGAATTTTTTTTCTTGATATCTAAGGTTGTAATGTTGTTACTCATTAAATATGCACACTCTCTCCTCACAGGTTCCCCTGCTGCCCTTTCTCCCAATCATTAGTATGTTTGTTAACGTGTACCTGATGATGCAGCTCGACAGAGGAACCTGGCTGCGCTTTTCCATCTGGATGGTCTTAGGTACTGTGGATTTTTGGCCAACAATGTATCTCTGCTGTACTTTGTGTTGTTACAAGGAATTTATGTTTTCCATAATATCTCTACACCATTTGTAGGTTTCATTATCTACTTTGGCTATGGCATTCGAAACAGTGCAGAGGCAGTGTTGACCAGGTCTGACACCTACTCACCAGCCTGCACAATAAAAGGAGAACCCATGACCACGGAGAAGGAAGCCTTCCTACATGACGGGCAAAACGCCACTGGAGACGATGACGAAGATTCCTGAGGAAACGGGAGGTTCACTAATATACTCTGGCTCTGTTCTGCATATCAAACATTGACATGTGTTAAGTTCTCAGAAATAGCTGCAAATCCAGGAGACATATGGAGATTTATATGCACCCCTTCACTCAGAGCGCTGAGTTGTTTCCGAATTCCAGCCAAAAATATTGTCTAATTTGCCTGTTTGATGGCAGATGAAAGGCTAGTTAGGTGTAAAGGCTAAGTAAACACAAGATGAATCTCCATATGTCTGAAACCAAGATTTTATTCAGAATACTTTTTATTTTCTAGATAAGACATTTTTTAAAAGTATTTTTTAAAATGTTTTGCATTGTGATATGATCAATGTCACTAAACACAAACGAGGCTGTGGATAACAACCAAAGGGAAAGTATTTTTAACAAAGTTTTTTTTTTAGTATGTATAATGTGTACAGTAAATTGCTAAACTTTATTTAGTTTTTTTAATCCACAGTATATCACAATGATGAGCCCCAATCTTTTTCTTTATTGTAATAACATATTTGAACTTTCTGACAGTTCAGCATTAGTTACAGCTCTCCTTGCTTGGAATTGTTCAACATTTATATATGTGGCCTGTTTACAGAGAAGACACTAAGAATTATGAAAGCTTTTTAATGAATTGAGGCTCACCTTTTTTTTCTTTAAAGCAAATTTGCCTGCATTTGGCAGATGTCGTGCCACTCGTTTTGCTGCATTAGGAGGCACGGTGCCGGCTACTGTGTCCAAATCCCATGAAAGATTAGTTCTTAAATCCATATCCTTCTATTTCACACTAAATTAATTGGACTAATTAAGAATCAGTAAATAATAATCCTCAGAAACAGCTAAGAATTTCACTGTATCTTGAGTGCCTTTTGTGAAACATCTCATGATTGTAGGTTTGCCTCAAAGGTACAACTTTGTAGAAATGATGCATTTTGTTACCAAGGAAAGGTAGAGAGCACACCTCTATGCCTATATTATACATGAACTATATAGCTCAGAGAAGCACAGCATGGTGCTATAAATAACCTGGTACAGTACTTCGTGATCAAGCTATCTCTTTGTGAAAGGGTTGATGTTACGTGGATTTGTCTTCTAGCCGACTGAGGGATTTCCTCATGGCAAAGATTTACCAGAGATACACCAGTGTTGTCTCCATCAGGGAATTGCACTTTTTACAAGTTTTAACAAGCCAAAGTAAAAAAAAAAAAAAAAGCTGCTAATGTGAATTGATTTATCAGCTACTTTGGTGGATGTATTTTAAGTGCCTACTTCCCAAATGAATGTTAAGCCTTTAGAGGTATTACTCTTCTCTATGATGAGCTACAGTTGTGAAATATGTATACTGTATTGTTTGTATATAATGTACACTTTGGATTTTGAAATGACTATATATATAATATATAAGGAAAAAAGCCATTTTCACTTTTTAGTCTACATACAGCCGTATGGGATGAAGCACAGTCTCTAAAACAATATACACTCATTTTTGTTTTACTCGCTTTTGTTTTGAAAAGCCAAAAACTCATACTGTGTATTCAGAAGCATATTGTACCAACAGTGACAGTACCTCAAGCAGTAATATATCTGAAAATGCCTCTTGTCCATCAGATGTTATTTACTGGTTATGGAAATGAGAGCTGAGCGTGAGTGTGTGCAGATTCCCAGGGCAGCTAAAATCTGAATGCAATGAGTTGAGGTGTGTGTGTTCACTAAAGACTGAAAATGCAGCAAGGTGAAACTGAGTCCCTTTTAAATGAACACCGTGATTCGCTATTTTTGTAGCTGTTCATGTTCCATTGAGAGAAACTATTGATGTAACCTGAAATTCTGTTCGATTCAATTGGATTATGTGTTCAAACAATGTTGCCTAAACGTTTAAAACACTAGATAGCTTTGTAAATAGAGGTTGTTGCATATTAAGATATTGAAGCAGCATTGTCAAATAAGATTGAGCTACAGAAAGTTGCAGCTTTCTGTGCACTAGTATAAAAGAAAACATAAAAGTTGTCTCTTTGTGATAAAATCACATGCATTATTACCTGAAATGCCATCATTTTATTTTGGTTTTTGGTTTTGTAAATACAGTTTTGTTTTTGCTCAAAGGTTACTGCCCTTATTACAACTTTTACCTGTCTGTAACTGTATCACCCTACACCTTTCATCTACAAACTCTTCTGCTGCAAGCATTATGTAAATAACACTGATAAAAACTATGCCAACAGTATTGTTGCTGTTAATGGTAAATGTGTTTGTTTGAAAGAACCAGGAAGAGTTATTCATCGGATGAGATGAATAGCTTTTCCCTTTAGAGTTGATACAGTTTCACTGACATCGACGGTGTCCACCGTCATCCATGCTCATGAAAGCACAAATAGTTAGAATTTTTGTCCTTGACACTGTCTGTTTCATGTAAAGATTTGCATGTTGACCTTATGTATGTAAGTAGAAATATTATAGTACTGCAAAGTTAGAAACCCTATCAGAGCGGTGAAGGTCAGCTGTTCAGCATTTGTCTTCATATTGGTTGCAGTTTGTATAGTCCCTGCTGTAAATAAATAATGCTGAAAGTTAAAGCCACAGATGTTATCTTTGATTTTTGAGAAATTCCCCTGTTTTTCCACTGTGTTCCAATAACATTTGAATTATTAATGATTTAATTAATTAATGATGATTTCATGAACATCTATCTCTTTATGACCAAATCGTTTGGACTGAATAAAAAAAAAGTTAGATAAATGACCCTGTATATTAGTTACTACTATTAATTATGATAATAAATATAATGGAATTGTATTAATGTGAAGTGTATGTACTTCAATGCAGATGCTGTGCACTATATATAACTATGTATGTATATGTATAACTATACAAATATATATCTTACCTACCTAGATGTAAAATTAGATACACCTGGATTTACTTTTTTCATTTTTTGTGCTTTCACTTTACTGTGTGCCCTATTGTATGTTCCTGTATGAAGCTCTAAGTCATTAAGGTTAAATAAATTAGTAATTCCACCTGCAGGGGGCGACTCGAGCGCATGTTGACATGGGCGTTGAGTCTCCTCTCTTCTCTTCTCCTCTCCTCTCCCTTTCCTTTCCTCTCCTCTCCTCCCTGTCTCCCAGCGATGCTGCAGACTTTCTCCTCTCCATCACGGCTCGAGCTGGATGTGTCCCTCCTCCTTCTTGTCCTCTTCACTGCCGAGCTCCTCTCCAGCGGATCACCTGAATCTAAACGGTAAGGGCTACCATCATTTCACACCGGGGACGGCGGCTGTTTTCTGTCTGTCTGTCTGTCTCTCTCTCTCTCTCTCTCTCCCTCTCAATCTCAAATCAGCGGCAATGATAATTGAATTTATTGACGCTGCTGCATCTGCCGGGGAGACTGCGGATGATCCTGTTAACGGTGTTTTACATTAACGTTGTTTTGTTCTAGTCATTTGCTCATTGTCCTCAGGGGAGTAAATTCTAATATAGCTGTTGCATATTGTCAAGCCGAAAAAAGATTGGCTCACCCACCGCTGTAGGTGGGCTCACCTCAAAGTACAGGGGGGGTCAGAGCCTGGATTATATCACCTCTACCTTATGTTTGTTTATCAGTGTCTGCAACAAAGCCTGTCCTTCCTCTTTTTTCCAGCTTGAGGATCATGTGTGTAGACCCACTTCATTTTTAGAGACTGTAAAATGAGGAACAAAGCAGCATGAGCTGAATGAATGGACATTAGTAATAGTGAAGTGACAGATTTCTGCTGGTGCAGTTTGGGTGACCACAGACACCCAAAAGGCCTGAGTCTTGTTACATTATGTAAGATGTGACAGTGAGGTACTGAGGACCATGTACACTGCATCCACAGTCACAGGGGCCTCAATTATCCAGCGATGGAAGCTTGGTGGTGATGACACTAATTTAACACAAAAGGCGTTGATGTCACATATTTGTGCATTTGCATAGGAAACATGTCACATTTTTCTGGCATGTATGTTGCCTCTGCACCTAGTTTTCGGCCTCAGAGGAACACACCTTTGCTCCTGTTTCAGTTTTTTAAAGTCACAACAACAGATGATCTTCTGCGAGCTTTGGTTGGCTGCACAAAGAAGGGCCACTGAAGCATTAAAAATGGGAGGGAGGCTGGTGCCTCCATTTTCATTCATCCTCAATATTTCATGAGGATTCCAGTTTAAGCATCGAGTGAATGAAGGCCTCGACCTGTAATCCGCCTCAAATATACTGTGTGACTGCAAAAACTGAAAGAGCATCAGTTTCACTGAGAGAAACAAGTTGTTTCACCACACACTCGCACAAGGATGCACAGATTTCATAAGAGGCCCCCCTCATGACGAAGGTCTTGCCATCATGCTGCATATCAGGAGGCAGGTGGCAGGGTGAGCTGCCGAACAATGGGGGGATGGGGAAACATGCTCAAGGAAGCATGTTGTTAGGGCGAACATAAATTTCCTCAATCTCCTTCGTGCCGTGATGGCGTTACCGCGGGAACATTACGAGCTGTCGCAGCAGCAGGAAAAACCATGAGAGTAGAACAACTGGGAAGCGTAGATAAAGGGATGGAAGTGACAGGGCCAATTCAGGAATGAGCCTGCATGTACAGTACAACTGTAAGTGCTGTGTGGATGGAAATTGCAGATGGGGTGGTAGAGGAAGTGTGGAATATCACTTCAGTCACTCAGGGTACTTGCGCTGCACTTTTTCCAAGACTAGCAGCATCCTGCTCTCTCTTGCCCAGAGTCAGCTCTCGAGAGGTTTGTGAAGAGAAAGAGGTGGAGACAAATTAAAAAGTTTAATTATCTCAGTTATGCTTTTATTTCATCCAGCATGAGAGACTGTGAAACAGAAAATTATGAAATGCACTAGGTCAGAAAGCCCCAGTAAGGTTGCTCAATTTAACAGAACAAAGGAGTTTTGATTGATTTTACATGTTAGTGTTAGTTTAACAGCCATTTGTTGTTGTTTCTAGCTTAGATTGGGAATTCCTGTATATGCTATCTGTATGCCTGTCACTTATTTTATGAGCTGAATAACTTTTATCCTTGATATTATCTTTAGATTAATGCTTCATGTACAGACAAAAATAACGTAGTTGTAAAGTTAATAACAAGGGAGCCATATCTATCATTTCACCACTGTGCTGATGAATGTCACATGAAGTACAGCTGTGTCTATGCAGTGGCCTGCACTGCATTGATTTTGAGTTGGAAATCAATTTAAGGGATGGAGAAGCAATCATGGCTGCAGCAGAAACAGACCTTGTTACCAGATTACAGCTTCTGTCTTTGAAACAAGACTTCATTTATCCAATTTGCCACCTCTTGTCATGGCTGTCAGGCAGCGTACAACATGTTAGAATCTTTTTCAGAGTGTCATCGGTTGTTTGGTTACCCAAAGGGAGTTTTATCTGGTTTGACATCAGTATGGTAACCATACAGTGCTGTGTGAGACCTGATAGGGAGGCAGGGGAGAGGCAGGTGTAGGGGAATCTGTTTCATTGGTCTCTGTTCTGCAGTGCAGGTGCTGAGACAGCATTTAGTGTAGTGTGTTAGCCTGCGCTGCAAACAGATACTTCCGTCTTTGGACCCACTGCATTTCTTGTAAATTGCACTGCAAGAAATATAAAGATGAGAAAACAAGAAAACATAGCATCTGTGTTCTGTAGCTGGTGGTATCCCCCCTTCCTTGTTCTAAACATGTAGCAAACTCTACTTTCAGACAACAGGACAGTTTTTTTTTATTTTCATGAGAAGGAAAAGAGATGCTGCTTCCTGCTATGTAAGTGAATTTATTAGGACATAATTGGAGAGCAAAGAGATGAGGTGGAGCAGCAGTCAATCTGGTTCATGCTAATCTGCTAATGAGTCAAACAAGGATAAACAGAATTCACCAGTTAAGTTCCTCTTTTGCCCCACAGGTTTTTAAACAGGTTTATGTTTTGCTCTTCCTTTTATTCCTGATTACATCCCTTTTAAACAAGAACACCTGGAACAAAATATATTTTATTTGCATCTGTTTGTGATTTAAAGGAGTGAGACACAAAAACTATTCAGTTATGACTATGAAAAGCAGAGACAGCTTGGAGGTTAATTTATGGTACCTAGCTGAACTTGACAACCAGAGCTGAATAATGACAAAATGCAGCAAGGAAAGAACTTAATGTGGAGGTGCTTTTGTGAAGAAAGAGTTGCTGCCTGAGATCAAAGAGCCTGTCAAGGTTCTCTGTACTGTACTGGAGTCTACAGAGGGAATATGTCAGTTGCAGATGTGTTTTATCATGTGCTTTTGGCTGAAGAGATGTAGGGAAACTGCAGAGATTGGAGCACCACTGGTTTCTTTTTATTTACAGTGTAGGGCTAATCAGAAACCTTCTGTGCTAAATATCAGAACAAATGAACACGCCTGCAGGCTGATAGTAATTGCTGCATCGTTACAGCAATTAGTAAATATAGCTCTTTAAATCAGTGATGAGTAGCCAGGTTGTGGTACAATGTGTACACATACCAAAACTCATTTGACAATCTGGAGCTCTTTGAAAGATGTAAGAAGTTCCCCCTAATGATCTCAGCAGGGCAAGTCAGTCTCACATGGTGCTGGCATATTTTCTTTCCAGCCTACAGTTACACATCAGTATAATTTAGACTTTGACAAGTTCCTCGTGCCCTCTGGTGTGCAGAAATCATGTGATGTGGAGCTAATTGTGCATTCTGTTTGCAAAGGTTCCTGACACATGGGGTAGCCTTTTAAATGATTGTATAAAATGCAGATACAGGCAGTAAGAACATTGTAGGGAGAACTAGTTGAACTCAAGAATTCAGTGACAGCCTGTCTAATAATAATATATGTTATTATATGTAAACAATGAAAATGCGAACCCCCACCCCTTCCACAACAGCGCAGCATGCTGTCATTATGCCACAATCACACAACTCCCCTGCAAGAACAACAAAGACATATTTTTTTTCATGTCAAACTGTGACTGTGTGCTGTTGACTCTGTATTCTCTGGGATGGGTAACGTTTCATGTATTTACAGGCATGTTTCACCAGTGAATCCAACAGTAAGCAATGACTGAAGCAGAGGGGAAATACCAAGCATTACAGAAAATTACAAGATCCTGCAGAATGTAAATGTGTTTATTACAAAGTTGCTTGTGTCCTGAGAATATTAGCAGGTTTAAGGAGACAATCTCTGAAACTACACTGAAAGGCTGATGGTGAAGCAGAAGCATAAAACCTAACAAAACAAACTGCCCCACAAGATGTATTGCAACATCTAATGTCTTTTCAAAGACAACTTAAAATGTTATTCCCCAAAGAAGCCACTTCACTGTTGCTGCAAGATAATTATTCATTTGTTGGTTTATGTTAAACTTGGTAAGTTCTTGTTCAAAATCAATGTAGTGGTTTCAATGGAAATGTCAGAATGTAAGTGGAATTTCTTTTTGACCTCAGAGGTTAACAGTATCTTGTTTGCAGTCTTTTCTCTGCTCTGGTCCTCTTGATAAATGATGTTGTTCCTAAAAGCCTACCTTTATGGTATTCTTCTTGTATATGGGTCAGCTTTCAGTGAGTGAAGAAACAGATTTTGGCAAATGACAAACCACTAGTAAGAGTTGTCCTACTTTCAGGTTTTGTTCGCAGTCACACATTCATGGATGGCACATGTGTGCAAACATACTGTATGTTACATGTTACAAGTAATATATGATTGAGTACGTAGTATGAGTATAGAAATCAGTACTACATCATAAAATACACTTCATATTAGTAAGAAGCCATTGAGATTTCATTTCCTAATGGAATTTCCTTTTTTAAATCGATTTCTGAAGCTTGTCCTTTGAAAAGTAGGGCACAGAGTGCTGCTAGAATTCTGGGATCCCTGACAATAGTTCGGGCTGCTAAAAAAACCCAAAATGAATCCATGCGTGTATCATACCTGCAAAAAACAAACATAATCGATTCATAGTGATACACTGAAGCAGACTGAGAGACTTGATTGTTCACTTGACTGAATGAGATTACACCTGTTAAATACTTTCTCGTCAAGTCACATTATCTGTTATTTTGATGAGCTTTTTATTTTTTATCTGTTGTTTTGATACAGGACAAGGACCCCAGATTTCATGAAGATCCATCTTCCAAATTAGGCATGATATTCAACCTTCTGATTACTGGCATACCTGAAAGAAATGTGAAAATCACTTTTTAGCTCCTGCTGTGCCACTAAGACTCTCTGATGGGTAGGCAGAGCAGACCTTTTCGTAAATGATGCCATGGATGATTGATTTTTAAAGTGCTCTTGAGGGCGCTGTAAACTCAGAGCTGTTTCCAAAATGTGCGAGCGTGGAGAGCCCTTCACTGAGGGGGAGTTGAGGAATAACAACCAGCAGGGTGGTGTGCTGGCTGATGGTGACGCCAACGCCAATGAAATCCGGACGGAGGATGGTAGGAGGATGGGCGATACCCTGTCGGGACTGATGACTGAAACAGCAGAGCAGGACAAAGTCATCATCTGGGGTACAGACTCCCAGTGTGACGACCCTGAACTGGCTGAGTTCGAGATGCTGGAATGTCAGGAGCTGGAGGCGTACCTCGTTGAGGATGGAGAGGATTTTGTTGGGCTTGCAGACCGGAAGGAGCTTCTTGAACAGTCTTCATTGTGCAGCAAAGCAGCAGCAGACCAGGCAGCAGATAATAAGAGCAGGGAAGAGAAGAAGTCCTTTCTTCATGGTGCCAGTGTGCAGGAATCAAATGCCTCTCATGTCTCAGAGAGCTCTGACACTGATGTGTTTGTGTCCTGTCTGTCCACCATTTCAAGCATGGCCACTGCTGTGGACACTGTTGGCAGGACCCAGACGACAGACTCCTGGCACGTAGCCTCTGGTCCCTACTCAACCGTCTCAGAAGACCTGACTCTGGCTTCTCAGACTTGCAACACTGTCTCTGAGAAAGGCAAGGCCTCTCAACGAGCTGATTATCCGTCCTTTTCCTCTAGAAAAAGCACAATACCCCAGAAAGGTGTGGACATTAATTTGAATTCAACAGTTCACTCTGAGGATGTTGTATCGCAGGCACAAGTGAGTAATGGAGTTGTTCCATGTAAGGAGGTCACTGATGAGCAGAGGAAGAACAATAACCAGATAAATAAATCAGGTAGCACCTTTTCAGAGGAAGATTGTGATCGAGGGAGGAGTACTAAGCACAAGGCTTTACCCACTGCAGAAAAATCGCACGAAGAAAGCAACACTAAAATGGATAAGAGCACACAAGCTGATGAGGCCCCTGATGTGCACTACAGTCCATCCAAAACAGCTACAAAGGAGACTCAGTCATCAGTTCAATCCAAAGCCATAAAGAAACAAGGATCATTTGATAGCACATTGAAAAAACAAAACTCTTTTGACAAGTCTTTTAAAAAGCAGCCCTCATTTGAGAATACTTTAAAGAAGCAGCTCTCTTTTGATAACAGTTTAAAAAAGCAGGGCTCTTTTGAGAACTCTGTCACCTCCAGCTCTTCAAGTCTGGAGAGGAGGAAGCCATGGGGAAGCCCTAGTAGACCAGCAACTCCTTCTTCCTCTAAAACTCCCTCCTGTTCGCCCAAGAGACGACCCCCTGGTTCTCCAGCCAAGGTCCAGGGCATCAGGGCACTGAGCTTGGAGCGTAGCGACTCCCCTCACAGAGGTTTAACTCAAACAGTCAAGCCGCCGGGTAAGAGTTTGCTGAGCAGTGGCATCCCCAAACCTGTCACGCATCAGCAGAAAGAACCTGAGCCCAGGAGGTCTTCTTCTCCCCAGAAGCCCAAAAACGTCCGACCAAAAATCATCACCTATGTTCGGGCAAGTCCTCAAGCAAAACCGCAAGTCACAGATGCCCCACATGAAGCCTCTGCACACCCACCGAGATTATCCTCTTACTCCAGCCCACCAGCTCATAAAGATCCAAAGGTTGGTCATCAACCAAAATCCACACCGGTGCTATGTTCCTCCAACCTGCTGTTTGACAAATATCGACAGGAGATGCAGAAGGCTGGGTGCTATCCCCCGGGCATGTCTGTGGCTGGGGTGAAACCTCCAAGCAGCACTATCCCTCAAAGGCTGAGCGGGAAGTCGGGCAGCTTTCATGAAGAGGTGCCAGAGAAATATCTCCAAGAGGTGAGAAAATGACTTTTGATTTCACATGACACAACTGGATATCATTGGTAGTTCAAGCTACACAAGTACTGTAACTTTACAAGCTGCTGGCTTCATACAGCAGCAAGTTGTTTTAGCACATCTGAATAATGCAGAGGTTTTAACTGCTTAGTGCAAAGAGCAAAAACGATCAATCAATTGCATTCCAAATCAAAAGTATATTATATAATCTTATTGGCCATCAGTAGGTATCACAATTGTTGTGATATGACTGACAATGACTGACTGTATTGGTAATGTCCCTCCCACCAGCATGTTTCTCAAGAAGGTGGCAATGTCTACCGCTCACCCAGAGCTCTGAGGCCTCAGCTGGGGTTAGGGGCGGTCACCAGGCAGCCTGCAGCCAAGACAAGAGTTCAGCAAACCGTTCAAAGGCCAGCCCTGGCCCCGAGCCAGTCGGCTCAGTCAGCTGGAGCATCCACGCAGGGCCACCAGGACTCTGCAGGTGAGATGGCAATCAGCTGGCATGAAAGTGAAATTTTTACTGTAAGTCAGAGTGAACGTGCACATGTAGTGTCGGTACATACTGTCAGAGTTCATAAGAGGAAGAAAAAAGATGTTCTCTTCTCATAATTGACCTGCTGCATATTTACAGTATGCATCTGTGTTGTGAAACAAAGAACAGTTTTAAAACATTTCTACAATTTCATGAGCGCTTTCTCCTCTACCTGCATCGTTTACTATTCTGTGCACGTCCCATCCTCTTGTTGCCGAGCTGCAGAGAAGTTATCTTCTTCGGCTTGCTGAATGATTTACCGACATTTTTTGCCTGTTTTGATTATGGATGAGTCTTGGCTTTTGGCACCTAAACTCTTTGAAGTGCAAAGTGTTTGATAGCAATGTCATGCATACATCCTACAAACTTGTACTGCATATTTCTACTAACTCAAAGTCCTAATTCAGTCAACATCCACATACAGTATGGTGCTCTATCAGTGTATTTATGTTCATTTTCATCACTGAATGAAGGTTGTCAGAGATTACTTATTAATAATAGAGAGATTAGAGATTATTGATCTTAGTGAAAGTGATACAAATCCCTTTTTTATTCATCAGAGAAGATGTGACTTGCAGTGTATTAGTAGTGTAATTAGTAGTGTATCTCCTTCGTATTTCCACTTCCACTTCCAATTTTACCATAATTCATATCAGAGTAAATAATCAGTTTTATCTTTAAGTTTGGCTTGAAAATGTAACATTGAAGCAGAAAGTGTGGCCCCTGTCTCAGTGGATCTTGAAGATTCATGCACTGATATTGAAATATTGTGTATTTTCCCATCTACCTCCAGGAGAGCAAAAGAGGTCAGGTCCAGAAACCACCCCCAAGAGCCTCCTGCTCAAACCAGGCCAGTCCGGTCTGCGTCCTCCAGGCTTCTCCGCCCTGCCAGCTGCCCGTCTGGCTGCCTTCGGCTTCGTCCGGAGCTCCAGTGTCTCGTCTGTGTCCAGCAACCAGTCGAATGACAGCAGTCACAGCGATCCCTGTCGACCCTCTCAGCGTGAGTCCCACTCATTTCATGTGAATTAGCAGTTATACAGTCTCTACTACTTCAAGTTAAACTGTGATTGGCCAAAAAAGAGTCTGAGACAAAAATACTTAAGACATCAGACAGACAGTCTTCAGTCTGATCAAAAGGATATTTCAGATTTATGTTTTATCCCATTGACTTCTTCTTCTTAGTTCTGCAGCAGTTGTGGCTGCGCCTGCTATCCTCAGTTACTATAGTAACGGCCTCTTGCTTTGTTTCATACTTCATTCATTTATCACAAGTAGGCACTGAAAGCTGCTGCACCACATAGGCTTTGATGAAGAAATCTTAAAGTCGCTCGCCTCCCTCTGCTGCCTCTCCTCAGCTTGCGAACTGCAGCTTTTTTTTTCCGGTTCAGATCCGGGCGCTCAGTCCGACACCACCTTTCATAAACTTCCCACAGCCTTTGTTTAGAGGAATCGATGCCAGTAAAATTCGACTGACAAGCTGGTTATGTCTGTGTGTAATATATGAGAAATGTGTCATAACAAGATGAGAAGTTTTCAGTTACTCCTATTTTTTCTATTTATCACAGAGAAAGCCTTTACTGAATACAGAATGATGTGTGTTGTGTTCCAGCACGGAGCCACTGCAGATTCATTTATTCATAGTGCTGACTCAAGCCAACAACTGTCTGAATATGCTTAGAAACACTGTAAGACACCGCTTACTTTGCTACTTACCTATAAAATATTTTTATAAAATTAACTCAAACCAACTAAAACTGACATGTCCATATAAACTGATTCCCAAAATCAGGTACCATTTTCTGTTGTTGTTTTTTTTTAAGCCCGGTCTGGTCGCACAGGCACTAGTGTCTCTACTGACTGTGCTGATGGGCAGATATGATGATGGGTTAGTGCTGTCCTCTGCTCCAGTGTCACCCCATTTGTTCCACTCTCAGACAGCTGACTGCCGCCTTTCCCTGCTTACTACTTTAACTGTCCTATTCTGACCTGCTGGATTCAAAGGATTCCTCAAACTGCTGGTGCAGATAGGGTTCTCAGACTGGGAGAAAAAAAAAAGAGAAGAAAACAGCTGCTGTCTCACCACCACCACCCCACCCAGCAGCCTTAACCTAGAGTAACTGCTTCGCATGTCTGTGGCAGACAGTCCTCTCTTCCCCTATTTATAATCCTCCAAATGAAAAAGTGGTGCCGGTGGCTGCGCTATGTGTCGAAAATGGAGAATCAGGGTGTGGTATGACAGGATAATCTGTGAAGCTGTTTCTACCCCAGACACCTCTGGCCCGCCTCTTTCGTGCCTGTGGATCCCCTACTCAAACTTTCACTGCAGTCAGGCCAGATAAAGGTCTCTCTTTCCGCCTCAGAATCCCTCAAAAAAAGGCTCCAATGTACACTTTACTGGGTTATTTTGTCCCATTTTTAACACTGATTCTTCAGAAAGCAACCACAGCTGAAGATGATAACCTGCAGTCATGTAAGTGTGGCCCACTCTGTCTGTTATTGGCATTTGTTTGCTTCTTTTTGGAGCTGTTGTTAAATTTGTATGCCACCAATTGCAAATACGCTGTGTTTCTCTCAGAAAAAAAACAAAAAAACATTTAATTGAATTCTACTTGAGCTGTAGTGAATAGATGGGTGTCTACCAGATAGTAAAACGCTTGGGAGTAGCTCAGACAGCATATACATGACTGGCAGCTTGCATGGCAGTGTTTCCCTTCAGGCTGTTGGCTCAGACAGCGCCGCTCTATTAGTATGCCGCCGTATGTCTCGAACGCAGCCACATTCGACGGGGATGCACTCCAGTAAAACATTGTGACTGGGAGTGGGTACATCCTCTCGGGGTAGAGGATGCCATAATGAACATCAGGACATATCGAATTTATCTGTCCAGCTTAGCTCAGTGGGAGCACACAGTATGCTCATGTGTCTGTTGTGCTGTGTACTGCTTGGATGGCGAGATTAAAGAGTTAGGTTCTTCTTGTTTGGAGCTGCGGTGTGTTGGCTTTTTTAAAGACACAATCTATTCTACTCTCTCTCTCTGTCATCATAGTAATGTGAATATCAAACCACGGTATTTGATTGTCACCTTTGTCATGATGTAACTACTGACGTGGATTGGGTTTAGGGTCCCAAACCACTGGGCCACGATCAGAAATCTTCAGCCAGATCAGGAGACGGCAGTATCCAAGGCAGCAGAGTTTATTTGTCGACAAAGAAACCCGAGAACAGTTCAAAGTGCATACATGATACACCTGAAGAGCTCCGAACTATACTGGCTCATGTCCCTCTTTTTATACAGTTTTGGCTGTGACTTTCCACGCCTATCTGATCATTTTATTCGTTTGTTAAATATACAACATTATAACATTGGTTTGTCTAAATGTCCATCCTTGGTCACCCCATTAAATTAAACTATTAGCTTATCACCAATATGCCACTATCTATTAATAAATATAAATATTGATAATACCATTTCCACACAATATTTCTCTAAAATCATTAGCTTATTGCAGTGCTCTTTCCTTAGAGTCACTTCACTCTTTGCACATCACATACCTATTGACAAATTATACACTACACTTCTAGTTACTAACTACTTTATAATCCAACGTTAAGCTTTGCGTACCAGTTCCAAGTGAGACTTCGCAGCAGTTGAAGCAGCTCAAATCTCTGTGGTATGTTATAAATATTAAACCTCTTTTCCAGTGGAGCAATCCCATCCCTGCCATGTCCTGCAGGGAAAAAGACCTAATTTTCTTCAAAGTCTCCACGACCCCTCTGGCGACTGAAAGGGGCCATTTTATTTTTTAGCCCATCTTCTCAAGAGGACGTCTGATAAAAACTGTGGGGTGTAATGGTGCGGATGCATTTCAGCTTCGCTTTACAATATTCTGCCTTTTCACTAAAAGCTTAAAAACTTCATGTTTTTTCTTCCTAGTCCAGTTAAAGAGTTATTTGTTGCCTAAAATGGATCTTGAGGGATTTCCCAAAAGTTCACATTGGTGTCCTACTGCAGTCTTACCTTGCACCATGTGTTAATTTCAATATTTGTGCTCACACAGGCCAGACAGTGTTATTCAGAAAAGTTTGTTTAATCTAGACAGAAGAGGAATTATTGCCAAATAGAAGATATTCCAATTGTACATTCAGTAGATATAATAAGGATGAGCCTAATTGCAAATGTAAAGCAAAATGAGTGTATTTAATATTCTTAACCTGTCTGTTCTCACCTCCTGTGAATTAGTCACCAGCAGAGTAGAGTCAGCAAGTCTTCTTGCTGGTGTAACACTGATCAGAGGATGCTTACAGCAGGGGATGGATTTGTACTGTACATGCAGGCTAGAAACAAGCATTTAGCAGTGTGAGTCAGCCTCCAGTTGTCTCTCTACAGCCAATCTGCTTCTTGGCTTAGACTCAATTTCAGGAAGACGCCTTTGAAAAAAAGAAAAAGAAAAAAAAAGCATCTGCTGACTCTCCCAGGTGAATTCAGACACAGTGGCAGTGAGGAGAGTTACTGTGATCCCACTGGAGGTTTCACACGGGCCCACAGGCATTTTGACATCAAAGGGGATTTAATGTTCTATTTCCAATCTGAATTCTTTTGTGCTATGTGCTGTAATTTTGGTTGTAGCACTATTAAAATGTGACGCCATATTGCATATTTTCATACGACAGCTTTTTGTTTTTTGTTTTGGATCAGAATAATGATGTTTTATGGCCCCAAATTTGCTGTTCTGTCCGCGAGTGCCGAGTTACCAGTTATCAGTGCAGCATGTGTCAGCACTGCTATTGATTGAGGATCTGAATATTTCATGATAAGTAATTGGAGCTATCTGGTTTGCATTTTTTCACTTGTACTGACAAAGTAAACCTAAAGCTGAATTTTCTATACAGTCCTGGAATCCCAGAGACAGACGAGAGTCGATCCTGATGAAATTTTATAAAGGAAAACAACAGAGTATGATGTTGTATCAACAACTGCAAGGATCCTCCTCTTCAAGTTTGGAGGCAATGTTTGTTGTTTTTCTGTTGGACTGCTCCTTGCTACAGTCTCAGTTTGTCTATGAATCAAAGCCTTTTCTATCCACAGAAAGCTAGAGGCATATTAACAGCTGTTATGAATAATTAAGATGTTTGCAGCGTTCGGGTTTCTGTGGTATTCTCTGTGAATTTCAGCAATGTAGAAAAAACTACTCTGGAAGGAAAGAAAGTGATCTGCTGATACTTAATCTGAATGAATACAAAATGGCACATTGATTCGTAAATAGATTTGTCATAATTAGATCTGTAATCATATGAAACAATACCAAAGAAACAAGACCGAATTTGAAAAATGTGATTATGATATATGAGCAAAATATATCAGGCCAAGCAGCATACTTATTTTTGCAGTGTTTAGAAGGATCAAGTTCCTTTGGAGATTGTGCGGCCAAGTATTGCCCAAGGCTTAAATTTTAACTTTAATTTAACTTCTGTTCTAACAACAAACAAAAAACCTCATTCATTCATCCCTGTAAATATTAACCTTTCAAAATGTTGATTGTCTTTGACTATGTTTTCCTGTTCTCTGACATCGTTACCACCCTGCAGATCCCAGCAGCGGCAGCGATGACATGCCCCTACACAAAGCTACTGCAGCCCCCAGCGAAGCCTCCCATGCTCAGAGCCGGCCCCAGCCTCCCAACGCCCCCAGCCTCCAGCGTCGCACTCTGCCCCCGCAGCGCTCCTCCCCACTGGGTACGTCCCCACAACACGTACGCGGCCGGTGGAAACAAGCATCTGGGGTTAAATTTTTGTTTGGAAGTGGTGCTGGGGTTATCTCCAGAAACACTCCCCCCCGGTGCAAGGTCATTTTGTCTGGTGATCAAATGACCCCTGATAATTGAATGTGTGAATGTGTCCCAGGAGACAGGGATGTGTCAGCACTCTAGCGTGTCGTGACCACTGATAAGCTGTAGCCCTCAATTCACATGTTGGTATTCAGAAAACAGTTGGCCAGCAGGGTGGTTTACACGCTGATGCACTGTGTGTGACTGGACCTGCATTCTGTATGAGGCTTTCTAGAAATTTCATTGCACTATTTACTACTATCAGAATTAGACTGACTGTACCACGGCTGACCAGGCAGAAATAGGTGAATTCATGGTTTTTGGTGCCTGACCTGCTTCAGGCAATTCATATGAGACGCTGTGGCTTGTAGCCTAGGCATGAATTTTTTTGAATGGCTTGGTTGTCACCTTGCCTTTCTCACCTGGGTGTTTCAGTCAAGGAATGTAAGAATTAAGAATCAGAAAAAGGATCACTTTAAAAATAGGATATATGTAATTGATTCTGAAATATAAAATTGTGAAAAGCAAGCCATGAGGCAAAAGTAAATAATTTTAGTGCCATTACAAAAATTACTTGAATATTCCAGTGTTTTGACCACAGGGTCATCACAGGGAAATCATGCACCTTCTCTTTGTCCATCAGTGTTGCCTTAAGTGACCTCTGTGTGGTGTCTCCTAACAGAATGTCATGGTCTGGCCTGTCCCCTCCCTGCGGATACTTATGTACAGTAGTTATTTAACATAGGAAAATCTCAGAGGAGTTACTGACCAAGCAAGAATCATCTACCAAATGAGTGTTCCTGTTAAAGCCTCAAAACTGAGCTATAGTAGATGAATGTTAACCTCTTTTATCAGAGCTGATTTTATCTATATAAACAAAGCATCTTTACAGTGATACAGTTTCAGTCACTCTATAATCAAGCGTGCTCCCTAACAGGCCCTTATAGTCCACTGTTCATCTCACCTTCCCAGTGGGGGATCTAATTTAAGATTTGAGGAAAAAGGAAATACAGAATGAAAAATGATGAGTCCCACTGTAATGTATCTTTACTGTTGCTTAGCATTGCATCACAGCAGTGATATAGTCCCATGCAATATACGCTCTCTATGCTGCTGTAGGCATCTTTACTGTTGGTTGGGAGTACCTTGTTGCCCATGTTAGCTTGATTGCAGTGAATGTTGAATATAAGCACCATCCAGTGGTCACAGGGTGTATTTCTGTGTGAGCCAGCAACAGCTTCAGCTTCCTGCAATAGAATCTGTGTGAGCAACTGGAGCAACAACACCAGCTAGTGGTCACTGCACCACACTGCAGCTTAGTTAACTGTTTTCTAATGTGTGCTAACTAAGAAATTGATATTCTTCTTTTCAGATGGTTTCATTAGAATTTTTAAAGATGTGAATAATTATATAATTCCCCTGTAAAAATCAAAGATAAAATACAACTACAGAGGTATAATCACCAAATTAATTATTATTTTTATGCTGTAGCTGATCAATGTGAAGCTGATAATTTATCTGTTTTTCATAATTCATAATCTTATATATTTTGTTTGTAAAATCTCAATCTGCAAAGTAGCTTGTAACTTCAACTGTTAAATAAATTAAAGAGTACAAAATAACAATGCTGTCCTCTGAAAGGCAGGGCAGTGTTATACCTCTGCACAACTTATTTTATACTAACAGATAATTTATGAAAATGATATTAATGAGAAAGAGCAATTATATATCTTGTATTTCAAATGTGTGCATTATAAAACATATCAACATTTTTCTTTACTACACAGCCTCTAGGAGAGAGATGGCAAGGGACACAGAGACTGTAATGGCACCAAAGTCCTCCCCTAAAAGATTTGCAGTGGTGTCGCCCAAGCCACAGTCCCCTGGTGAGTCTTACATGCTCATATTTCACACCACAGTGTGTGTACATGTAAATAGATATTGTATACACATACAGTATATAGCTGATATGTGTATTTGGTTTGTTCTCAAGTGGTACGAAAGGAGCAGGTAGTAGTCAGCAGTGCAACACCATCAGCTTCAGAATCAGAATCTGATTTTAAGTAGTAGTTTGTACATACAAGGAATTTGTCTTGGTGTATTGGTGCTAAAAGAAATTATAAAAGAAAGAGCAAAAAGGTGTTGAAAACTAGATTAAGGCAAATATAAGAAGGACATATATAATTAAATTAAAACAAAGTGTAGGAGTAAATCTGAAGGCAGTGACTGTTGGGAGAAAAGAATGTAACGCATAGATGTAATGTTAATGCAACGTAGTGGGGTGGGGGATTATAGTCTGTGATGTGTGTGTTGGGGGGCTACAGTCTTGTTGAGGAGCCCATCTGCATCTTTAAAATTTACTGTCACTTTCTCCATCTGTCTCTCTCTCTCTCTCTCTCTCTCTCTCTCTCTCTCTTTCTCGCCACACTTTATTACCCATGGCAGCCTGCCGTTGTCATAGCAACAGGCTACAGTAGCTGTAATGCTAGGAACGCTCCTTCAGTGGCAATCCTGCTGGGTCAGATTACCACAACCCAAGTCAGCATTTTGTCCTTTTCTCAGAGACCAGACAGACAGAGTAATCTGTACCGAGTTCCAGCACAAGAGTTAAAGCTTTCAATACTGCACGTGTAATGCACTCAGACTTTTCCCAGCCATGAGTGTTTTGAGATGAGAGAGGGAATTGCTGCTGATTGGTGTGAGCAGTGAGCAGACTTGAGTAAGTGTAAGTCTGAGTGGGAGTGTATAAACCACTGAGGTTCCAACCAATCAGCAGTTAATTTGTTTGTGTATGTGTGTACGGTGAAGAGAGTAAATCGAGCGCTAATTTTATCTGCAGTATAGCTCGGCTATTTGGTGTTGCTATTAGGGGTGCAGCTAATGACTATTGCTATCATCAGTTAGGCTGTAGGTTATTCCTTCTTCTTTTTATTTATTAATTAATTATTTATTTTTTTATTCAGTCTTCCATTTTGTCTCCCAGACAGTCCAAAACACAAACATATTTATATATATGGTCTACTTGTGTATGGAAAGTTCCAGATTTTTCATTTCAAAACATTTCATAAAGGGAAAACATTTCAGTATATTTTATTCATCCGCCTGCTCTCTGTTTCAACAGTCCGGGGGCGGATGGCGGCAGTCCATGGTTCAGTTCGGACTGACAGGGCCCAGGAGTCGGACCGGGCTCTGATCCAGCAGCTGCGTGAGCGCTGTGAGCAGCAGGCCCTGCAGCTACAGAGCCTTCAGGCCCAGTTAAAGAAGGCCTCCCTGTGCCTGGATGTTTTCAGCATCACTACCCAGCACTTCTGTCACAAGGTAGGCCACAGCAGAGCACTGGGACTTCAGCTGGGTCAACAAGAAAACAGTCCATAGAGTCCAAATTCTTACAGCATTAATCGTCATACAGGGCTGTTGCAGATCTTTTCTTGCACTAAAAAGTTTTTAGAGAAGAGGATAAAAAATGTGGGACCAGCTATCAACCAACAATCTTGCTGTTCATTCATTTTACAGCCATATTCCAGCCTAATAAACACACACCTGCTGTTAAAAATTACACAAGAGAATGTGTAGCTGGCTTCAGAACGCAACTACAAAGTGCAGTGTGTTCACTTCTACAAATGACACCTGTTGCGTCTGGCTTTTGTTGTCAGCATTACTTTGTCCACAAAGCTGATCACTCGCTTTAAAAGCTGACTTTTGTTCCTTTTTGAACATGTTGGAAATATCTCAGAGGCAGCAGGATTTGTCAGTATGACTGTTTGTGGGGAAATACTGAGGATTTCCAACGGTTTTCTTAGAAGTTTAAACAAAGGGAAATGATACGTGATGCATTATGTGTTTTTATACATTCAAGTGTGTAGGGACATGCATGTGATTGATCTGCGTGGCCTTTCAGGTTGGGTTGGTCCTACAGCTGCAGGATGGTTGACTGAATGGGATCTAGACACATTTAAAATTCATGTCAAGGGTATTGTATTCTGTTGTGTAAAATATCACTGCCTGTGATGCCAGAATCAGATATAACATAACAATTCAAACAACCAGTCTGCTTGGACATTGTGACTGAGTGTGTTCTACCTCTCAAATCTGGAAGAAGCGCTTGTTTCTTGCCCTTTCCCGCTCCTCTGCTTGCATTTCATCCATTTCTTAGCCCCACCCACGGGTTCTGCTCTACAGTTGGAGATGATTAATGAGATTAGAGCTGCCTGCCTGGGCCTGGCTGTGCTTTTAGTGAGACTGATAGTCAGACACGGGCAGAATAGCCACTGAGGTCTGATGGGCGGAGGATCCTGAAATATATGTATCTGAGATAGATCTGCAAATATTAACTATTGTTGTTTTTCAATCACTACTGTGGACTAAATGGCAGTGTAAGCAGTTTTTGAAGTAAAATGCAGGTGAGCTTGATAGCCAGCCAGATTTTTTTCCCCGTTTTAATTTCCTGTTCATTTCTGGTGAAATACAACATGTCAGTTGTCAGATTTTGGCCAAGATATTGTATCTCTGCTGTGACATGTGTTTTAAGATGTTTTGAAGCAGTGACAATATGTGCTGATGAGGTTTGAGAGGGTATAATTTATGTATGAAGATTGACTGAATAAATACAGAAATAGCAAAAAGGCCAACATTCTTTTGCATGAGCATCACCAAATTTAAAGTATTGGGTAGTTGTTTTTTTTTGTAAGAACTCTTACAATTAATTATTTTCCTCTAAGCATATGTGGATTTGATATGTACTCAAATGTCTGCTGCATGTAGCGATATTCCCTGAGCTGAGTAACAGAGCAGATAATTGGCCACTTCTTATTGATCATCTCCCTCCCCATCATCCTTGGCTTTTTGAGAAATAATGCAGTACAATTCAACAGAACCATAAACCAGAGCCTCCAAAATAACTATAAAGCTTAATCAACAACTCTTTTGTCGGGGGCTGTTGCATTAGTTTTAGCTTGATGCATCCAATAAACTGGAAACTGACTGTATATATATATTTTTTTAATGTTCTTATTTGATTTGTGATATCAGTTTCAATCCCGTCACCCAGTCCTGTGTCAGTTGTACTTCTCCGCAGCTTAAATTTGTGCGTAAACTGTGACATTCATTTCACTCAAAGGGCTTACTGTGGCATTGAAGGTGTTTGTAAGAAATACATTTGTACAGTTCAGAGGATCTCACGGTTGCATGTGTTTGCATTTCAGAGTGAGAGCGCCATTGTGAAAGAGAGGGAACTGTCCCTGGAGCTCGCCAGAATCAGGGATGAAGTGGGTAAGTGGGATACAGTGTGACAGATATGGCACCGCAGGGAGGAGAGAAAGGAGTGAGTCACTCACAGCGTATCATGTATTATATAGTATGCTACCAGTGGGGTTTAGAGGGGAACAGGTGACCCCCCTGGGGAATCCACTCTGCTGATGGAAGTCTGGACTCAGTTCAAGATTGAACACCATTTACCAGACTCTACAAAAATTCTGCTCCGTTGCCTTTGTTTCATTTCAAACTTTAGCACAGACTCTGACAGCTTTAGGATTTAATACGCAACTGTTAAATTAACTTTGATGTATCCCCTTTAAATGAAGTTGCTTCTTTTGCAGTTAGTGTGTGACCTAAATTTGAATCCAGTGAAACCAACTCTTATCTCTACACCATGTTCCAGCTTGCAGTGTTGCACACTGGGAGCAACTGCAGCAGGAGAAGGAGGAACTGGAGCGTCGTTTCGAGGCTGAGCTGCGGGGATTGCGGGCTCAGCAGCAGAGGGAGCTTGGCGCGCTGGAGGAGCGGCTGAAGGTGCAGCACGTGGCCGAGACTGGGAGCCTGCGGGCCCAGCAGCGAGCCGAGCTGCAGGAGCTACGGGTCAAACAGCAAGAGCAGGTGTGTGTGTGTTTTGATGAAGACTAGATATAAGCTGATCAGTTTTGTCCACATCTAATATAAGAAGTTCATCTGTCATTGTGTGGTTTTCAGAGCATTTGAAAATTATATTTGAATATTTCAGCAGCAGCATGTCTCTCCAGAACCAATGTCCCAGTTACTCCGGATAATCCACAGATGTCACTGTGATCTGCTGAAGAAATAGTCTGCATGAAAACAGTGTGTTGCATGATCCATTACAACACCCCTAGTGTGTATGCATCTATAAATCTGTGACTTTGTGAGTCTAAATCTTGGCCCCAGATTGAGGAGATGAGTGAGAACCATGAGGCGTCCTTGATGGAGATGGAGACGGCTCACAATGACACGCTGGCCACTCTGCAGGAGGAGCATGCCAGGACTGTGAAGAGTAAGCACCATATGTAAAACCTATTGCTTTCCTTTGCTCCTTTGCTCAAGAGAGGAAATAATATGTTATTTATTTGCATTAGATTTGAAGATGGCCCATGAGCAGCAGAGGAAGTCTCTGGAAGAAGAGTTTGAGAAGATCAGACTGTCACTGCAGGTTAACAGCTCTCCTCACTTACAGACACATAGTGTGATACATTTTGTGGTTCGTGACAACAATATATGTCTGGTCAACAGGATCAGGTGGACACTCTGACGTTTCAGAATCGTAGTCTGAGAGACCGAGCCAAGCGATTTGAGGAGGCTCTTCGCAAGAGCACAGATGAGCAGATAGTGGTAACTGCTGCAAGATACATTAAACGATAATATCTTGTCGGAAAGATTGTTGGTGGCCTCCACTGATGTTGTCTGCTTTTGCCAGGATGCTTTGGCACCATATAAACACATTGAGGAGGACCTGAAGAGTCTAAAAGAAGTTCTGGAGATGAAGAATCAACAAATTCATCAGCAGGAGCTGAAGATTTCAGAGCTGGAGAAAATAGTAGGCTTCAAATTTCTGCTTTAGTTTAGCAACAAAGGAAACTGGTGTTTATTTCAAGCTGTTTTATATGTGAATTCAAGTGAAGTATTAAACCTACAAAGAAGTAAAACCAGTTACACCTCACATGTAAGGTAGGCTAATGCCAGCATAAAAGCACAAAGGACTTCGTAAACCTACATCATTTAATATATTTCCCTGTTTCACATGTTATAAGCTGCCATTTGAAGAATTTAATGTTGTGCACCTTTTGTTCTGTGTTTTTGAGCAGGCTGAAAAGAATGTGTACCTGGAGGAGAGACTACAAGTGTTACAGCAGCAGAACGAAGACCTGAAGGAACGAATAGACAAGAACCTTGCTGTGTCCAGGTCAGTTAATATGTGCACAGGTGCAGATTTAAACCTAGTTAGTTTGTCATTATAAAAGATATATGTTTGTCTGGATATACTTCTTTTGTATATTGTATATTATAAAATAAGCCTAAAATCAAGGATCATGCTTTATACAGTCTGTGTATATAAAGAGAGCAATTTTAGGCAAATAGAGCAGTGGGCTGCCATATCCAGCTCTTTTTTCAAGGTGGGATTACTTTTACAGACAGGGATTATAACTACGACCTTGCAGCTAGAAATTTCTGACTTCTGCCTTTGAAAGGAATGCAGCACTAGTGTATTGCAGTCATGCTTTAACTTTTTCTCATCCTTCCTCTTCGTTAGACAACTCTCTGAGGAGAACGCCAACCTGCAAGTGCACGTGGAGAAGGAGAGCAACGAGAAGAAGCGGCTGAGTCGCACCAACGAGGAACTGCTCTGGCGTCTTCAGACAGGCGAGCTGAGCCCTCGTATGTCCCCCAGCTCCTCCCCCATTCATCGACCCTCCCCCGGATCAGGCTCCCCGGCCCGCCCGCACTCCTACCATCAATGACACTCTCAACGGAAGCTCTTCTATCAAACGCTTTCTTTTATCTGGCATCAGCAGAAACCCCTGATTTAAAAAAAAGAAAAAAAAAAAGAAACTCTTTGTCGAATGCTCCTCTCATTTAAAGGGTAGGATTTTACACAATATAGATTGGTAGAACACAAATAAGTTTGTTTCTTGGGAAGTGCCACTCGCCCGTGTGATGCATTTCCAAAGTCAAACCCCAGGAATTTTAATCTCTGACCTAAAGAATTGTATTAATGATCACACCTTTCTGCCCTCCTCTTTTTCTATTCCACCCGAACGCCCCACAATTAAGACACACTGCGATAGCACAGCAGATGAAGGACCTGGTCATTGAAGACGTCAGAGAGCAGGATCAGAGTCACAGTGCCTCATTTCCACGTTTTTTGCCTCCATCAACATCTCCACCTTCTCATCCAGCGCTCAGGATGATGGATGAACGAGACATAGAAAACATCAAAAGCGCAACAATGAACACAAGAAGCGCCTTTGCTGTCCAATCTCTCCCACCAGCAACGGCACAGGGCAATACTTTGGGTAAAAATCACAAAACTGCCTACAGTAGGCTGGGGCATGTTAACATTTTCATGCTGAAATATTTCCGATATCAGGAGTGTATGAATGACTACCTAGCCATCTAACCTCAAACCATCCATCCTACTTTTTCCTTAAACAGCTAGATATAAGCGCTGACCTGAAATGTATGAAATCCATTGAACTGCCAACACAGTTTAGCTATGTCATTGACTATAATTTGTAAAAAACTGTACATGTATTGCTCTCTTTAAAGCATGTTCTGTCTTCCAGTTATAATGAACTTTATTTTAGGATTACCTACAGTGTGACAAAATGGAGTGGAAGGGTGAAGGGGCAACACAAGTTACCTCTTATGTCTAATGACGCAGAGCAGGATTTAATCAAATGAAACCTGGAAAGAGATAATTGTATTATACATTTCAGTCTAATCTCACATTTTTCATGTGAGCTGATGCCCCTCACCTTTAGTCGCGTTAAGAACGTATAACCATTTCCGACAAAATAAAAGTGCAGGATCTGTCGAAACCACCAAAGACGAAATCATTAAACACAGCAGTTCATTGTGTACCATATCTGTCTGGAGTGAACTGCTGCTAAATCAGCCATAAGAGGTGCAGACATAGCAATTCTCATGAAAAAGTATTGACATGAACACAACAACAACAACAACATCTGTCCATCATGTTGTGTTTGTACAGTTTAACATTTGCCCTCTTTTTCTTTCTTTAAGTGTACCTTATCATTGCTCTGGCAGCGAATTGTTTTAGTTTTCTCTCACTAAATGTTCTCTGCGTGTTCTGAGATTCACCACAGAAAACCTTGAGAACAAAATGTGATGTGGAAAAAAAAACAACAACTATGGCTTCCAGACTTTGATCCTCCATGTGTATCTCCAATTGACTTTTGGCAAATTCATGTTGAGAAAAAAAAAAAAAACAACAACCTAAATTTGATAAAGCTGCAAGCTGTTACCTCATTTCTCATTGTAGAGAATAATCTCAGGTGTTGAGGATTATGAATCATCAAAGGGAAGCAACTGCCATAACATTTTTGTATTACAGTAATTGTACTCTTTTAGTTGTTGTTGTTTTTTTTTTTAAACCTGTGCTCATGTTTGCATAACCACATAGCTCAACTTTGTATAAAACCATTTGGATGTACAGAATATGTACAAAATATTTTAAAGAGCATAGTGCAGTCAGCAAATATATAGGAATAGAAACAGAAATATTGCTTTATTATATGGTTTAATAATCAGCTCCCCAGACATAAAATATGGAAATCTGCTCAAACAGGAACTTGATTGTAGGTGAGTTGCATTTACTGTTCCGACAACAAGTTGATTATGTTTAACTTGTTCACTGGTGGGTTTTACTGTGTTCTGAAAGGATGTGGAAATGATGTTCCTCTCCATCAGGTACTCAGATTGCACTGATTGCCTCTGTGTCCTATGGACATAACCTTGTGCTCATTTACTGAATGTTTTTTCGAGAATAAGAGGTTTTGTTTACAGTTTTCATCCAATGTCAGAGACGGTTGGTGTGTCCCGTGGATGTCTGTACTTCTGTTGATTGTTTACAGGACTTCTGTTGTAAAGATTGTACTCAGTATTTCAGAAATCTATGCTCTGGATAAGTTTATATGAACGCATGTCTTTTTAAGGTTGTTGTGCATATTTTTTTTGTTTGTTTGTTTGTTTTACATTTCTTGTACATTTCATATATTTATTTATTTATTTGTCCTCCTCCAGAACTGCAACTGTAGCTTAGCTGGTTAAAATATTGTGGTCAATGATGAGACACTAATGTCTATACTGTATATGTTGCACTTTGTATTTAAGAATTAAATCACAGTAAGAAAATACATGTACAAAAGTGAGATTTGGTGTGGATATACCTTTAAATATATAATTATAATATAGAGATCTTTTTATTTTTTCTTAGTAAAAATAGATAAAATTCTATGTTTAGGAAGTGATTATGCAGTGTAGAGCACACTTAAGCAGTAAACACGCTAGGCTTCTTGGTCCATATCTAAAAGGGTTAGCACTGAAGCTTGTAACTATAATAATAATATAACAATTATATGACTGCAAATCTGACTCACTTTAGCTCTTATAGGACTTGCTGGCCATGAGATTCATCATTTCCTCTGCATGAAATTCTGCAACACATCTATGGGCAGAGGGAAGACAATGGTTGAGTTCTTCTCTGCTGCGATGGTGTTGAGTGTCTGCAGGTATCGCAGCTGGAGAGCGGAGGGTGACTCAGCGATCACCAGAGAGGCTTCTTTCAGAGCTCTGGAGGCCTTCATCTCTCCCTCTGCAGCAATGATCTGAAACACACAGACAAGATGGTTCTTGTTTATACTTGTGCTCCCTCTTCCTTTTTCACGATTAGAAGATACAAAGCCCTCCTTCACCTTCGCCCTGGCCTCCCGACTGGCCTCAGCCTCTGCAGCCATGGCTCTCTGCAGCTGCTGAGGCAACTTGACATCCTTGATCTCCACACGCTCCACCTTAATACCCCAAGGATCGGTTGCTTCATCCAGAGATTCCTGCAGGGGGAACATTGAATAACAAATAATACAGTAAGAGAACTGTTGTTAGCTCTGTGGAGCCTTTCAGCTTTTCATTGGCTCATTTTGGTTTTGTGGTGCATTTGGTGGTTCAAGCTCACACTCAGACAAAGTTAACGACAGCTGGTGAAAAAAAACAATTAAACATTGAGATAATTTGCTGTTGGCCTTATATTCAATAGTTATTTAGAAACATGATGATAATCTTGCTCCATGGCAGCTGGATGTGTAAAGAGGCAAATATTTGCCAACATGGTAGCCATAACAACTGTACTATAAGAAAATCATATGTCAATGTCAGATTGTTCAGGAGCTCCTCCGCACCTAGTGGCCAAATAAACACCAAACGCAGCTTTAAAATAACAGATTACCCCACGGTAATGAGTTTGCCATTGTCAAACATCCGCGTCAGATTTTCCTCACAGCTAATGCTTTCTTCTCGAATGCACACATTTTGCACCTGCATGCAAACAATGAAAAATGCATTCAAATCATTGTAGGGAAAATATGGAGGATAATGAGGTAAATATTGGACTTCAAAACTCCTGAATGTTGATAGGCTACGGATTGTATTCTCATTTTGTACATTTAAAGAACCCACACCTGACTTTAGTGTTTGAGTGAAGTGTAAAACGTTTGTGTTTCGTTGCCCCCATAAAGTCAGAAATAAGTTGAAACTGATTCATTTGATTAATTTAGATTTTATGAATAACAATCTCTTTAAAATCATTCTTTAGTCTCTAAAGTCAACATCCCCCCTGCTCTCCTGCCCCCTGGCTGCCCATAAATCTCACTACCGCTCAGTTTATCCTTACCTGCATACTGAGTGATATCCCCTCTCTGTCAGACAACAGTTCTGCGAGGTTTTTGGTGCCGAGTACATTCCTCAGGGTGGTTTGAGCCAGCAGGCGTGTAGACGAGTGTGCGTTGGACACATTGGCCACAGCTGAGATCGGACATTGTATGCGGAAGTACACCACACCGTCCACAGACACTGTTACTGAGTCTTTGGTTAGGATCTGCAAAGGTAAAAAATAGTTTTTTATAGCAATTATGATGCTGTTACTATTTTGATCATTCAGTAAGATGATGGACAGTTTTTATTAACGACACAAACAAGCTGTGATACAGGAGATTTTGAGAGACATAATTTATAACTCTAACTCTAATATAACTCTATTCCCACAATAGAGAAAAGGCCAAAAAAAAGGCAAAAAGAAAAAAACCTTACCTCTTGTGGAGGTATGTCAAAGGACACAGTTCTCAGATCAACTTTCACAAAGGTATCAGTGCAGGGCAGAACAAAGAAAATTCCTGGAAGGAAATAAAGATCAACAATAAGTGTTTTGGCAATCTGTTTTGGCAATCTGTTTAGACCATCCTATAATCTAGAGGTTCTTGTTGAGTGTGACAGCATGAAATAAGAAACGTGACAGTAATTTTCAGACAGACGTCCCATCCAACTCCACTGTGGAACAGAACTGTTTAGTGTCAAAGACTGTAGATGAGGCCTAATTGGATCACAGTTTAAAAACAACTTTCTAAAAAGACGTTATCCAAGACAGTTTCTGGACAGTGTTTAGTCATGTATCTAACAGATTAAAGGACAAACCTGGTCCTTTAGGCTTCCTGTCTTTGATCCGGCCAAGTCTGAAAATGACGGCTCGCTCATACTCCTTCACTATCTGGATGTTAGACACACAAGCAGACGTACAAAGAACATAAGAATGACAGAAAACAAATCAATGTTAAGGGAAAAGAGGTCAGCCCCATAAGTAAACTTAATGCAAATGCATGACTGTAAAGGTTAGATCCAAGTATCAGTCTTACATAGCAGGACAGTGGAGAAAGTATCAGTGCATACCTTAACACACATAAATATTGAGAGCGGGAAGGTTGGTATTATAAAGAGGAGGGATATGAGGACCAAGATCCAACCGCAACAACCCAGGCTTCCTGAGTTTTTCTCTGTAGAGACAGTCGGAAAAAGAAAAAACAAAACTTAATAGCTTGTACTGAAACACAAAGAGGCTCAATGCTTTGCATGTTTTCCGTGGCGCCCTTGTTCCACATGAGAGCACTTCAGTCCAGACTGACGATTGTTGTAGTCATTTTGTAGTCACACAATTAAACAGTAATATGGTCCAGTGGGATATCACCTTTTATTAAAGATGACACAAAACATTCAGGCAGTCAGGTAGTGTGGTGTTGTAGATCCACATGATGTAATTAATCTCTGAGGGAAGTCACATCACTGCAAATTCACAGGAGTCACAGAGTGTTGTTTAAAGCTACTGAGCTGTTGATATAGCATCCTCAAAATCAGTAAAAAAAATAAAAAAAAGCCTTATGGTGGATTTTGCTGTTAGTGTGTCTGCAGCAAATTTCCATTATCTTTAAAAAAGAAGCAAACACCACACAGTTTTGAGGGCCCAAAGTGACGCATACATACAGTAACACTTTTTACACGCATTCAGCATTCATGACAAGCAAGCTGTTAAAAAATTAATGTAACAACAGTCAAGTGTAAAATTCACTTTTTAAAAGATCACAAAAAGTATTTACCTTCGATATTGTCCACAGCGTTGATCTGAAGTTTACCTTGCGTAACCATCTCTGCTGTGCTGGACGTTGTTGAGATCATTAGTGATGTGTGTTGTCGGCGTGATGGAGCGACTGTACCAGAGCTGCACTTGTTTACCTGTCTCTACTCCCTGCGGGGTGTGGTCTCTCCCCTTCCCTCGTCACATGTTGCTTTCCATGACCCAGCTACATGCACATAAACTCATACTCCCACTTGGCATGTGACTCTTGGTCTCACCTAGTGGGCACCAACAGGTAACATGAACCACAGGCTCTAACCAGCCTCTATGTGGCTCCTGTAGTGGAAAGTTTATAATTCAGCTCTTGTGCTTTTCCAATATACTGTTACATTCATGTCCAGGAGTCTGACACCTGCTGAGTGCAGGTTATGAATAAGCAATAGGTGGCATCCAAGTGGTGAAACATGAGAGCTTGGTCAGGAACAAGAAGATGTGAGATTATGTTCATATCTCCACCTATAACTGGAGTTTCCCCACATTTAATTTGTGTAAAAACAGTAAAAAAAAAAAGAAAAAAAAGAAGATGATTTCAAGTTGTCCTATAGGTAAAAAATAAATAAATAAATTTAACAGGCACAGGAGAGAGAAAAATACACAGAGAAAAACGTAAAAAGAGATGAAATTACAAAGATGAAAGAATTTTTAATGTATTAATAGTACTGTTATGTAACCGTGAGCAATATGAGTGAGTAGTCATGTAAAACAGCCTGACCAAGTCACTTTTATGATGTAAAGCTGTACAGTGCACAGTGTGAGTCATAAGATCTGACATGTGAGCTGCTCATTATCATAATGTTTCAGTGAGGTCCCATCAATCAACTGTCACATGATACTTGGTCACATGACAGCCAGCTCACTACATGATTGGCAGGTGAATTCCAGGTGCATTTGTTCAAAATGCTATACACTACAGGCACACTTTGCCCTTTTGGAAAAAAAAAAAAAAACTTTCTAAAGCTTCTAAATTTTTTTAAAGATCTGGCACCTCAGGAACAGGAATCTAATTCCACTTTTAATTTCATTCTTTGGTTTATTTTGATATTTTGATACCCGAATCCGTGTCAGTCACTCACAGATACTCACATATCACATATCACAGTGTGTTGAGATTGACTGAGAAGTTGTTTAAAGAATGCACATTTAAAAAAAAAATCCAAACATGTAATTACAATCTTAAAAACATCTTTAAATGTTCTTATGAAATTATTACAAATCGCCTTTTAACAGAATACATGCATCAATGTAATGTCCCTTTTCCTGCTGCAACAGTACACTGCAGTTTAGTGTGAATATCACCCTCTTGTGGGCAGGATAGGCAACTCAAGATTTGCTTTGCTTGGTAAAGAAAAGAATGGACTGGATACTTTCCAAATTTACTTAAGGAAAAAATTAATATTCAATCAGATTGACAGTATAAAATGTAGTTGTTGGTGTAGTAATTAAGTAGAGGTGAACCACTTAAACTGTTTCCAAGACCAGTTGAACTGGCTGTTCACATTATTCTCTCTTAATATTTGTTCTGATTTGACTGGCAAAACCTTTGTGAACAATCTGAAAAATGTGTGGTGAGGTACAGCCAAGGCATCATCGATCATGCTGTTCACAACATGTTCACAGATCTACTGTATATTAAGTATCAAATACTTCCATTTTTATCAATGTTAACATTAAAACTTCTTTTTAATTACTGTAGCCAGCACAGTAAAGAAAGACAGTGTTCATGTTTCTCACAAGATATTCTAATACAGCAGCACCAAAAACAACAACAGGTGCATCATTTTTTTAGGTCACATTGCACCAGATGTTAAGACAAAATAAAACTTTTAGTCATGTCATTTTAAAAATGTTAGGGGAAATGTCAGTGTTTCAGAATACCTGGAGAATACCTGCTGGCGGTGGTGGAAAACCACTCAAAATCAAGCACCAACTGACTCCATCATAAACTTGCGACTAAACTCATAAGCCAGGAAGAGGGCTCCATTGGCAGGAAAGGTGCGAATCATGGTAGGAGTCAGGCCTGAGTACAGAGCAGTGAACCCTGTGGGACAAAAGAGAGTCAAACATGTGATTCCCCACAAATGAGTCAAGCCTCCAGCCTGGGCCAAATAGTAACAAGATGCATTCACACAGCAGACAGGTACTGACAACCCTGCAAAATGTAAAAACTTCTCCCCCTTTATTAGCCCATTCAGGCCTAGTTTAGCATCTAAACCAATTAATGCACTTAAAAGCATTACATCCCATAAAATCTGATTGCAGTTTCTTCTGCATACCTCCCCCTTACACCAGCAGATGGTGCAGATGGTGCAGATGGTGCATTTTTACCACCATGTCAACATCGCTCACTAATTGAGTTTCAAAAGCCACTTCAGCTTATTTCAGTATTTCATCTATTTCAAATCTTTTGACTGCCAATTTTCAGCTGTGAGCGCACATACATTTCTTCAGTAATTTGGCCTTTTCTAGCATTTTTTAATTTATTTTTTGTATTTTATATGTGCAGTTACGCTTCTTTCACACACAACACACACACACATACTCATACATTTCTTTCTTATTGTCAAGTTCAGTAAGTCTGACTTGTGTCAGTCAACCCTGTCTTCTTCAGGGCTGGTTCATGTCCTTTTTTCTCCTCTTCTGGAAAATAATTTGAATAATTCAGAATAATTCTGGCTCATTATGAGCACTGACTGGCATCAAGAGACAGTATAACCATAAACAGATACAGTCTGTTTACATTAATTGCATTACTTCCAGATGTCAGTCTCTCCCTTCTTCTCTCTGCATCAAAAATAACATAAACCAACAAGGGCCTGAGAAGTATATTCAGTCACTATAGAAAGGAAGGTGAATAATGGATAACACAGACATGGTGATTGTAAAACCACAGTGTCTCACAAAGATTGCAATTAACAGTCCGTGTATTTTTTCAGATGTATAATAGAAACTATTGTTGGAGAATCGTCTTTTGAATTAACACCTATTAAGGTGAGAAATGTGCCTCTGCAGAGGTTATTTCTGAACATCTAAACTTGTAATAAACCAAATGGGAAAGTTATGTCTAGACTGTGTGTATGTGTGTGTGTATGTGTGTGTGTGTGTGTGTGTGTGTGTGTGTTTGAGTCAGCACTGTTCTCTACTGAACCAAGGTTGTTCACAAAGACACAAATTATACAGTCGCTCTCCTTCAAACTATGATTATAGGTCACGTGATATAAACCAGTCAGTCCTGCTCAGCTGTTGTCACAAGATACAGAACTGTGAAATTCTGTGAAGAGAGACCCATTTAGGTGTATTTCAAGTTGACAATTCACAATCAAATCTCACCTTCAGTGCGTATGATACCCATGAAGGTTTTCATGAAGCCCTCTTGCCTCCCAGCTAAGGAGTACACCTGGATCCTGGACTTGACACAGTCTATGGGATAGACCACCAACCAAAGGCAAGCTCCCCCGAATCCACCACTGAACATGAGTGGAAGAATACCTGCAAACACCACAATTATTTTGTGGGAACAGATCACAGAAACATCCACACATCATAAGCAGGAAATGTCCCCATCAAATATTAGGGAAAAACTAATATAACCTTACCTATACCGTCTTTATCTGTGCCCATGTGCTGTGCAAACGTAGACCGACACACTTCATACGCCCCGAAGAAGCAGAAGTAACCTGGTACCTCCCTCACGATGGTGGAGGTCAGTCCTTGGTAGAAACCAAGGGGGCCATTTGTCTTCAAGACCGTCTTCACTACTGTCCATGCTGTGCTGAAGTTACACCGCAAAAAATGAAACAGTCAAACGTGCATCAACCAAAAAGTAAACATTTGCCGCTCATTCCATTGTCTCTTTTGGTTACACTGACCTCCTCTGTCCGCTTGCAATTTTGCCGGATGCCTCCATTTCGTGCATGGCCTGCAAGCGACATTTCACCAGCTCGGTGGGGCACAATGCCATGGCAGAGAAGATGGAGGCTAAAGACCCCGCTGATGCCTTCTGTACATCACTGATAAGCAATGACAAGGTGCACAATTCAAGAAATATATGCAATGGTTTTTAACATGCACACAGGAATACTACTTATAAGAAATGTGTGGTTACATGTCCGGGTACAGGTCTGATAGAACTGTTTTTATCTCAAAGAACTCAAACAAGTCTGTATTACACAAAGTCACCTTCTCATTAAAGGTGAAGGAAACAGTTCCTGCCTGAACATTTGACATTTCTCAGAATAAAGTATTTCTAAAATTGAAAGGCTTTCCCATCAAACATCACAAGAAACATGTTGTTCCTCATCACATTCTATGATCTTCTCTCATGTTGGTCACTGTTCAGTGTGAAAAAGAAAAATCGGAAATGTGAAAAACACAGCAATGTAAACTATTTAACAGGTCACAATGGTTTACAGTATGGATAACTTTGCATTTGGATTCCACAAGTAATCATTTTAAAATGCCAATTTTATTGTTCACTTCACTGGTTTATAGCTGTTTACCTTATCCTATCAGATTCTACTGATGATTCTGGGTTTCAAATCAAAGATGAAACATTTCCTCTGTTGTTTATTTTACTCAAATACCTGTCTATATTTGATATGGATAAGGAATGTTAAAAAACAATTTGTCTAACGACAATGTGACTACTCCAACGTATGAATTCAGAATCATCCAGTTTCAGTTTGATTTATTCACTAAAATCTTTCTCATCAGTGTAGTTTTACTGTCCACCCACTATAACTGAGAAGGGTTAAACCTTGAGTTGTTCAAAATGGTAACATATCTATAATTCCATTGCATTCGCTGCAATTACACTTTCAGGTTTTGCATCTCTGATAAAACCTGCAAAAAAAGGTTGAAGAAGATCTGACTTCATTCTGTTTTAGGGCTGCAACTGAGGATTCCTTATGTCAGCAGATTATCTCTCAATTATTATTCAATGAATCAGTCAGTCAAAAATGTCCCCTAGACATTTCATTTAGGATAATAATACTAAAAAAAAACTAAAAAAAAAATGTGTGACCCCACCCAGTTACACTGTAGCATTGCACAACAGAGTATGACGAAAAGTTTTACTTCACAGGAAGAGGACAGAAGGAAAAACTTACAACCAAGACAATTCTAAGAAATCACACTGATGATGTAGGAGCCATTAACTTTTGTCTGTGTATTTATGGCTGTTTGTATTCGTAGTCTATATCCAGTTTCCACACATGGCAGTGTAGAGTACCAAAGCAGATGAAGTCTACGTGGGGCACAGGGGCAAAAGGCTGGCTTGTCATGCACGGGTAACAGAGAGATCTCACGATTTGTACGTGTGTATGTATATGTGTGTGTGTATATATATAATATTATATTTATATATATATATATATATATATATATATATATATATATATATACACAGTATTTATATGTTTGCTAGGCGAAAGAATGAAAACAAGGATTTTTTTTTCATCAAAGTCTTTCGATGCCATTCATTGGCGCTCTTCAGGTGTCAATCAAATGTGGGCGGTGTCCGAGTCGATACTTCCAGTAAGTCCTCACATGCTGTACAACACAGAGAGTCAACAGGCTGTACGGATCGCAGGCAGAACATCACTACAACTGGATAACAAAAACAAACTAGCTGGTCAACACACTGCGGCCACTTACGCAACTTTTTTCACTCGAAAAAACTTTTAAGAGATATACTTTTTTATCGTTGTTGACTCAGATTTTTACCGGCTTGGGATGTAACTGTCAGTGTAGACTTGCGCCCAGGCGGAGCACTATTTTCCCGGACAGATTTCTCTTGTGTTCGCTCACCTTTTAAAGGCGAAGTTGCAACTTTTGAGGGGCGACAGGGTTGCCGCATTTACATGACATTGTAACACTCGGCTCCGTCACCTCACAACCATGGCGGAAGCGGCCCAGCAGCCACACCTGGTGGAAATCGACCCGGATTTTGAGCCCCTGTCGCGGCCCCGGTCCTGCACTTGGCCCTTGCCCCGACCGGAGTTCATCAACCCGGGAGACTCCAACACGTCATCGCCGGTGCCGTCTGTGAAGCAGGAGCCCGCCGGCAACGCCGAGTTCATCAACAACCTGAGCCTGCTGGAGGAGACCGAGGACTTCGCGGAGCAGAAGCCTGTCATCCTGTGCACTGATTTCCAGTGTCAGGAGAACTGCGTCCACCAGCAACCTCCACAACAGCAGCAGCAGCAGCAGCAGCAACATCAGCAACAACATCAGCAGCAACATCAGCAGCATCAGCAGCAGCACCCGAACCCGCAACTCCCGCATCAGCAGCAGCAGCAGCAGCAGCAGCAGCAGGTGCCTCTGCTCTCCTCGCCGGTCGGCTCATCGTCCTCCGCGGCCGCGGCTGCAGCTGCCGCCGCTGCCCAGAGGAAGAGCAGCTCCTCCCGGCGAAACGCATGGGGGAATATGTCATATGCAGACCTCATAACCAAAGCTATCGAAAGTTCTCCCGAGAACCGACTAACTCTGTCTCAGATTTATGACTGGATGGTGAAGAGTGTGCCATATTTCAAGGACAAAGGAGACAGCAACAGCTCTGCTGGCTGGAAGGTGCGTTTGTTTTGTTTTGTTTTTCTCTCTTTTTAGTACTTTTATCCGCGAGATGCGGTGTGTTGAAGTATGCGTGTGTTGTGGGAGTTCACAGCATGAATGGCTTCTGCTCATGTCTGATAAAGCTGTGCCAGTTGTTGAACAAAGTTTTCCAGTGGGGAGTTTTGGTGTGTCTGTGGTACTTAGCAGTGGGTTCACAGGGACTCCATTGTGCTTTATGCTATGTTTTTATCTCCTGTGGTATCACTGTAATATCCCTCCAGGGCTTTCTGGTTTGTCTGCGGTGTTTAATAGTCAGTTTATTGTGACTATATAATGCTTTTTGGTCGGGGTTATTTAAAAAAAAAACAAAAAAACTCCATCATCTATCATCATCCCCTTTGTCATCTCTACATATCCTGCAGACTTCAGCTAATACTTCATAGCATCCTTTCTTTCTACAAAAGAGCATGCATCAGAGTTAAACGACTGTTAAGCTGTTTATCCTCAGAGCGAGCTTACTTATGAGCCGGGGCGAGCTGAGGAGAGAATGCCTCTGTGGTAAACGTGACAATGTAAAATGGTAATTTTTCTGGACAGCCATGTGTTTTCCATTTTCAGACAGTCTGATTGATCACTATTTAACGCAGTGATTCTCTCCATTTAAAATTTGACAAAATATTTTTTTCAATAATTAATCAGGGTTTTTTCTTTCTAGTTTATATCTGTTCATCTTCGACTGCCTGGTTATATTCTGTCTCGACTGAGGTGACATGACTGATTGAAAACATGAAAATATGTAAATTGTGTGGTAGACTTTATCCCAAAGACACCAGCTTTGCCAAATGATTCTAGACATCCAAACAAAAGCACTCAAATCCCGTAACCTTCCTTTTTTACCCAGTGAACCTTCAAGAGAAAATAAAACACTGCTCAGAATGAGAATATGTTCCATGGTTTGCAGAGGTATTGGGCTGCTTTACTGGTTGATTTTAAGTCAAATACAGGCTGAAAATTTTGGCGGCTTCTTTTGTGACATAAATCTCAATGACAGAAGTCACAACACAAATGTTTTGTTTCTAGGCACCAGTGACTGGTCAACACACTGAATAATCTGTCACAGTTTACATTTGGCTCAATCTTTCTTGAGTTGCTGAGGATTTCATTTTTCCATGTGACTGATCTCACTGTTGGGGGGGGGGGGCTCTCCTGAAATGAACTGGTTGAAGCACATGAAGTTTTCATTAATCTATGATTAAGGCTGTCTGCTCTGTAATTGTTTAAGGCCCAGCTCGTTTCACAGCGCTGCTGATCCTCCGCAGTCAGTCGTGTCTGAACTGAGTCATGACAGCCTCCACACTTCTCAGGCCGTCTGCGACAGTGTGAATTATGAGGACAGTTGTGCCAGGTGGGACCAGCTTGGAGGAGCTCTCCAAGTGGACTGGACACTGGTCCTGGCACAGGACGCTATCCAACAGGAAGAAGAACAGATGGCACAAATTATGTATCACCAAACCTTTCTGTGGAGCTCGTTATTTATCTCTAATATACCCGTTTCCACTCGGCGAAATGTTACTTATGTTAAATATCCCCAGGCTGCAGCACGCACACAAAGTGCACACATGCATTAATACAGTAGGATATATACAGTACACACACGTCCCTGCATACCTGCCAAAAATCTGTTCTTTCTTGTATTTCTCTACTATACGTACGTCACCACAGGATAAATATTTGGTTTCACTCGGTGGAGCTGGATGGCTGAGGCGCTCTTTGATGTCAGTATCGAGATCAATTCGGTCATAGGTTTTCTCTGTACACGGCGCTCTCTTGACCTGAAATTCCTCAGCCTACGCTGGTAAACACTCCCACGGATCTCAAAACAAACTGTGCCGGAGCAGACAAACACGTTGGTCCGAGCAGATTGTACAGCAAGTGACACGAGGGTCATTACCATGTAAATGCACCCATTGACTCCAATCCCACTCAGTCTTACAGTGAACACTGTCAGGTATCACAGAGAAGAGAGGCTCAGATAGGTTGCGCGGAAGGTCAGGATATGAGTGTGTGTGGGATCTGTGCGTTTTGGAATACAGGACAGGAATCTCTAATCTGACTTTGTAACCAGGTCATGGAACCCAGGGACCTTACAGGCGACTGATATTCACATTCATAGACCAACTTGTGTTGTTTTAGTTGAGCTACACTGACAGTAGAAGGAGTCCATCTGGATATGTGAAGCATCTCTTAACCTTCAAGCTTCACCTTGCCTTTTGCTATGACTCCTGGGATACGCTCCTTCGTGGGCATGTTAATCTTCATGAAACCTCATGAAGAGATATCAAAGGGAGTGCCACATTGTTATCAGGGATGTAGGAAAATCTCTACTGGTTGACAGCACTCTATTGGCTTGCAGTATACGTTGCCCAACTCTACTTAAGCAGACATGAAAGGTAATTCTATCTGCTTTAAGTTGAATTGATTGAGTCAGATTGGTCTTGTGCGTTTGCATGGTAGGGATGATGCAGAGGTGTATGTAATTGCTGTGTATTATCATTCCCACTCACCCCAGGAGAACGGCTTAAAGAAATACAGAAGCTAAGATTTGAGGCGTTCTAATCCTGAGTGAACACAAAGCTGGTTGTACTTTATCACCAGCCACAAACTGCTTGTTTCTCTGGGTCTGAATGTGTATTAGTAGGACTGGGAGCTGGCTAGAACAGCAGTCCTCCTGTTTCTACTGGCTCAACACACACACACACACATAGATGCACACCTCTCACCCCCCTGAGGCAGTCGAGGAGTCCAACCTTGGCACTGCCCCAAGACATGAGGGGCAGCTGTGTTTCTCAGGCAAAGAGCTGGAGGAGCTCTCCTCACCCTCCTCCCCATTTCCTGCTTGCACCGCCTGCATCTCCATTCCTGGTTTTCTGCCTCTGCACAAAGCAGGCCACACTTAGTGTTTTGAAGGGTTACTGGGCCCCCCGCCCCCCCTGCCTCGGTCAAACCCCAAGGAGCCAACCGCTCACTGTCTTCAGAGAAAAATTAAGAGATAAAGAGAAAAAGAGAGAGAGAGAGAGAGAGAGAGAAGCAGAGACCCAGAATGCTCTAAGTTCAGACTGGGTGACACTTGTTAGGAGTTGCATAACAAGACATTTACTGGAATCAGGGAGCCGCAGGCCAAAGTCTGGTGCCACTGGTTAGTCAGCGGAACTGTGAGGCACTGTGTTAGAGATATGTGGGACGCTAGTCTCCTGTGTGTGTGTGTGTGTGTGTGTGCACATAACCTGGGCCTCATAATTAAAGCCCTGCTGCTGGCAGATGCACAGACACGATGGCAGACAGACAGACAGGCCGACACAGGGAACATTCCAGCACAGGCTTTTATATCTTTTTTATTGTGGCGTGATATTCTGCCTTTCCTTTTCTCCCCAGCTGATTTTAATCCAGTATCTCCTTACAACTGCCCTCCAACCCCCACCCCTCCTTCCTTCGCTTTTCATATCACTTAGTGCTTTGATGTGCTGAATCACCATGGCTGGCACACCACAGGTGTTAAAAAAGCAGCTGTGAGTATTGACAAACACTACCTGTTAGTTATTGTTCTGCTTTGTGTAAGACTGCAATAATGATTATTTTCAGTCTCAATTAACATATTGTTTACTTATCTATTAATTGACAAATTGTTGAGTCTATGATACGTCAAAAAAAAGTTCCAAAATCTGAAGGTGGCATCTTTAAAGTTCAAAACCCAAAGACCATTTTATTTTTAATGACACAAAAGAAAGAAATTAGCAATTTCTAACATTTGAGATGAACCAGTCGGTGTTTGTTTTTTCGGTTGATTGATGACTTAATAATCAAAACAAGTTCCAACTATTTGTAGGCCAATCCACTTGATGTGCTTTTGGCTCAGCATGGTATAAAAATGTGATGCAGATGGGTGAAAAATATTGTCATTTTCAAAGTGATGTAACCGTGCTCATTCACACTGATTTGACTGAGCAACAGTGTGAAACCAGTAGCCCCGCAGATTATTTCACAACCTCATGTTTTCTTGCATGTTCTGCTCCACGTTTGTTTTCCTCTGGGCCCCGGCATCAGTGTACTCTCTGTTGTTGTCTGTCTCTTATTCCTTCTAATGAAGAAATGATTAGGAAATTAACCAGTGTCTCAAACCTCAACAGGCTTGGGAAAAAAAAAAAAAAAGTGGCTGGAAAGCAGGTCAGTGTGGCACAGCAGGGGATATCACATGGTGTTTGAATGTTGATATCTGTGTGTGGCACATGTGTGTTTATTTATGGACCCAGCCATTCTGTAGCTATGAAGTCAACATTGCTTTAACCAAGTATTTACAATTGATTCCATGTGCTGGTGCTGTCTGGGTCAAAGTTTCACAGTAAAGCTTTTAACAGCATGTCCAGAACGCTGTGGGAGGAAAAGCCAACGGGCAATGACAGAAGCCGTGAGACACATACCACACAGGGGATGGTATCTGCCTCAGGGAATCACGTCTGCCTATCTGACTGTTGAAGGTGCTTTGCAGTTTTTAGTTCATATTCTGTGTTGGGCCATTGCTTTGCTTTCACTCAAATGTCGCAAAAAAACATAGAAGCTCTTAAACGTGTAAATACGTTTTACATTTAAGAGGCAATAATTAGGATTGCTGTTGCTCCATAGAACAAACAGCCACATTGTATCTACAGGGGGTTGATACATTTTTTTTTTTTTTGATGATCCAGATGGTCGGCTAAACATTACTCAGTCAAGGTTTTTTCCTGCACCAGCTGAGCTGAGAAAAAACATCTTTTAAAATATTTCTTTATACATTTTATGATTTGTTGCAATGTGCTTGTCATAGCAGAAAAAGAAAATTTAGTTCCATTATTCAGTTGTTGAATTTGAATTCTTTCAAAATCCCATATTGGATTAAGTTAGATGTTTGTTTTTACATTGCTTTTTTTTTTGCTTTTTAAGAAAGGTTTGTTACATTCAGAGCTTGATGGATGACCTTGGAACCAAATCCAAAATTAAACTGACTGTCAGACCACAACACATGTTTCTCTAAAACTGATGAAAATAAAGTTAAACATATTTAATTAGAACATAATATATTAAAACTTCATGTTTCCTGAGCTGGGGGATAATAGCTCACTATATTATAAGTGATATTTTCAGCCTCCGTTGGTGACCCAGCTCGTGCTACAGCTGATAACTTTACACTTACATAGCCTTTATCTGACTGGAAAGGACCCAGGAAAATCCCTGTGAAGTGCCCCTTTCATTTAGTGAATTCAAACAAATCATGTCAAATGTGTACACGGGTGTTTCCACCCACCTCAGACACTGGCATCACACAACCCTGCCGCACTCCCGCCAGAGTTTTGTTTTGTCAGTTTTTTTTTTTTTTTTTTTTGGCTGTGGACCAGAGGACGGATCACTCAGTGACTACAGTGTCCAGCAACTGCACAGGGAGTAAGTGATACAAAAAGATACCAGCAGAGAGTAGAGCCTTATTCAGCAGGACACGAGGAAAGGTGCCCACGCAGGGCGCTTCGCACTTGAGTCGAAAAGATAGATTTGACATCCAGCTTCACGGTCAGGTAAACAGTCATTTGGGATGAGTCAGAGTGTTTTGTTTTTCTGAGTGCGGGTTTGGTAGTAGCGGGACAAGAGCATGTGATCGTCTGTTTTGGCAGTGGGTTTGCCCAGGCATGGCAGTTTGTTTCACAGACTACAGTGTTGCTCTGTCTGCCATCACGACTTCTCATCAGTTAGAAAATTGGAAAAATCTCCTGTGGGGTTAACAGGAAGACCTCAGCATTGTTTTACAGCACAAGAAGAGGAACTGTTGTATGGATTTTAAATAATTTCACCACTCAAGTGAGAAGTGAAAGCCCGCGACGCTTCTTCACACATGAAAAATGTGGTGTCCCATGAATTTCTCATAGGCTATGTGTTGCTGTGTGTGTGTATGTATATGTGTGTGTGTGTGTGTGTGTGTGTGTGAAGTGGCTGCAGACACACAGGGAGTAAGCGTAGCAACACTTTTACGGGACCGCTCACTGCTGAGGGCCCCAAACCACAGGCATTACCCAGACCCACATTGTTGTGCAATTCCCGCCCTAAAGCGATTATGCACGGTGCCTGTCAGACTGGGCTGGCATTATCACACATGCATTCAGGCCCTCTGTCACATACATGAACGCTCGCTGGAGCTCTGTCGGCCTGGGCTGGCATGGGTGGAAATTTAAATGCGCACTTGAATCAGAAGTGATGACACGACATGCGCGTCAGACAGCAGGTTCCCTGCTTCTGTCGTTGCCACAGGAACTAATAGTTTCTTTCGAGGTCAAAGTGTATAACAGTGTATCCAAGCTGCCCTCGGGAGTGTTCAGTTTAGGTTTGCATTGGTGTTGCAACATTGCAGCACTATTGTCTATGTTGTATAGTGAGGCTCTTGGCTGACATAGTGTTTATAAAAGAAACACCCCACAGAGAGGAGAGGTTACCAGCAGTTAGATTTCACTTGACACCATGATTTAAAAAATAGTCCAAAGTCCAAAGCAGAGTTCTGTTAGCACTAGCAAAGCAAATGTGGGATGTTATTATGTGTTTTTTTTTGTTTGTTTGTTTTTTGGTAACCACAAAAATGCAGTTTTCCTGAGAGTATTTGTGTATGTCTGGGGTACTGCTAGACATAAACGCTCATGTAGGTTTTTGAGGGTGGTATCTTTAGTTTCCAGTTCAGCTCCCCGTTCAAGTTCCTGCGTTGGATTCTAGGAAATGCAGCGGTGCCAGTCAGACAGATTACACATGTAGCCACATGTGGACTCATTTTTCTCTGAATGAATCATTCATGTCCTGATCAAAGCAACTGACAAGAGAGATACCGAAGGAAAAAAAAAAAAAAAAAGAATCTCGATCCGTTGACAGCACAGGATTGCGTGTTGGTGGAGGTTACAAATTTCAGAATCAGTACTTTCATTGTTTAAATACGTTGTTGGAATTTTATTCTGTTTCAAGACTTTTATCAAAATGTGAGCAAAACCAGAAACAGTTGGAATTCACCCTAATGAATGAAATTAAATTGTTTGTGGGTCATCTTCTTTTTTTAAACCACGGCGCCATTTATGCATCTGTGCATCTAGATGTCTTCTGTTCTCTCATCTGTCTTATGCAACTCAACATTTCTCTCTGGCTCTCTTGACAACAACAAAAGATTCTAGAAGCACTATGATCTCAGGAAAATGATTCATTTAACTGATGTCAGTACATGTGGTTCGGATGCAGTGATTGTTTGAATTATCTTCTCTAGAATCTATTACTTCTCTCCTCCTCCACCTGCTCCTCTCCCCTTTTAAGAGATGCAAGTTTCAGCCCTAGCAGGAAGTGGGTGCTTTGAGAGCTGTTCAAGGTATGCAGTACCAGGGCAGTGATGTCATCTGGAGAGGAAGTAACGCTGAGTGTGACGCCACATTCAGTGGCTTCTTCCCCTTCCAGCGTTTCCTTCAATTTTATTTTATTTTTTTCATCCTTCCTCTTATCTCCACTCAGGGTTGGGAAATGAATCGGTTTCATTGCTCATCACCTCCTCTATATTATCACGATCACTCGTAATCAGCTAAAATAACACTGTATGGACTTCAGTAAGTAGAGCCAAAGTAAATGCTGGAGTGAGGCTTTGGTTTACTCATGTGCACCCCTTGTCCTGACCTGTACAACTGCCAGCTTGATAATGGCCCCTCTGATTGGGATGCCAAGTTCAGGTCTCGGTGCCCTGGTTTAATGTCACCACTTGCTGTTTACTTTTCACAAAAATGTGTGCCCTCACTACGACTGAAAGGGTTGCTAAATACTGACTGTTGGAGATTCTGAAAGTTGAGCAGCATTTCTGTCATCATATATACTGACCTTTATCTCACAGTAGCACAAAGTAGCTGTCCTTGTGAGACTTTTATTTAGAATAGCAACACACATTACATTGAATGATTTCCGTCTGATGGCACTGGTGTAATAGGAACAAGGCCAAATAACAACAACACTAGTGATAATTTAAAAAAAAACAACTGTACTCTGTATTAAACAGACCAATATTTTTTCTATTAAACAATATTTGTTTTGCATTTCAAAACACCAGAGGATATCTTTTTAAGATAACCATTAGAACAGGAGCAGATACACTATGTAGTCATCAGTTTCTGTTAAAAAATTTTTTTAAAGTTCCTGGCACGCCTTCATTTAGATTCACATACATTTATTTCTTTTGTGACATGTCAGTGTTATTTCCTTTACATAAGAACCCCATGAAAAAAGCTACTTTGTGATAAAAGGTTTATAAAGATTATAACGTTTTCTTTTCTTTCTTTTTTTTCTCTGAAAATATTTTTTTCCTTGTGACAGTGAATGAGTCATGTTAATTTTAGAACGAGCAAACAGGTAAGTACATCACAGCCCCACTTACAGACTGCATTATGGACATTGTACACATCTCAGGAGAGCTAAAAGCATTAGGAACCTGCAGCAAGAACTTAAAACTAAATAATTTTCTTTCAACCAAAGTCGCTTGTAGCCAAGTACTCACTCTGTCTTATACAGTACAAAGTAGTTTCCCTCACAAAGGAAAGACAGCTAAGAAGAAGAATGTCTTTAAAGAAGTCTCTTTCTTTTTCTTGTTTTTCGGGACTTTAGGCTCAGGCTCCAATATTAAGATCACTCTTTTTCAAGCACTCACCTGCAAGTGATGTCCTTGTATAATACAGCTGACATTTTTGGTGCTCAACAGGAATCGCTGTGGTGTTTTAGAATTGCACTTTTGAGAACAGTCAGTATTCAAACGCTGTGTGGGTTGTTTTTTCTCTGATGTTTGAGATTTTACAAATACCGTACTTTTTTCTTCGTCTTTGCAGTCATGCTGACTTGACTGCCACAATCTCATCCACACACCCCACCACTGAACCCCATAAACAAGGACCCGTGTGGTGTGTTAAGTATTTTTTCTTATTACAAACATCGCTGGTATACAGATTTTTTTCATGAAGACCGTTTAAAAGTACACTTATTTATATCAGTCCTGTTCAGTGTAATAAAACAACACAGAGAAGAAACGTATGCCTGTATATTCTATTATATTTTGTATATTTTATATTTTTAGTTTTATACAATTTTATACATTTTTTATTTTTTACTTTTATTTTATTCTATTCTATATATGGTTATATATATATTTCTTATTCTATTTTTTCTTCTTCTTTTTACCAAGAGAGAGAGAAACGTCTTCTTGAATTTTTCTGTATGTCCTGCACATAAAGAAAATTTGACAATAAAAAATCATGAAGAGAAATCCTCTCGGCTCTGTAACCGAATGGACATTTCAATCAACTTCCAGTCATAAAAACAGCTTGGGGATATCCCCGTGTTTACCAGGTTGAACTGGGGTGACAAGCATATAAATATAACCACCACCACCCCCCAAAACACTCCCTCCCACCCTCCCGTGGTGGGTCAGGCCTATGGATGCAAGCCGCCACACAGGCACCCAGCAGTGGTCCACACACTGCATCTTTATCCGGGCAGAGCAGGCAGCAGCCCAACCCAGCCGTTCTGCTGATCAGAGGGCGAAAAATATCCCCGCTCCACAGACACAGCTCTGTGCATTTACAGACTCACATTGTGTTGCACATAGCAACACATGCACATATTTTAGCATGGTAAGCTTTGCCAGCACAACCCGGTCCCTGTCTGTACACATGAGCTACGTGCTGCTTAAGTCTGAGTCAGGAAATCAGCGAGGACAAGAGAGAGAGAGAGAGCTCAGCATGTAAACACCAAGCTCTGATGGCTGTTAACGTGCTGCTGGGGCATTATTTTCAAAGTATGTGTAACAGTTTTCATAAGCAGCATATGTATAGTCAGAAAAAAATACAAAATGTAACGTGAATCATTCAGTCAGTTACTCTCTCACACCAATGCAGCCAAAGTTTATGGGATTTCCAGGTCAGGTGACATTAGGGCAGTGTGGTTAAATCAATATCACACTATAGATAAGGATTTTTTTTTTTTTTCCCTAGAGCATCAACAAAGTACACATGCTTTTGCTCGAAAAAATTTCAAGCATTTGAAACTTTTAGAATTTTTTAAAATTTAGAGCTTTTGAAAACAGAAGACAGGAGTTGAGGCGTCAGTTGAAAGTTAATTATGTGTAAAACAAAAGCTTAAATGACTACTTTTTTATTTTGTGAAATGATAAGATGATATGAACATATCATTACATATCGTTAACATTCCAACATTTGTTGAATGACACTGCCTAAGAGCAACTAAGAACAAATGCAAATTGACAACTTGGCCATTGATATAAGGTAAAAACATGTTTATTTAGCTTCAGTAAACATGAGTTAGATATTATTTTTCAAAAGTTAGTTCCTGACTTACCATTGTCGCTGACACTTCTTCTGCAGCATTGTTTTAAGTGTTAATTGCTATATTGCTTACAGCCTTTGCTTACAGGCCTGTTGAAATAAATTGTGAACCAGACTGGGTTTTAAGGCTCATAGCCAACACACACAAGTAGATTGGCTTGCTTTTCTCAATGAACAACCTTTTGGACTGTTTGAAGCTTAAAGTTTGAATGTATGGCCAGCCAAGTCAGCCAAGCCCCCACCCCACCCCTACCCCGCCACCAAGCAAATGTCAAACCGAGGCAAACCAGAGGGAAATGATGATTTATTATTCTCTCACCAAGTTCTGTTTGTTTGGAGCAAATCTTAAGTGGGGAAGTGTAGATGTACTGTAAGAGCTTTATCTGCCATTGTAATCCTGCTAGAAAAGCCTACCTGGACAAGGACCCCTTCTTTCCTTTTTCCTCTTGTTTTGCCCAGTCAGACTAGAGAGTTTTGATTAGGAAGTGGTGGCTCTTGAACCCACTGCTTTCTTCAGCTACCCCCTTACGTTGCACCTACAAGGGCCTCGTTTTGCAGTGTTTTGCATAGAAACCAGAGGCATCAGTGGGATCAGTATCAGGACTGGCCAGCTCTTCCTGTGCGGATACAATGCAGCAGGAAGTTCGCTAATAGCCCCTCCACTCCGCCACCCGTCTCACACTATCATACAGCGATGAAAGATCCTGGAGTGTCAGTGGCTTTGCTGCCTCTCACCATACGCACAAAACCACACACAGACTATTTGTCATTTGTCTGTAGCGTCTGTGAGACCGATCAATCTTCAGCTTAACCAATCACCATCCGCTCAGGCTTCCAAGTTCAGTTCTTTGTGTGTGTGTGTGTGTGTGTGTGTGGGTGTGTGTGTGTGTTTGGGGGGGAGGGCAGTTGGTTGCACTCAGATTCCTTGCAGAGGATTGTGAAAAGTCGATCCTGCCAAGAGGCCGTCAGTAAATACATTTGCAGACAGATTTGCTTCTGCATGACTTGCGTTTTCTGCCTTTCCATCTGCGCTTTTCAATGGTCATATAACTCAGCGTCTGATAATGACTGTTTTGAAGAGGTACTTTCCTGGAAATCATAGACCACTACTTGGGCTCATAGAACTCTAAAGTGAATTTAAGACGCCCCACACTGAGTGCTCTGTGTCCGGGGCCTCCTCTCTCCCCTCTCATTGCCAAATTGAATTATTGGAGGTTGACGTCAGCCGGGCGAGAAAGGGACCCTTTTTTTTTTTTTTGCTGCAGCACGAGTGTGCGATCAGCTGTGGCCAGTAGTGTACGTGCATGATATCCCAGAGGAACGAGTGAAAAGGACAAGAGAGGAATAGAAAAGTAGGAAGGGGGCAGGATGGAGGGAGAGGGCAGAAACAGCCTATTTCTGGCTCGAACCATATCCTAGGGTCAGTTTCCATTTTTAATCTATGCCTTTTTTTAAAAACAGAAATTGTGGCAAAACAGATTTCTTTTTATATCGCCGCTAACAGTGACACTTTTATGCTTTCCCCGGCCGGTCAAACCTGAGGCGCTGTGCTGTGTTGCTCGCTGCTACGCAACATTAATGACAACAATCATTTCCTTTTCTCTGGACTGGTTTAATGAAACTGAGGGTGTAAATAATAAAAAAGGCCCAAGGCTTTACATTTCCTGTGCCAAGTTTTTATTTCCACTGCCTTTTATGATCATTGCTGTATTGACTTTAGTAAATAGGTCAGTGATTATCCCTGGTCAGTTCAATATTGGTGCGGATGATAACCTATCAAACTGCAAACACATGAAGTCATCACAGGCTATTCAGATTGCTCTGTCAATGTGGTAATGTGAAAGCGTAATGCTTTATTTTCTGTGTGCGTGTGAGAGAGACAGACAGAGAGAGGAGAGATATATACTCCTTGTGTATAGCAGAGCATGCATGAACATCAGTACACCCAGACTGTAACAGTTTCTCTGATATTCCATTAGTTTCCTTTAATTTCCACTAAAACATAGCACTAAAATTATCACCCTGCAGATAAATACTGTTAAGCTACCGTATTCCATCTCAAACTGTTACTCCAATATCTAAATATCCTATGACACAGAAAATTAAGGCGAAATTCAAGTAATTTGATCTTGTCTTTATTAAATATTGATGTCCAATAAATCAAAAATCTTCCTCATTAAACGACTGGGCAGAAATTCCCCCCAAAAAACAAGTTAAATTTGACTTGACAACTGTTTGATACAGTAATGTAGTTTGTAAAGATTTAAAACTCCTGTCAGGGTTGTTGGAAATATTTTTGAAATTAGTGCCAATATCTGAGAGATTTCTTACGAAACCTTACTTTGAGGGAGATAAACATGTTTTTCTACTAAACTCATTTTTATCTATCCAAAGAAGCCAAACTTCTCTAAACGTTAGTGATGATATTATCCATAATTTTTAGTTAAGATTTAAATCAGAAACAAGCACCTAAGAGTACAAATCTGACTGGGAATTTGATATCAGCTTTCCACGCTTGATGGTTTTTTGGTACAGACGCGAGCGTTTCTCGCAGCACCAAAATATTATTTGAAGTTGGATCAGCTCATATTATCTTCAGCCAAGAAGAACAGACTCTTTAAAAATAACTATTGCCTTTGCCCTCTTTCTCATGTCTGTGTTGCTCTTTCCCTGGCTGCTGGTGGCATTACTTTGACCTTACTCTGTGGCCAGTTTATCACCTTTAGCAAACCTGCTTACATAATCTAACGGAATTGGTCTCTAGGTCACTGAAGTACATCTAACACCGAGGGGAAAAACCTGCTCTGAGCACATCTTTTGATGTCTTTGTGATCTTAGTGAGTGGTAGTTCCCCATTACTTGTTGCCCCCGCCATCTCACCTGGAGCTGCACGCTCAGTCCAATGCTGTTGTTAAGCAGGCGGACCTGCTGAGCTAGTGTTAGGCTAATAACAGGTTGACATGTTTTCTGTCTTAACCACACTGCCTCTACCTCAGCCGGACTCAGCACAAAGCTCTAGACATGACCAAGCTACAGCTTTGGGGCTACTTATTTTGGTGGTTAGAAATGGTGCACTGGCTTGCCCTATAGGTTGTCCTCGTCCACAGCCGCAGACATTATGCAGAAAATAGCTACTTACAGTGCAAGAACACACCTACTGTTAAGGCTGAAACATAGGCACTGAAAGGTGAAAAAGCCTGTTCAGGACAGCACCGTTTCTCTAATGAGTTCAGTGGAAATAGTGCAGGGAAACCACATTTTTTTTCACTTTCATCACTCCCATATCTCTGATAACTGCGTGTGAAACTGCTCAGACAACTGATGGCGTGTGACTTTGTACCTGCTGTACGCTTTCAGTCAGTGAGGAGGGAGCATTGCTGCAGACTCTTTATACCTATAGCTATAAGGCCTTTGCAGCTGAGGTTTCACTTGTGGCTTCACTTGATTCAAAGCAGCCCTGCATGTAGGTGGTGTTGCACTCTTCTGGGGATTTTTTTCATCAGATCAGTTGACATTTGAGCAGCTTTGAGAGCGTCAGCTCCTCGGTCACTGTGCCAGCACCTGTCTGGCACAGTGTCCCCAGTCTTCTGCAGGTACTTGGCTACTGTCTGTGAGAGAAAGTAGAGAAGGAAAGGATAGCAGTAGAGATGAAGGGAAGAAGGGAAGAAGGAAGGAAAACAGAGGAGAGAAGAGAAGGGAGAAAGGAGGGCAAATAAGGAAACAAGATGAGGAAAGGAGGAGACAGGAGGTGAGAGGAGAAGTTGGAGTGGGAAGGAAGCCAAATGAGGAAAGGAGAGGAGAGGACAAAGACAGAGACGAGAGGAGGAAAGAATAGAAGGGAGGAGAATAGGTAAGAGGTGAGAGAAGGCAACACAAGGCGAGAGGGAGAGGAGATTAAAAGAGGGAGGAGACAAGAAAGGGAGGGAGGATATGAGAAAGAAAGAGAAGGGGAGAAGGAAGGAGAGGAAAAGGAGAGGGTGATGTACCGAACACTGTGGCCTTTCAGTAGTGCTGCCAGTGAGGGAGTTTAGACCAGCACAGTGTGTTCTTTACTGATCCATGGCCACTCTGTCACACACAACCCCTCTTTCTCCATTTCTTAAAACAGCCTACACTCAAAACACATTCTCTTGCTCGCACACACTCACACCACCCAGACGCCCATACTGCGGCTGCTTGTTGAGTCATGACGTATCCAGTCATGTAACTCAGTTTCAGTAGTCACACGACTAAGTGAACATTACTTAAATTTAATAGATATAGTGTGACACCAGGGATTAGTGCCCTGTTGCTAAACATAAACTCTCTGGCAGTTGGGGGTGGGGGCCAAAGCTAAATCTGCGGTGACCACTTGGCTCACGGCGCTGCGGCTTCGCATTCCATGCCTTTTTCTCTGCCTCACGACCGCCGCGTTTCCTGTGAGGCAGGAAGTCAGCTCTGTTTCCTGTCACTGTCCACTTTCATGTGGTCACTTCCTCGTGTTTTGCCAGCGCCACTCTGTTCTGTTGACTCAGAGAACGGAGGTGGTGCTCCTCGCGGTGGGCTCAGGCAGAACAGAGAAAAGTCGTTTTATTATCTCTGGCTACGTGAACCAGCCTTCAGAGAAGAAACAGTAACATCAGGTTACTGACTGTTGTCACAACATTTGATTACAGTTCTCCAAAAAAAAAAAGTTTTTCCTTCACAATAACTATTGACTAATTGCAGACATTTAGTATGTTAATATTATTTTGAATCCAAACTACTCTGTAAAAACTCTCCATTATTTTGTTTTGTTTTATTTTGAGGAAAAAAATAAAAGACTCTTTGAGATGGGACAGAGTTATTGTCATATTTTTATACAACAGAAGATAGGACCGTCCTCCAGCAGCAGTAATCAGAGTTCAGCTCTGTGAAATCGTAGGTTTTGTAACCTTGCTGAGGAATGTTGATTGTGATGACTGCCTGGCTGGGAATCCTGCCTTTACTGTTTCCTAAGAGATACTAACAAGTTGGCTGTGATTACGATTGAACTTTGCACACAGTGATTAGCTGGAATGTTAAGATTCCTGTGTGCGGCTGCAGCCAGAGATAAATCGGTGACACATACAGTCGCAGAGAGTTGCAAATGCAGAAGGCTATATGCATGCCTGTTTGTGTTTCTGTGTGCGTGTCTTTGCGTGGCTTTGCGTGTGCTCATGCCCTATCGCGTGTGTTTTCAAACCACGATATCACTGGCTGCAGTAGAGTGAGCAACAAAATCAAAACCATACTGCGCTGCTGTTTGTCGTGCTGCCATTCCACTAAAAACATGAGCTGGCACACACACACACACACACACACGGACACACACAGTGGGAGACGAGGCTTTTCCATTGGCCCCACCAGACACCCTCAGTCACACTCCCCACACAGCACACAGAGTTCTGGTATTTCCCATCAGAGCAGTTTTTAATGACCCTTCACTCGTACTCCCTCTCTTGCATGAAGACTTATAAACTGGTATGAAAATGTTCTAGATTGTCACAGCACCCTGCGTACTGATTGTGACATAAGCTAAAATAGCAACCCAGAGCCCCTGAAGTGGAGACTTGAGCTGTGAGTTTGTCCTTCCTGTCATCAGGATGATATAGGGCTGTAACAGGACATCCCGGCGTCTGCACTCACATTGCAGTCATTCCTTGTTGCAGCACAGCTGAAATTACCAGCACTCTTAGTGGTCATGGGAAAGAGAGGCTCATGACCAGACTTTACTCCTCGCCTTTTGTCATAGCTACCGATGTGCAAGGGGAGGAGGAGGAGGGGTGGGGGGGTTAGGGAGGGAGAAAAGCATTTGCTAGGCTAATCAGGGAAGGGCTGTCACGTCCCTCAGATCATGCAAACTAGCCCGAGACTATTGGCTGACGCAGTCGGGTCATTTGATTCGGAGGTAATTTCATTCATTTGTGAAGGGCCAGTGTTCAGGAGGGCCCTCATGTGCCCTAGAGCCTGAGGACCTCCAGTGCAAAGAGGAAAGCAGTGGACAGAAGGAACAATTAGATACAGAAAGGAGAGGAAGAAGAGACGTTAAAGAGAAGTGATAGGAAAACAAAAAGAGGGATTTGTGGCTGAAGTAGAAGGTAATAGTGTTTGATAGAGCAGATTAGTCAACTAGTTGATCAGTTGATTGTCAGAAACTGATTTTGTCAATTGATTAAGGGGGCACTCCACCAATTTTAGTCCGCTAAGTTGCACATGGAAGTCCGTTAACGTGCAGACTCAGCCTGTGAAAATGGCTGTATTATGCCCTCTGTGGCTCTGGAGGAAGCTAAAGGTTTGAGAAAATAACCCTGATGACGTCACAGTGATGTCATCAGGGTTGTCTCAGCTTTGGCTTGAGACTTAAAACATTTTAAGAGAAAGCCTTAGTTAGAAAATTACAAACTGGGGTTGTGGAGTTTGATTTATACATGTTTAACAATCACTTGATCACTTGGTTGAGACATTAATCAAGGATGAAAACAGTTGTGGGTTAGGTTGGAGTGGGATGAGATTTCGGAGTCAAGAATGAGAAGAGATGGTGGAGATGAGGAGAAGCGGAGGTGAAGGCAGAGCAGAGGGCAGACTGTGAACCAGATGTGAGGCAGTGACTCACAGCAGGAACAGGCTTGATGACGTTAGCCACTATGCACGCTAAGCTCCGCATGTGTGTGTGTATATGCGCCGGGAGTTCCAGCCTTCCTTCCAAAACAACAAGCTTTACGCATGCACAGTAATGTCTGTCCAAGACCCATTACTTCATGTTATGGCGCGGACACACGCAACGAGCCGGGGCCACAACAGAGCCAGAGTGTAAATTATTCTCTGAGGGTAAATGGTCACCTAAACGACAAGTGTGGGCTGAGTAAGAGTTTGAAAATCATAACAGGCTGAAAAACAAATGATGTCTGAAATGTTCTGTCCCAGTACAGTAGCAGTTCCAGTAAAGTAGGACAGAAATGGTGCCTCACTTTCTGTGGTTTGCTCAGCAGACCTTTGCCCAATATTCCCCCTCTTTTGTTTGCCGTGTTTTAATAATGCTTCACTAGCTTCCTGCACAAAAATTAGTTTTTCCACTGGGGGTGTCACCAAGCAACGTTAGAGCGCAGAATTAATGTGTCTGTAAGGAGGAAAGATTAGTCTTGTTTCCTCCCTTTGATTCTGTGCTGGTTTAGACAAGACACGTAGTCAGGTGGAATGTGAGTGTTGGTACAATGGTGTTTTACAATGGGCCCCTCTGTTTTTGTAAAGGAAATAAAGGCCCACTTGTACAGTATGTTTGGAGATAAGAGTGTCTGCAGTTTAATCCTTGCTCTGTTCTGGGTGTATTGCTCATGGAGTAAACTTATTGACACCTATTGGTGTGTGTGTGTTTGTGCACGTGTTGCTTTGAATAGCAAATAGCATTAGATTGTTGAGTGACCTTAAAATCTCCCCTTTCTCCTCTGTAAGTCAGCTGACAAGCCAAGCATGTTTTTAAAAGAGAACCACCTGTACAGGTGGATTTGCACTTGGATGCTAAAGCAGATCTGAGGTGTTTTGAGAAAAGGGCAAACACACACATCGCTCTGTTTGTCTGCTCCTGACCCAGCTTTGCTCTTTTTCTCCGTTCTTCTACAGAACTCCATTAGACACAACCTGTCGCTGCACAGCCGCTTTGTTCGTGTCCAGAATGAGGGGACGGGGAAGAGCTCGTGGTGGATGTTAAACCCAGAGGGCGGGAAGAGCGGCAAGTCCCCGCGACGCAGGGCGGCCTCCATGGACAACAACAGCAAGTTCACCAAGTGCAGAGGAAGAGCAGCTAAGAAAAAGGTAAACAAAGCAGATATTTCATTTTTGAACTGTGCCAAGGTTTTCTTTTTTTCTCAACTGTCTCTCCACTTATTTTTCAAATAAGCATTTAAGGTGGCCCAATGCTGTTGGTTTTTGTTTTTGTTTTGGGTTGTTTTTTTGTTTTGTTTTTTGTTTGTTTTTTTTGTTTTTTTACAAAAGCACCTAATTTTACTGGTGTTGTTTTAAGTGTTAAGCGCACATTGTGTTCTGAAAAATCTGATTTTGGTAATAGTCTTAGTCTAAAGATTGTTTTTTACTTGGCTTTAATGGCTACATTACAATTAACAAATGCATTTTTTAAACTCATTAGAGCTGAAAGAAATTAACTAAGAATGATTCTTTGTGTTTGGTAATCATATCCACTCTGCTAATGAATTGAATCCTCATGTCAATCCTCATAAACATCCTCTGGATAGCCTTTCCCAAGATTATATTATGGGTATGGTATTTGACATGACTATGTTGGTATTTGATTTTTGTTCATATCACCCTGTGTTTTATTTCCAGTTGTTTCTGTCCAAAGCATATGTTACACTGACTCCCTGTCTCCCCACAGCTGTCCATGCAGGGTGGCCCTGACGGAGGTGCAGACAGCCCAGGCTCCTACTCCAAGTGGCCTGGCAGCCCCAACTCCCACAGCAATGATGATTTTGATGCATGGAGCAGCTTCAGGCCTCGGACTAGCTCCAACGCTAGCACTGTGAGCGGCCGCCTCTCACCCTTCATGCCCGAGGACGATCTCGGAGAGGCAGACGTGCACATGGGCTACCCAGGAGCCCCTGGGGCCAAAATGACAGCCACGCTGCCCAGCCTGACGGAGATGACCGGCTCTCTGGGACACAGCTCTGAGAATGTTATGGAGAACCTTCTGGACAACCTGAACTTGCTCTCGCCAAGCAATTCTCAGGTTGGAGGAGGGGCAACGACCCCCGGCTCCTCCCAGTCCTCCCCGTCTCCCATGATGCAGCCGAGCCCTGGGTACCCCACTTACAGCTCCCCCAGTATGGCCGCGCAGCCTCAGCAAGAGTATCGCAAATGTGTGTATGGCCAAGCAGGAATGAACACCCTGTCGTCCATGCCGCTGCAAACACTGCCAGAGAGTAAGCCCAGCTTCGGGCCCGGTATGGCCCAGTACAGCTGCCCCGCAGGACTTCTGAAAGAGCTGCTGACATCAGATACAGACCAGCACGGAGAGCTCATGCCGTCAGTGGACACTGTGGTGTCTCAGTCCAGCGGAGGCTGCATGCTGCCACCGTACAGCAGCAGTCAGCACGCAGCCAAACTCATGGGAGGAGGGAACGGTCACCCGCACAGTCTCTCTCACACACACCCCCACAACGTGCACAGCCAAGCCCCGGCTACGTCACCACCTATGAACGGCCGCTTGCTCATGTCCCTGAGCCACAGCGGGGGCAACGCCCGTTTGCCCACGACCAAAAGCCCTATGCAGATGCCTTACGGCCTCTCCAGCCACCTCAGCGGAGGAGGCATGCCTGGCGGCTTCTGCCCTATCAGCACCAACGGATACGGTCGACCCGGCCCGCCGCCGCCCTTACACCCAGAGAAGCTGCCCAGCGACTTGGACGACATGTCCATTGAGAAGTTTGAGTTTGACATGGAGACGGTCCTCCATGACACTCTGATGGACGGGGACTCACTGGACTTCAACTTTGAGCCAATGGTGACCCAACAAGGTTTCCCCCACGGGGTGAAGACCACCACACACAGCTGGGTGTCAGGGTAAAGACTGTAGTACGAAAAAAAAAAAGTTCTGTTCACCTGACTTCTTGTTGTTGCTGTTTGGTAAAAGACACAATCAGAACTCATTTGAGACAAAAAAAATTTGTATCCTCATCCCAACATCATCTGCAGTTTCTGTACCATCAACATTTCTGTTTCAAAAATACTTTGGATCACTTCAGCAGACTGAAACTGGGTGTGATCTGCTGAGGATACAACATCATTAGAGCCCCAGAACTGAAGAAGATGAAATCAGAGTTATTTTTGAGATATCAAATATTCTCTACAAACTAAGTGCCAAACATTTTGCCTTAACATAAGAGCCAAACTGAAACACGCATCTCTGGTTTACTCACCAAGGTTAGAGATAATATACAGTGGTTTGTCTGCGAGTGACACTGCCAACTACAACTCATCATCATCATCATCATCATCATCAGCAGCAGCAGCAGCAGCAGCAGCTCAATCTGTAGAAGTGCACAGACTCATACCATGCTGTTTACTGTGTTCCCACAATCAGCCTTTTTGTATGTACAATGTAGTGATAATTCATAACCACTACAGACAAATTATGAAGGTAATCTGGCTCATGGGTTTGCGGATTTACACAATGTAAAGTGAGAGACCTTTCAAGGGATCCTCTGATTATGTTACACAAGAACTCACTTTGTTATTGCCTGAATGTACATAATGTCATCATACAGTTTGTAAAATCAGGTCTGGTAGTGTATTTTATAAAACTGTAAATAGTGTTTACAGAGTGGAAGCAAAAATTAAGGCAGCAGAAATGAGCTCACAGAGAAAACTGGATCCGATTCTTTTAAACACATGTCGAGTGGACAGATCTGTGCTTGAGAATCCTTCTCAATCAGGCTGTAAAATGACAACACACTCTCTGATTTCTTGTACATACATTAAGAATGTATATTAAAATGATGTAGTAGGTGTTTACTAGATTTTAGTATATATTTGAGACCTAAATTATTTGTGGTTAATATAGATTTATGCTGGTGCATAACCTGCACTCAGACATCAGAATTGTTCTGAGTCATTTGTCACTCTGAACCTTAATACCACAGGGGCCTATTTATTGTGCCTAAAAAAGTAGATATCGACTGCAGGCTTGAAGGGTTTTATATTGTAAATGTCTACGGTCCAGAAGATACTCAAATCCAGCGGTCTTGAAGAGGAGTACAGTGAATTCTTCACTTTCAGTTCGCTGCTTTCACAAGACGAAGCGAGTGGCTGTGGATTGTTGTCGTTAGGGTTTCTTTTCTGAACGCTTCGTGAATGCTAGGAGGTCAAGGCATGTTGGATAAAAGACATCATCTCAGTGCTACTGTTGCTTTCGCACCTAGGCTGAGTCCAAGACCTGCTAAAGATTGTCATTAAAGACACTGTGAGTAACCAGCCTGTCCCCCGTTCAGTTTCAGAACTTTTTTTCCATTTTCTTATTTCTCTCAAAAAAGTTAGTGCGACTGATTTAAATCAGTACGGTATGATTCCTTTTTGTCAAAAAGAGCCCTCTGATGCTGTCAATAGGATCAGCTTTACTGCTTTTGATGAGACTCCACTTTCACTCTGCCCCTCCTACCTCTACCTATCTCTGTGTCTTTTTAAACATTTGATATAATGGTAACACGTGATAGCTTGATAGCTCCAATCATCTTTTTTAATAACAAGTTTGTTTTGATTATTTTTAAAAGTTTCCCCTGAAAAGTGCTACTAAGTGTTAAGTATCTTATCTAGCTTGTATATTTGCATTTTTCTGACTTGCTTTTCCCACTTATTGCCGTACTAACAATGAGCTTGTCAGCCTGTCAGTGACTTGTTGCGCGGAGTCACAAATAGTGTATAAGATTGTGGCGACCTTTGTGAAGACGGTGTCTGTAAACATGGCTGCTTCGGTGGCTGAAAGACCAAGAGGCTTAGAGATAACTAAAACTGAAAACTGCCTATTTGACATTACTGTTCATTGGTTGACTCAAACAGAAACCACGTACATCAGTGTGTGTCTGATCATGCGTTGTCAAGGACTCTTGGGTGTGCAGGTTTTTACTGAAGCCGTACTACTAATGAGTTCCCCTCCGACTGCGGGAGTGGGAGGGCTCTTTAATTAGTTTTGGTGTTGGTTGAAATGAAAAATTGCACACTCTAGACCAGCAGCAGCACATGATCTGACGCTGCTGACATAGATGTTAAGAAAGCCAGGGAGCGGTTTTATAAGAATAAAATGAAATTCTTAACATTTCAAAAGGCTCTGCAGAGAAGCCGATAAAGAAGCTGCTGTTTGGCTTTGGTGCCAGGTGTTGCCTTTTCTTACCCAAACATGCCATAATGTACTATAGCCAAATTTGCCTTTGAAGTAAAAGTGATATATTTAGCATTTTTATCATGTGATATGTTCAGAATTATATATATTTGTGCCGGTCACTCAAGTCAGGATAAACTGTAATGAATCCATGTAGTCAGTGTCACAGGGTTCACTCTAAAAGTAAAAAGAGCTGTACTAAGTAAATTATATCTCTACATTTTTAAATGATTGAATCTATGCATTGTATTCCTTAATTTTATGTTGCTATTGTTATATATTCTTTTTCTTTTGAACTTATGACAGAGATATTTTATTGTAACATAGCGCTGTGAGATATTATGGTGTCGTTGTTGTCAAAACTCTATGTTCCAGATAGTTATATGGGAAAAAAATGAAGTTTATTTAGAAAATAGATGATGCAGTGATTGATATGCTAAGCTTTTGTAAACTGACAATGTTGTATTTCTTGTATTTAGCTACAGTTTTTAGAAAATAGCATCAAAAAGCAAATTACTGAAAAAAAGTTAAGATATATTGCATTTTTAAAATGAAAAACACAATACTTAGTCTGTCAGAGAAGTCCTGCTCAGACATTCTGGACCAATTTTTTGTAATTTTATGAATAGAAAGATATTGCACTTTTACTTACATTTTATAACAAAGTGCTCCTCGTAACATGAGGAAGAGTACCCAATACATATTTTAAAATGAAAATCTGTTACATTTAACTTAAACAGGTATACAGGAATAAATTGGAATTGTGCTGTGTGATTTGCAATCAATAAGAATATGTAACTTGTTCAATATTAATGTATTAAGACCTGAATAAATGTACTTCTGTGTTAAAGATGTGTCAGGTCTGTCATTCAACAATAAGGAAGGTGCAGAAGTTGATATGTGCACTGTGGAGTTTTGGTTTGGTACGAACATGTCTTAGAGGCGGAGCTGTTCTTCAGGTAGATGCAATCTGTCACCACTCTGTGAAAAAAGACTCTGAGATGAGCTTGAAAATTTTGAATGCCTACATTATTGTGTTACATAGAAATAATCTAGGTAGCTGACAAAAACATCAGTGGGTGGGGACCAGAAACTGCAGTTCTACAAAGTAAGTAAGCTAGATGGGCGAATACACATAAATATGTATATATAATGATCAGTTTTCTCAAATACATGTATACATTAATGTGATAATAAAGTAAGCAGACAACTACAGGTTAGTTTAAACTAAGATGACTAGTTGACTACTATTTTTCTTAAGCTATGGGTACTAGCAAGAGCTCTACTCTTCATAACATTAGTTACTGCTTAACCAATGATTCCTACACATTATTGTATACCCAAACCTCCAGTCTGGTTCTCAGAGCATTGTGCCCTAATACCTAAACTGTCCTTGGCTTAGCAGGACATGATTAGCAAGTTGTCTGGCCTTAGGTCACAACCCAAACCAATAAGACAGCTGACATTTCCAGGTCAAAGTGACTCATGTAGCTTTTTGAGACCCACAGTAGTTGACAAGTCTGCTGGTAGAGTGTAGTCGGATGACATGGTGTAGCACTGGCTGTTTGTCACAGGAAAAAAAAACAAAAAAAACAATTCAGGAGTGAGATAGCAAAAGCCATTATAAACCATAATCTCATAATCTGAAAATGAAAGTATATACAGAGTAAAATAAGTATATTCTTTGCCTTTGTCTTCAGTTCAGACTCCACACTTTAAAACTGGAAATTACACATTGTCACAGCAGAATAAAGGATCCCAGAACAGGAGATTTAAGCCATGTGCAGAGGCTTGTTTTATAAAAGACTGAAAATTCTCTACTCGTGTGCTGCACTCCTAGTTCTGGCGTCTTATTTCTTCCCCATAATGATTCCTCCTGGCTTTTCCTTACAGCCACATTCCGCACCATGCACCCCCTACCACTGAACCCAGTCACCCCAGACAGCAAACTGCACCGCCTCTCTGGACCCACTGTCTTTGACTTTGACTTGTAAGTAAAAGATAACCTTTAACTAGACAAACCACTGGGGACTAGTCTCATAAAAAGCTTTGGCTAAGAAGGGTTCTTAAGAAGTTGCAGCCTACACTCATTTTAGTGCTTAGCTCTTTTTCTTACCTACTTCTCCTGTTCTTTCCTACATGGCTGCATTTTACACTGAAGAAAATTTCTGTGAAATGAGAGTTTGCTAAAATGAATCCCAGCCCAGAAATCTGACAAACCTTAATAATCTACATGCATAGAGGAGCGCTTCGAAGACTCGAGGTGGCACACTGTATGTTTCAGCTCCTCCTGTGTCTGGGAAAAAATGTGTGTGTTTGCATTTCTTTACAGTGCGCAGCAATGTGGGCCAAAGTTTTGGTGTCAGAGTGAAGTGGGAGGGAAGAGGGAGAGGGGGGCAGAGAGGACGCTTGTGAGCACATAGCTGAGGAATGTGGGTGTGGACTCCTGCCAAAGGCATATGCGATCCTTATGTTCCCCTGGGTGCAAGAAGGCAAATGCGGTTAGACGGTTGGGTCCATGTCAGGACACAGATGCAGTGTGAGGACATACTAACAGGCCATGGGGTTCACGGTCTTTGCTACATTTGTGTTTTCACGTTTCAGTTTCCAACCAGTGTTTTCTTGTGCCCCTAATCTGAATTGAAGACAAGGAGTTAAAGAAAATGAAAATGAAAAAAAGAGAAGTTCTTACATCTAGATTCTTGTCATTCCCCTAGTGTGACAGTTAAGTCAATATTTGCGAACACAACACTCTCAATACTAGAATACTGTGGCCAAAAGTCAAATCTCTTATCAAAGACATTTCCTGGTACTTGCACATTAACAATGTGCTTGTTTGAGTTTTCATACTCTTAACAGCATTCCTGGATATATAAAGAACATAAATGTCTTTAAGTGACTCATATTTAACTAAGCATAAGTGTTTTGAAGGAAATAATGTTTGGAATTTAAAAAAATAAAAAAATAAAAAGGTGTGTGACATTTACTGATTAAAAGAACACATCTATTTTAGTGAGTATTTACTGATAATCACGAAGCAACAAGGGATGTCTGTGAATGGACACAGAGTGAGAGTTACATAAAGTGAAAAGCATTGTGGGCCTAATACTGTACAGTGAATCAGTACACTCCTGGGCTGTAAAAAAAAAAAAAAAAAGGAAATAAATAATTATACTGGATAAAAAAAAGCTCAAACAAACACAATCTGTCACATTCTGGACCCAATCCAATGGTGTCCGAGTTCAGTATTACTGTCAGAATAGTCTGTGATTTAGATTTTTTATAACAGAGCTTTAGTGTACAAAATATCTTTGAATTTTCAATCTGTAAACTGTTGGACCCTGACCTTTAATTTAAAATGTGAGGAAGAAGAACCAAACTCACATTTCGAGACTTACAGTATCTACTGTACAGATATCACACTTATCTTTTCCAGTTATCATGCAAGCCTGAACATGTATGATTGTGTGTGTTGGAGGTGTGTCTCCAGGGCTCCGTAGGTGGCACAAATAAGTCTCAGAGAGACTTTGGGCCCATAAGACACCAAGCAATGAGGCCTGTAACTAGTGAAGTGCCGAAGTGGATGACAGAACCCATGGGTGGTCACCAGCCTCAGCTCAAGCTGCCTGGTTTACACCCAGCAGAATTTAACATATTGTCTGTTTGTCAGTTCATCTGATATGTTTCTTTAAAAAAAAAAAAAAAAAAAAAGTGTTTATCTGCTTGTTTTCCCTGCATTCTTAGTCTAATATCTAATATCTTAGAACTTCAGATGCAGTGATATGTGTAGCTCTGTGTGCCAAAATTATTTAATTGGGATATATTTGTGACCTAATTGGTTAGTCTCATGCTTCATGTTTGCCCAAATTCACAGCCGAAGAGACCCAAAATGACTGTTGAGTCAATCCAAATACCCTCTGGTTACAAGTGCTCCCTTACTAAGCCCACAAAACTTTTAATCAACCAAAGTGCCCCTCTGGGTGGCCTTCTGAGTCCGAGTCCTGGTAAGCCCAATTGGCCTTGGAGTAAATGCCCCTCTGGTTGGTTTAAGTGCCCCCCAAGTGTTCTTCAGGTTGGCAAAATTGCTCTTCCAGTGTGCCATTTTCTACTCCTTTGATAAGCCCAAGTGTTGCTTCAGTGACCCTCTGGTTGACACTTCTGGTTGACCCAAGTGCCCTTCTAGTTGGCAAGTAACCCTCTGGTTGGCCAAAGTGTCCTTTTGGTTGTCTTTGTAGTTGTCCCAAGTGGCCTATGTACCCTTCTAGTTGGCTTAAATACCCCTCTGGTTAGCCCCTCCTCTGGCTGGCATTAAAGCCCCTCTAGGCCAAGAGCCCTTTTGGCTGCTCCAAGTGACCCTCTGGTTGGCCTAAGTGCCCCCAAGTGGTGATCCCAAGTGCTTTTGTGGTTGACTCAAGTGCTAATCTAATGTAACCTTAGGGCTAAATAAACCATAAAACTAAACATAAGCCTGCCCCCTCGCCATAGAGCCAAGTTTTTTCTCCCCTTCCCATAAAAAGCCTGCAGATGCCGCCGATCAGATGATCACTCCATTGCACATAACACTGTACCAAAGCAACTCCACTTTGGGACCAACAAACGTCATTTTGAAACATCACATTTCAGGAGTGCGGAGAGAGACAAAAAGAGAGAGATGTAGAGAGACAGAGAGAGTAAAAGAGAAACAGATGTAGCTCAACTGTTGTGTAAGTTGAGAGGAGACAGCCCAGCCTGGGGGTGTGATTTGTGTCCTGACTTGACCTCTCAAGCAGCACTGATAAGACACCCAACGGGCATGACACACACACATACTGATGCGATTTTTTCTCTCTCTCTCCCGTTTTGTTTTATCTTTAATGTCTCTGACCGTGCTGCTGACCATCGCCGTTCCTCCCTTTGTAATTTATGCATTGCTGGAACCAATTAGCCCCATATGACTTTAGCTTCTAGGTTAGTTACATTCCACATCAGTCTTTGCTCCTTGTAGCCTTTGTACTGTCACATTTTCTTGCTCAAGGAGCCCTCATTAACCACCTCTGACATTATTTTAGGATCTATCACTGCAGCACTAGATATATATCCCAGAGAGCTCCCTTTATGTCATGTGATGTAAGCAATCTTGGGAAATCCAGCAAGACAGAGCAGAGTCTGTCAGTAAGTGTTGTGTTGAAGACCAAAGAGCGTCAGGGCTGCTGGTCCCTGACATCTCGAGTGGGGTTCATTAAGGGAGTTTTCTGTCACACTGTCGAACCCTCTGGTGCTGGGAGGAGAGGACTGAAGTGAAAATTCAGGGAATTACAAGCATTCAAAATAGTTTCAAAGGCTCACTTCTGATTCATCATGGATTGAACTTGACAGCCTGGTAATATCTTATGACCAACTCGGCAATGCACAGAAACAATAAGAGCCCTTTCTTCCCCAGCTATACCACAGGCAATGGTTACTACAGTCTGCCTTTGTGTTGCTCAAAGCTGTTACTACATGCAATGGGAGTCTATTTATGGCCGTTCACTCAGCCTGGCAATGGCTCGCCCACAGCCATATTCCATGATTTATATGAAAAATGCCCCTCTCCACCCAACTTGGGTTTGTGGTTAGCTGCGACTGGCACGCGACTCATGGTATTTCCTCCAGAATGATAGTAAGAGAGTCACACACCGGCACTCTCAAGAATAAACAAGGCCTTCTTGAAAGGCACACAGGATGTAAACACTGAAGTTTCTATGGTAAAATTACAAGAGAACAAAGAGAGAAAGAAGGAGAGAAAAGGGGAAAAGTTTTTTAAAAAAACTTTGGACAAAGTAAAACACCAACAGAGAGAGGAAAGAAAGAATTAGGTGAGGCAGGTTTACTTGTGTAGTACCTTTCAAACAGAGGCAATCTGCAATCGTACATTAAGCATAAAAAGAATTAAAACAGTCAATAAAAGAAAACAAAAATAAACCACACAAGCATAAGATGACTTAAAATGAAAATACACAAAAGAATAATCTACAAAGAACTAACAGGCAGAAAGAAAAACTAAGACATTACAAAGCACTTAGTGAAGGATAAAGGGATTCATTTGCATGTTATAGTGCTCGTCAAATATTACGGTAACTATATATCCTGTTTAATAAATGAGTCACTGAGGCAGCCATCTCTTTAACCAGTGGAGGCATTACTTATTACTCCCAACAACTACAGTATGTGGTCTGTCTTACAAGAGAAATATATATATAATACTGTGCAACTGTACACATCCGTAGAGACTAAAACTGAAAAACAACACAATGCTGTATAACTGTACTTTGCTGGGTTGTGGCTCGTGGTATAGTACATTTTCTGGTTTTGGAACAATAGTGCTCATTTGCATGTTGAAGTCCTAACTTAATACCCATAAGCCCACAGAGATTGTCTGCCCTCTCTTGTGGATGGAACTGCCCCAGGATATTTTTATGACTGACAACTATGGGTTGTGGTTCTCTGGTTTTCCATTGAGAGAGGTCTTCATCTGACCAAATGCTGAATGGCCAATTTAGCTCCTGAGAATCAGACTTTTTTTTTTCGTTGCGTTTGCCATAATCGAAATGTCAGATTTAGTTAGTGAAAAGTTTCCTACAATTTTATCTGTGCAGCAAATGGACACATGTTAGTATTCATTACCAGTTGGCTTTAGCTTGCCACAAGTCATGAGTTTTAAAGTGTTACTCATCAATGGCGGGGAAGGGGGGAAGAAAGGTATCCTGCTGCAGCAGTGGGTCATTCAACCACTGATGAAAATATTCATAAGTGTATTAGATTCTGTGTCCCCTCTACTCATGTGTGTCATAAGGTGTTTCACGCTTGTTTACGTTTTTTACCTAGGAACATATCGGTTACCTGAGCTCCAGGCACTAATAATCTGCATCCAGGGTACGTGTGGGCGAGAACCAAGTGTCAGGAGGACATTTGAAAACAACACCATCAACAACACTCAAAGCGGCTGACAAACACTGATCGTGGATCCTAACAAAGCAGCGTGTGTGTTAGGGAAAAGCCTGGCACTGAGTTGCAGGTGGAGGCAGTCGGTCTCTGTGTTCCAACCACAGGAGCTGTCCCATCACTGTTGCGGTCGAAGATTTGTCTTCTGATAAAAGCGTCAACAACAGCATCATTGTCTGTTTTTTTTAGTTTGGGGGTGTCAGCTCAGCCTCTGGGCTGTTCCTCTCCACATCTACTCTACGGTGTCTTTATGAATCATTCTTTTACATTTACATACCGGGAACTTAGCTTATTGTTTTTATCAATAAAAGCTTACACCAAAAGGAAAAATTCCTGTTGTTTCAAGCAGCGAACAGAAATGGTCATAGTGTTCTGAGTGTGTGCTTTTTGGCTAATGTCTTCGTCTCTGCACATGGCTGAGAAGCAGACATAACAGAAGTGAAAGAGAAAAAAAAATCAACCAGTGATACACCCAGCAGAGAACAAAGCAAAGGAAATGGCAACCAAAACCCTCTTTTTCAAATTTACAGCATAAATGTTTTTTTCATCTTTTCAGCAACCAAATTTTTTTGTTTTCTCACAGCTTTGTTGTGGCAAACACTTTTATTTCAAGTTATCAATTATTGGAGCTCAAATGCTCAGTCTGTAACCTCCCCTCACTTCTTTCATCCTAAAATTTATTGTTTAAACTTTTATTTTTGAAGGTTTTACATGAATAAAGAGGCTATAAAATTTGTTAATGTTTTGTTACAGACATAAACACTGACAGAAAATGTTCTCAGTAGGGATAAAAATGTTCAAAGACAAAATGTTTACAGCTACAAAATGTATGAATATATGCAGTTTGCACTAGAGTCATAGTAATCAGACCTGTTTGATTTGATCTTTGCTCTATGACTTCCTCATATAACACATCTGCTTATTTTTTGATTCTATTATTGTTCACATCAGGATACTGTCACTAAAATATAATTTGTTGCCTGATATACTCTAAATACTGAAATGACCCATATTAACTGTTGTACCCATCTGCTGTCCTAATACAGGTACTGCCACCTACTCTGCACGGTTGCTATGGTAATATCACATTGTTCTGTGCTTTAAATCTGACTCTTTTGATTTGACCAAAATAGCTTCAACCTAAATGACTTAATCAAAATGGGAAATTCCCATGTCTACATGAAAATACTACATCTTCATCTTAATAATAATACTTGATAAAAGAGCTTATAGTAGGGGAAAAGAAGAATAAAAAAATCAAAATCTGGAAGGGGGCAACTCTTTGAAACCATTAACTGTGAGTAAGACAATAAAATTGAGATTAAAAAGCCAAAGAGCACATTGGAAATGGTCCAGTCTCTTTTTGTTTGCAGTCTAAACTTGGGATTGACCCAGAGACCCTTGCCCAAGAATCACACTGAGCAGCTCACAGGGGATTAAACGGTCCAGGACTGGATAAACTCTTGATTCTTTCTCTATAAAATGCACGTGTTGCGGTATCGACTGGTAGTCTCCTTCAGCCATGGGACAAAAAAATCCTCCCCAAGTCCCTCTACTATTGCTCCCAATGATGTTATGGAGTTGGCGCTCTGTGGCTGGCCAAATGTGTGTGTTCTGAGCTACTCAGTTATTGACTTAGAGAGTTCAGGGAGGAGCTCATGTCAATAAGCTGGCCTGCCCCATGCTGGCTGCACCATATGGAGAGGTCTGGTTGTAATTCGTGGGACAGGCCAGGGCATAGTGCCAGGGAATTAGAGAGGCGGGCGGCAGGAGACATTTTAATTTGTGCTGCCATGTGCAAAGGCATGCACCTCCAGCCTGGGTCGGTTCCTGTGATTAGGCCAGCTAGCGTATTCTTAGAAGAGGGGAGGAGCAGGAAAGCATGGGGAAATAAAACAAGACCCAGGAAATGCTATTGATTGTTTGACACGAACTGTCTTAATATAATGATGTGACCAGGTCTTAGAGCAACATCCTGACTCCATCAAGACAAAAATATCATCAAAAAGTCATCATCAGAAATACATTTGATCCCTGGCATCATCAGCTTCAGACAGCAATTAGAGACCATTTCATTCAAAGCACTATGTGTAACACACCAGACTAAGATCAGTGACTCGCCTGATTTAAAGCTTCATTTATCAGTATTTCATATTAACAACATATTACTTTGCCTGATGTTAAAAAGGCTGATCATTGTATCAAACTCCTGCAGTTCCCCTCAAATCTATGACTAATTAGCCTCTTTTATCCTTTGGCTGTACACCCCTCAAATCGCACTCCTATTAAACCTGCCTCCAGCAACAGGAAGCAGCTTTCAGCAAAAAATACTACTATTGATAAACCAACCATACACTACTTGCTTAACACCAAATGGCACAAGTTAGCAACTAGCCGATAAGGAAAGTGGACCGTGTCTGCTGCATGTTTAAGGATTATTTAGATCATTTAAAGTGCAAATGTGCTACAGTTTATATTCAGCATTAAAGAAATATTCAGTAGTTACGTGACGTCATGGTATTAAATTAGTCTCAAAACTTGTATCAGTTAGTGGAAAGGCCTTCACAACTCCTCCTGAGCGTCCTGTTTGATATTCAGCACGTCCTGCTGCAGCTCACAAACCTTCAGCTCGGCCTCTTCCATGACTTTGTTCTTTTCATGAAGCTCATTTTGAATCTCCAGAGCAGCCGACTTGCTGATTTTCCTGAGGGCCTCCTCGTTGCTGAGTTGATCTTTCAGCTGTTGGATTTTGTGACGAAGACCCTCAATTTCCTCCTGGTACTTGGCAGCCTCCAGGTCCTTCTCCCGGTGTTTCTCGACCTGGTCCTTGGTTTGCTGCGCCTGGTCCTTGTGGGTTCGGATCCACCGATACTTGCCCTGCCGGAAGCAGAGTTTGAGGCGCTGACCTGCCCCAGCCTCTGCTTCGCCACGTTTAATCTTCTGGTCAAGCTCAGCCATCTTGTTGACCAGGATGCCGTGGGCTTCTTTCAGCTGGCCTTGTAGAGCTGCAATGGTCTGTTTTGCAGCTGCCAGTCTGCATTCTGCAATGCGCTGTTTGAATTGAGTGTCAAGCAGCTGCTCCTTGAGAAGTGCATTTACGTCTTTTAAGGCCACTGTTAGTTTGTCCTTCTGGACAGTGGAGTCGTTCTTGGGTTCGTCTTCCATTCTCGTTGGTGTCTTGAATCTTGCCTTGTCTTTGGCTCTTGGTTTTTGGTTTTTGTCATGTCTTGACTCTTGGATTTAATCCTTGGTGAAGTGAAGATACTGATTCACACATTTTCACACGAGTATCATGATCTTCCGCTTGAAGCGTTTGAACAACCTGAAGTCGGTACGGGTAGAGATTTATCACCCTCTGAAGCATCCGCTGAATCAAACCTTTGTTGATGCTGAGTTCCAGTGCAGGCTTCCAGATGGACTTTCCATGTTGCATGGTTTGTCAAGAACAGATCCTGTTTCAAGAGACTTGCCATGGATAGCGTAAATTGTGCAATGCGTTGGAGCAGTGTGACAGCCATAAAGCTTCTCAAATTTGCGCTGAACTGCAGTTGGGGACTGAAAAACTTCTTGCCAGGCGGCAATTTTACAACGCTACTCCAACGTCAATTGGCGAGCAATGGGCAAGGGAATGATACACTTACAAAAACTGCAAAGCCTAAGCTGTCAAATGCTGATGGCCTCACGTCTCTCTGAATGATACCTGAAACAAAATAGAAAAAAAGGAAGTGTAAAGTGACTTTTGGGACACCCTGTATATTTGTATTATTTTTTAATAGGAAACTGTGTGATGACACACTTTATAAATTGTAAAGATGCGCAATGTTATGTATTTTATCTTCATTTAAGGTTGTATCTCTTGCCTCCTGGCAAGTCTAATATTCAATCTTTTGTAGCTCTGTTTTTGGTCTTCACCACCTCCTGAGGGTAACACCTGAATGAATGTTAGCTAGCTAGTCGCTAACTTTGTCTGTCTGCTGTTTGTAGTAGAGGTCTGGGTCAGACAGCTTAACAACTCACTATAAAACCCCATAACACCAGAGGAACTGCAGATGTGGGTGATAATTCTCTGTAGGTTCATCACTATGAGTTACTCCTCCACACTGACACATTTTCACATTGTTATTTGATGCATCAAAATTATAAATATATCAATTATAGCTGCTCTTGTGGTGAGCATTTTTGTTTTTCTTGTTTTTTGTGACATCAACAACTTATCACTGCTTTGGTGTTTTGCACCCAGTGTAATACAGGCCCAGGTCCAACATGTTGAAAATACAGTTACTCAGTATAGACTGCAGCAACATTTCTTCTGCCATGTGTTGCTGTCTCTGGAAACATAAAATCTACTCTGCATCCTGCAGGAAAGCATTTATTCTGGGACAAAGGGATCCTATCACTGGTGTTTAGAATACTGTCATTGGTATTGAATGGTAGACTATTTATTAGGATAGGATTGCAAATGATGGGCATTTATATAAAGTGTTTCATAGAATGATATTTAAGGCTTTATTTGTTTACTCTTTTCTGAAGAGTTTACTTTTGTGTCTCAATGCCATATGTAGTCTTACTAAAGTATCTCCTTTTTCAATGAAAACTGTGCAGGATTTGGTTATTTCAATTAATAGAATGTATGGCACTACCCAAACATGATGGGCAGTACCTATTTTTAATCCTGTTTTGATGTTAATTCAGTAGTGTAGTAATTCCTTTTAGGTCAGAAGCAGGTATGGTGTAATTGTCATTTAACAGTGTCACATTAAGCTCTGTGTCTCTGATTATCTCATCACAAAGAGTCAACTGGTGTAATTCTGAGGGTGGATTTGGTCCGGAGGGACGTGCTGCAGCCTCGCCTGGCTCTGGCAGGGAGGGAGCACCTTTACATCTCCACGGTGACAGATTCCCATGAAAGGAGCAGAGCAGCATGCTCAGCAGCTGCATAAGATGAACAGCTTCATTCTAAAATGAGACATCCTGGATTTAGAGAAAAACAGAAAGACTCACTCTTTCTACCAAAAAACTCTGTCCAATCATGGATCTGTTGTAGAAAATGTTGAATAATTTGCTTTAACTTTAAAAAAAAAATGAAGTCATTATCTAGACAATACTCTAATAGGCCTCAGATAGTACATTTTACACTAAAAAAAATAGACAAAACTGTGTCTTTAAAACTCCTGTTTTTGTAAAGGATACGTTGATTTGGGCTATGATGCTTAAAAGCCTTTACTTTGCTGTGAGCTGTGATTTATGTTCAGTAATCCTGTGTTGCAACCCTGAGCTGATCAAATTCACTGGAGGCTTGTAAGGTGTAAAGCTGTGGGCATTCCTCTGTTTCCTAGACAATGGGATTATGGGATATAGACAGTGAGATAGGCAGCCTGGGTATAGGGAATGACCTCGTTCTCATTAGTGAGCTGGGGAGAGGATGGCAATTATCATTTTAAGTCCCACAGGAAAACAACTCTAAAGGGACTTGTTAGGTGTGTGATACACTGTTCGTAAAGGTGACACCTTTTCCTCATGTAAGAGACTGATGTATGGATGTACCTTTTTCCTGGGAAAGAGCTCTCAGGTAGACCATCTTAACAACTTATTTATTTATTTGTTTAAAACATCAATAATTTGTGGTTAATATGGCTACTGTGTGTTAGATTCAATTACATTTAAATTCCAACATGGAGCCAATTGAAGCCCTGGACCAAAGAGGAATTTATGAACACCCATCCACCCTATCAAGGAATGACAACTGGACAACTGAGGCACAAGCCAGTTAATCACAGTAAAATAATATGTGCTTTCACTTTCACTCAAAACCCTTCAATTTCCAAATACAGTAATGTAGGTAATGCCATGATGTCACTGGACTCAAGCCACATTATAAAACCTGCATAGTTTCACAGAGTGTGCTCACACATGGCAAGGACTTTGCATGACCTCATACATACAGTACATTTCAAGGGAACATTTGAAAATACACCGTGGAGAGCACACATTACTTATTATATACTATTTTCACCCAAAGTGCTGTGATGGTTGAGTGGTATGGCATTGCTTGCCACAGACATGCAATGTACAAATTGGACATTTTAACCCTGTGAGGGAACTCAGTAGGGACATGTCCAGCCTGAGAGACGCTGTTTCCTGCTACTTCCTACCCAAGCTCATTGAATCCCTCTTTATTTTTACAACCAGGATTTTATTTTCATAGTCTTGGCCATCACTCACATCAGTGAAGACATTATTCTATTCCCTGGTTTAATTGCTGTCATATGGGAATGTGGCAGTTGACCCATAATTTTACAACAGTTGCACGTGGCAACCACAAAAGCAATCCAAGTTCCAGAAGGCAACAATATTAACCGCACAACTTATTTGGAGGCAAACCTTTCTGAAACAAAATAATAACATTAAATTTTATGTTTCCTAGATACTGCCTAGTTTGTCTGTGTTAATGTCCATTAGATTTTGCATCTACTCTACCGTCTAATGTTGACCTATCCTACTTATCAAAGCTGTGTGTACATAATGTTTTATAGTGCAGTAGATAAAAATACATTTTCATTTTTGGTTTCAGTTCCAAAGTGGCCTAGATAACTGTTAAATTGTTGCTCTGTGAAACTCTGCAGTAAACCTCTGCAAGCAATGTTATCTTATCATCAGAGGTGAGTAAGGAAAATGTTACTGTGGTGTGTAAGAATGATGACAAGATATAGATTATCCTTTTACGCTCTGTCACTAAGTGGGCACAACAGCAAGCATGATTCAAATAAGCAATTCTTGTTCAAAAGCACATGTGGAATCACAGAATTCAACATTTTTGACAAAAACCAATAGAAATACTTATTAATTTAAGGTAAGCTCTTAATGGCATTGTTACAATATGAGTGCCTTGATCAAGGGCATATCAAAAAATTTAGTTAGTGAAAAATGTGTGCCTCTGTGTGTATGTTCGTGAGAGAAAGAGAGGCTGTGCATGTGTGTGAATAAGTGCTGTGGGAGAGCCGATTCACTGTTGCTAATGACTGCCTTCCCATGAGCTTAATCAAAGATTTGTACATTTAATTGCTGTCAAGTCAGCGCTCACCACCTGCCACGTCTTGCCACACATGTGCTCACCCCCTCTCTGGGAGCATTTCCAGCTCCATCTATCATCCCTGGCTGAAGGCTGAGACAACACAGCCTGCTGGGCAACCTGCACTCAGCCGTCCAGCCGGGCCCAGCCAGGCCTGCACAGCATGGGCCCAGAGAGCCTGCTCGGCGCGGCGGGAGGTTTTGTCAGCACCTGGGCCTTACGGTGCCGAACCATTCCTCACATTATTAAAAACAGACAAGCCTACAACTGACACCGAATAAAGCCAGCAAGATGTATGTTTTTGTTTTCTTCTCTCGCAGAGGCATTCACACAGCCGCGTGCAACCTGGCCATGACATGAGATATGTATCAAAGCAGAGGAGCTCTGTGAAACACCACCAACCCCTGCGCCTCTTTGGGCCTCACCCTTACTCCCACGCTAACCGCTATCACCGCATGTGAGAATTGGTGGTCTGCTTTGTCCCTCAGCTCGGCCCAGGATGGAATGTGGGCCTGATCTGTTATCAGTCTCAGCTTGTTTTCCCAGCTGATGCCCACAGGCCTGGTGTAACACAGCCACACTCTTGCACGAGCTGTGCAGGGATCTGTCAGGACTGTTCGCTAATGCCTTTCACCTTTGGATTTGTGGGGCTATTACAGTATGCATGACAGCCATTATTAGTCCCCAGAGGCCAGAGCCTCCCAGGGAGCTACAATACAACACAGTAATTCAGCATCAGGTGGATTTTGAAAGAGTGGGAGGCTTGTGCTGTGAACGCTGCCAGACAGGACCCGGGAAGGCATGTGGAGGCTGTTTTATAGCTTGCTGGTCATAAATGGTTGTTCAATGAGCATCTCATAGTACGCTATTCTGTGTGGTGATGACAACTGTTCTTAAATCTAAAATCTGACACCTGCAATTCCCCAAAACTTTATAAGCTGTAACAAATGGCTTTAATAGACACTTATAAAGGTGCCATATGGATCAGGAAGAACCCATGAACCCACGAAAAAGCACCGAATTTCATATTTCCAGGTTGCGAGGAATCTCTTTGCAACTGCAGACCTGATGGATTACAGCATAAAGTTGTAACTACTATTCAGCCATCAAGTCAGCAGTTGTAAATACTATCAAGTAAATAATCAAAGGCCATGATAATAATATATAATATATTATACAGACTTAAAAAAATTATCATTAGTAACAACTTATAAACCCTGAATAGTGTGGCCTAGCAGAAGGTTTTATTTAGAAAAATTGTGAGGTTTTTACCCAGAAACTTCAAAAGTAACAGAATATGATGCTGGGAACAGACTGGTTTCACATGACGCATTTCACTCAAGATCACATAGAGTGTGACGGTGGCTCAGGTGTTACAGTTAATCCAATGTTATACTCATCCTTGAGAGTTTGCTAATTATCCCATACAAGGCTCCAGGCTAGACAGAAGAAAACAGGCCTGACCTGTACAGTGAGAGTCAGTTTGAATGTAAGCTGGCAAGTCTGGACAAGGCCTTCTGTAGCCTGGCATCTCCTGGGGCCAAAGCACTGCATGCAAGGTGTGATCCAGACATGCTCCCATGGGTGCCTGAGCCAGGGAGCAGGTGGAAGGCCTAGCAGCCTGTTTGACTCCCTGGAGCTCATCAGTAGCCCAGTCTTTCTACCTCGTCTTAAAGGAAAGAGGGAAGGTGACCTGGTTCGTACTAGGCCCCCCAGCAGATTCTACTTTTCCTTCACATTCTGTCAACCAAGGATTTCCTGATGGAGAAATATAATATATGCCCGATTGAAGAATGAGAATTGCCTTGAAATAATGATCACTTTTAAACCCACTTTTGTCGATTCTTTATTGTTCTTGAAGTTCTCAGTTTTGAATATTGATTGTTGGTTCAATGTCTGCTTTTATGTTTTTACCTTTATTCAGCTGCACCTTTGGGTGCTCTTTAAAAAATCTTGTTAGAATTTGAAGCAATAGTTTGACACACTGGGAACACAAAGGTCGACTTCCTTGTTGAACATTACATACAGTAAAAAATATTGACCCATTCATTTTGTCTGTTCAATATGTAGATGGAGCCTTGATTAAACAAACTAGATATAAATGTTAATTAGTGAGCTTCACAAGTGCCAGTAGGAGGATTTTGTTACTTGGACAGAGTTAGCTGTTTTCCTGTTTCCAGTGTTTCTGCTGGTTAAGCTAACAGGCTAACAGTTCCATCCAGCTTCATATTCAGTCATGACAGGGTGCCAATCTTCTCGCCTTGCTATGGGCAAATCAGGAAAAAATCTGTCTGTCTTATGTACGAAGAAAAAACTACATCAGATGTAAAGATGAAAAAGGTACAGCAGACAGACATTGAGAGCTGCAGCTTCATCATCACTCGCATATAAACTCAAGTTTTACGGTGTAAAAATTATTTCGCTGTTGAGTTGCACCTGCTGTGCAGAACCCAGTCTCACGCCAAGTGGAAAGTGTCCTCAATGTTCAACTCTGTTCACCCATCCTGACCAAAGTGGCTTTGATTTCGAGAAATCAGAGGCTTCAATCAGATCCACCCTCAGTTTTTTCAGAGAGCAAAGTTTAATTATTGATGCAGCAATGCAGACGCCACGGTGATTGCAGCACATTAGTGCTCCTGATTCATTTGACGCAGTGCTGCTTTCTCCATCTTTTCGAGCTGTAACCTGACAAAATCGAACCAGACAACCCAGTTTGAGGTTTAAAACCAGTGGGAGGTGAGGCTCTAATTCATATGGCCTTCAGGAATAGTAGTAACAGATAGAGTTCACGATCTCTCCTCACATGTGACAGCAGATGCAATCCCGAGTGGTTCGTTTCGTTGACTCACATGTTTGGGGCCACCCACGTATGAGAGTGCTGTTAAAATCAATAATTGTTTCCGTTTTAATAAACCATAATTTATACCTTCAAACAATTTTTCTTTTCATCTGCACAAAATGTAATTAGAAACTAGCTTGGACCTCAATAATGTCACAAATACTGGATTTTTGTAAAGTTTTAGCAAAATAAGTATAAGATAAGGGATCATGTCTTCTAAGAGAGGAACACCTTGCTCAACAGGTATGAAATCCCTCAAATGAGGTTTAGGACAAAACCTGAAACAGATCTTTTAGCACTTACATGTTGGTTTTACGGATGTTGGACTCGGCAGAGGCAAAAAGCAGCACAACCAATATAACCAATAGCAAGACGAGTGGAAAAGGTTTTATGAAACCTAATCCTCCATTCTTGAATTTTATCTTAACTTCCTATCAGATTTCTATTTCAGGTCAAACACGACTTCCTACTTCTTGATCAATCTGGAGAATTTCATATCTCAGAGCCAAGATATCACTTAAGAGAAAGTCAAGACCTTTCGGTGTATGAATGAGGAAATGGCTGAGAGCTTGACTCCACCATGCTAGTCATTCCAAAATAACAATCTTTCTTTGCTTCCTGCTCTCAGGTTAAATACCAAAGCTTGTTTTCTCCTGCAGAGATTTGATTTGCTCACGATTTGAAAGTGAGCGTTAGTGCCATCTCTGTGGAGTTCAGATCTCTCTCCTCTTTCAACTTCCAGGAAAACAGGGTCTGATCTGGCCCCAGCCCCGCCCCGGCTTGTTGGGACAGCTGCTCAGATGATTCTGGGCTCTCTGCAGGTTCCATGATTCACTTTCGAGTCAACACATGAACTTGAGCTCTAGCCTTCGATGCAGTCGTGATTCATGGGCAGATTTGAATTTGAATGATGGTTCAATTTGATGTACGGGTATAAATATTTCAGTGTTTATTCAAGTGTGTAAGAGTGTCGACAAACAAAAACCAAAACATGTGGTTGTAGTATAAAAGCTAGGAAAAATATAATATTCCATAATTTTTTCCAAAACAAGAGCACTGTAGAGCTTTTGATAATTTTTAAAACATTGAAAACTGCTTTTCTCTTTCCATCTGGTGCACAAGGCATTGCTTTGTGTTTGTTGTCGCGAGATTTGAGTTTTACAATTTTGAGATAATGAGAAATTTCGTCGTGTTTGGTGGGTAATTATCACCACCAATTTTGTGACAACAAGAGAGGGAGTGATGAGCCAGAGCTACAGCTGACAGTCACGCATGTAGATCCAGACATCATAAACTGGTCATTTGCTAGGTCTTTTTGTTTGTTTGTTTTGGTTTTTGCTTCACTGTTGCTGAAATATTAGAAGAGGAAAAACTGGTTGTAAAACTCGTTGCTATCTGTTTCAATGGTTATTTTTGTGTTGTTATTCAAATGGCCTCACAACTTTCCCACTTTGACATAAGTGTTGTACTTGACACAGTGATTTGAAAACTTAATCGCTTACTTTTCCCTCCAACTCCAAACTATTAAATACAAATTGAGCTAGCAGAGTCACGTAATGACGAATGCCTCTTCCAGACTTCTCATTTTACTGCTCAACAACATGGCTAGTTTATCCAGTCATCTCCAGAACTCATCTGTTACAGTGATGGGCTCTTTTGCAAAAAAATATACTTTTTGAGTTACATTTTTTACATATTTCCACTTTTTATATTTGACAGAACACATTTTCCTCACTCATTGCTCATTGGATAACTTCAAAGAATGTATGTACTGACCTGAAGAATGCAGACTGTAGTGAGAAAGCACACTCCTTTTTTTTTTTTTTTTTTCTGACACAGGGCATTACCAGAAAAGTCAGTCACACCCATATCGATGAGGGAACTGGGTAAGGTTTTAGTGTATGATCTGGATTGTTTCTGGTTCTGCTGTCACCTGACTGACTAGTTCGGGTCTTTCAACCGGTACCTCCCTTACCAGTCTGGCATGGAGAGTGTGTGGGCTGGGATGGATTAATGATGTCAGGCCAGCAGTTTTGTCACTGCCACTCCCAGTCTGCGTATAAAGCCACTAATCACCAATCTACCTTCGGCAGACTGCTCTGAGTTCCCTACTCATGCTAAATATTATTGTTGTGAGTTGTAGGTCTAGTGACTCATACTTTCCATTGACATCTTACTCATTCAGCTGCTACAATAGGAGGGAGTGGCTTTCTGCTGACACAGTGGTACACACATTCCCACACACTCCTCCATATTCAGCCGTACTCAACTGTAGTCTACACTACAAAAAGTTCAGTTGTGTCTTTAAAGCAGCATGCTCCTGATGATTTTTTCTGTGTGGCTCACGGTGGACTGTGAGTGAAACAGATAATAAAGTCACAAGTTCAAAATACAAGTGAAATGAGGAAATCCATCAGAAAATGAAGAAAAACAATATAAAAACACATTTTTGTCACTCATGGCAATCTGTCAGTTGAAAGTTGAAAATGGGAGTACCTGAAGATGGAAGTTTGGGAGAGGTTTGAGAGGTAGCTAACCTGAAGGAACTAGCACTGACAGACACTGACCACGTTGCATCGCCACAGATCTTCTGCTAAAAGTAGCACTTGGACACACAACAAATGCTACAGCCGATGGCTGGATAGCCAGTTGTCTGCCAACATGTACATTCTGTGCCTGCATGAGAGGAAATCACTAGCGGATTGTCTGTATGTGTCCTCCATAAAACACTGCAGAAAGATGAACAAAACAAACTAGCAAACCACAGTAATGAGTCTGATTAAAATGCTGTCATTTGGCCAGAGCACAAATTATATAAAAGGTTGATAAAAGGTGGATCTGGCAACATAAAATTTTGCTTTGTTATGGTGTCAGCCATTGTGGTAAAAGGAAAGGTGTAATATGGAGCAACTTCACTAAATGCAAACACCAGCTGGCCTCAACTTCAGTTCAAAATGCTCAATCTGCCAGTGGCTGCTGGTGAGGACTGACTATGGCCAGTCTTGCTGATCACGCAGCAAACACTACAATCATCCACACATGGCCTCATCGCGCCCAGTGGTTTGGTGTGTCAGAGCCCTGAAGCATGTGAAAGTGAGTTTTAAATTTCAGAAATCTCAGCACAGCAAGACAGCAGGTCAAATCTCAACAGATGCAGTATATTCTGGTCATTTTATGTCATCACATATATTCCACCTTTAGGCTGCTGCTGTCTTGCTTGTTTTGCTGTCAAGGGAAACCTCTGCTTAATGCCCTTGTGTGTGTGTTCATGCGTGTGTGTGCTGTGATTCTCTGTCACTGGCTAAGCTTTCTTGGTGCATGTCCTGTGTTAAGAGTGCACACTATGGGGAGTCAGCATACAGGCCCACTTCACGTGGTTCGGAAGGTGAAGGGCTATTAGGGGAAAGGTGAGTGTGGGACTGCTGCTCTGGGTTAACTGCAACCTGCCCCTCCTCCCTCGGTGTCCCCGCCACGGCGCAACCACCCCAACACCTCCCACCACGCACACATACACGCACACTACAGCTGTATCACTGTGTTCTCTCCTCTTTCCTTCAGTTATTTCTGCAAGAAAAAAAAATTAAACAATACTCTATACTAGTCCTCATATTCATTTCCTTGTTGAAAAACCTGAAAATCTATGTGTATGAATAACCAAAACATTAACTTGGGTTATATATACATATACATATAAGGTGTTATATGTAATTCTTACTTTTTTTTTTGTTGTAATCTCTTCTTTAGCCAATGTTAGCATTAACAGCTGCTTACTTCACCTTGACCTTACTTGTCCAAGAAATGTGAGGTCAGCATCAAACCTCTGCTCGGATCGGCTGTCTCCAGCAGTGGAAAGCGATGCAGATGTCAACTGTAGTTCGCATATTAACCAGCTAGCCCCGGCCTGTCCCATCTCATAATACCACTTTGCGCTAGTGAGTCACTGTAGCGTCTAGTCTACCTACAGTCCAACATGAGAGGATGAAGTAGCACTGCCAAGAGCGCATATTCTAATCTTGTTATGTAACGATTGTTGAAGCTTTTGGTAAGAAAACAGCTCTTAAAGCTAACTTTGGCTATGTAGCAAAAACTTACATATAGCACCTTTAAAAGTGTGAGAAGTTAAAGTTTTCAACCGTTTTATACAGTGTACAGGACATTTTAGGCTATGCAGAAATGCCATTATTTGGAGTCTGAATGCTACTTGTTCTGAGGTGCTCCAAAGAAAAGTATTGTTGAGCAATTTGCAGTCAGAAGGTTGAGGGGGTTAATACTGAGAAACATTTTAAGCAAGAATGAACACAGCTGATGTGAGATAGAGACTACAAATCACTCATCTCACCTGTTTACCATATACAAAGGGAGTGTAGTTGATCTGATGATGAGAAATGGATGCTCAACTTTAACACTACAGTGATGGAGTACAGAAGCAGTGCGGATGTTGCCACCTGTGACTGGATCGTAGCCTCTTGCTGTTGCATCACCATCCAGGCATTATGGCTTCAAAACACAGCCGTGTGTAATGCAGCCATAGCTTGTGCTCATAGTCAAGTTTATTTACCGTCACTGAGCAGGGACACATGAAAGTGGGGGGTGACCGGGTCTGTGGCCATGACCCTGGCGACTAGAACAACTCCTGTACATATACTCCTGCATACGTACACAAACGCACCCACCCACCCACCCACACACACACACACACACACACACACACACACACATAACTCGGTCCTGTTCTTTCGCCTCAGGATGGGAGTCACGGGACTGTGCTTTGAAGAAGTGCACAGCCTGGCTGCATTCAGGCCAATGAGAGCAGAGACAGTGCCCTCTGTGTGAGTAATGATTGACAGCATGTTAGATTACTCACAGGGGCATTAGTCATGGTGAATTTGTTACATGTCCTTGTTCTCTATTCTGTTAGTGTGAATAGGTCTGTCTGTCTGTCAGGTTCATGGATTTGGTCATGTGCTGGTGGCAAACTGATGATCTTTGAAAATTTTGGCTAAAAAGCATCTAAATGTTCTTTAAAAAGGAAAACAAAGTTGTTTGAATTGAATTGAGTTGAATTAGTTCAAAGTATTAATTAATTATCACGGTAAACAATCAACAAGTAAATACACACCCTCTGACAGCCAGTAAATTCCATGAAATCTTAATTATATTCAAAAATCCCACTTTTGTGCTGCAGACGACTTTGTAAAAGATTTCATATTTATCCAGGGGAGAAAAAAAACAGCAAGAGATTTTACAGTGATGTCTAAAATCCAACAACAACACAGGACAAGTCTAGTCATTAGTGACACAATTTGGAAATTACTGAACGTGCTTGTGTTCGGGGCAGAGACTCCGTACAAAGTGTTCATACCAGCAAAAGCAAACATGTTTCTACTGGGAGGAAAAGCTTACACAATGAAGTATCGGAGCCACACGCAATACTGTACCAGCATTCTGGGGCACCATCGGGGGGTCCAACCTTTTCCAACAGCGTGAGGGCAAAGCAGCTCCATCATTGGCTAATCTTTGGCCGGAGAGAGCCAGTCATCTCTGTGCGCTCCTCTCATCCCACAACTATCCAAACACTGTGTTGTTAGCGTCTCTGATATGCTTTGTTTATCAGGCCACCTGGACATGCATCTGGTCAGCCAGGGAGTATGCCTGTCAATAGCAGTGTCAGATGGACGTGCATTAATAACTGTGTCTTATGTGTCAAAACCACGGGCAGCAAATGCTGATTTATTTTTTTATTTGTTGGTTTTGAAGTTTCTGAAGCTCCGAGCTGTGTTGAGTGCACTGAATGAAATGCTGATTAGGATGACGGGAACAGGAGAGAATCAGAAAAGAAAATTAATTACTGTGCACTTGTGTTTCAGGTCAGTACTTCACAGTGTCTCCCTTCCTGTGCTAATAGACAAATTACATAATAGCCTCCAAAGAGAGGGAGGTCTGACATAAGGTAACCTCTCCAAATAACAAAAGCAGTGTGGAGAAATAATTATGAGTAGCTCTGATATGAGGCAGGAGATATTTCAGCTGCATAATAAGATGGATGACCATGTCCTGCGCTTGAAGCAATGAGTGCACAATACATGGAGAGCATGTTACGTAACTAATGTCTAATTTTTCTAATAGGGCCTAATAAAAGATGTTAGTTGTGAAGGGGATGAGTGGCTTAATTAAAACCAAGAATTTGGCTGAGGTGATGAAATCCAGAAACAAAGCCTTCTCCAAACATTGAATAAGACCACATGATGACAACAATAACTTGATTTCCAGGGATATACACATCTCCTCTTGCAGGAAGTTTGTGTTTAACAAGGGGGCAGGGGCATGATGCAACTGTCCATAATCTGCGAGTACAGCACAGTTTGTGAAATGAAGAGCCTAATCAAACCAGATAACACATTAACATTGTACACCTTACTATGTTCTTACTTTGTAGCTTAGTGGCACAAAGTCCATTATTCCCTCACTGATTTCCTAACAACTTCCTATCGGACAGGATGTTATCTGTGTGTGGGAAGATTACAGCTGGAAAGTAGAAGCAGGCATTTTGAGTCAACCACGGTGTCCCTCATAAAGAACCATACCAGTTGTGATAAAGATGTTGTTTTCAAAACACAGTGTTCCAAATTCCCCCAAGGCTGCTGTTTTGTCACTTCATCTGACAAAACAGAGGTCACCAATTTGGATGTTTTTCTTGACCTACTTGCTCGCTCTATATAATAAAAAAAAAACTGTATTACTTCATTTTAAATATCCTGTGTTTAATATTTTTGCTATTCAGAGGGAGAATTATTAAAATGGAAGTTAACTGCAGTGGTAATTGATGTGGGATCTGCACAAAACAAAAACAACAACAAAAAAAACTCTGAATGAGCAACCTTATGTCAGGATTTATTGTGTCATGAATCAGTTTTCCAGATGTATGCAGACGATACTGTTTAATTTGTATCTGTATATTACTTCTGTTTCACTTTGCAAATATGTTGGTTTATGTGCAACTTCATGAACTATACACATAAATAAGATAAATGAAGCCAGGAAGACTTCATCACATACTTTTAATAAATGAAGTAAATGCATTGATTTCCATCCAGGCTCATAAAAAAAAAAAAACTTGATGAAACTTTTCAGTGTTTCTTGTTAGGTTACTTGGTGTGCACCTATGGGAAAGGCAAGTTTTCATGCTGGTATGTAGTGAGGCTTATCTCTCTATCACTGTAACAACACAATTGAAATTTGAGTCTGTGTGTACACAGTGTACTTATTTTCTTAGGAAAATGCTGACTGAGCAACAGACTCAAGCTTAGCTCGTCCAGCATTTACCCTGAATTTATCCCTTTGTTAGGACAAAAAATTGTCTTAATGCTGTACACTAGAACAGCATCACTATGTTGTGACACAAAGCGCTCACTCCTACTAGTTACCAAATCCTACTTTGAAGAGATGATGAGTCATTTCCAAGCGAGGACGCAATACACGACATTTCTAGGCAAAAACGTGGAGAAAGAGCAACATTAGTGCAGTAAGACGTGTGATTTCCACAGTGGCTGCACATTGATTTGAGTCATTTTCCTCTCAAAGTTTTTGCTGAGGCAATAGATAAGACTCACATTGTCAGCTGTGGATCCACATTTGCCACCAGCCACTGGAGTGCAAGGGGAGAGAAAACTCAATATTGCTGCTATTATCCTTTAACCCAGATTCCTGCTGGTCTCATGCTTCAACAGGCAAAAGCCTGGTGACTGCTGTCATATGGAGCGAATGATGGGATGAATGTTTGCCACCCTGCTCACCACTACCTGCCTGTGGTGACTCCATCACCTCTCACATCTGCTAACTCATTAATACAGCCACCAGTAGGAAAAAGCCCTCACGTTCTCAACTGTGCAGGCCCACATGTATTCACACACAACTGATGTGCAGCTGAGTTTCCGAAGGTGCGCCCTGTGTGTATTGTCACACAAGAACACTGTGTTGTTATTCAATAATCCTGCTTTTCAAACATCATTCCACTTTCTGCCAAAGAGTGCTGAGTAAAAACACTCAAGAATCCAGCTTGTATCAGACCTGAGCCAAGCAGAACTGGAAGAGAGAGTCGGTCTATTTAAAGGACTTACGAGTGCCGTCCAGATGCTGAACTTTGTGGTATTCCATTTATTCCCAGTACTCAATGTCCTGGCCAATGATATCTGAGTAACATCCGGTGAGCTGGGGAAATCCTGGGACTCAGTGCTGGTAGTGCTGCCAAGATCAGGCCCGCTGCCATGAACCTTGATGTCAGATAGCAGAAATGAAATGCTGCCTCTCAGGCCTGAGACCATAACAACAGACCAGATCAATATTCACTTTATCTTTACTCTTCCAGCTTTATTGAAGATTACACGGGCTAGGTGGTGTCAGATTTTCACTGATATGATATTACACACTGTCCAATGCTGTGAAGTTTATTATTGAGAGAGATGAAAAACACTGTTGGGATCTACTGCACTGTATGTGCGTTTAGAGATAGCATGGACAAATCCTTTTGAAAAGCTTCTTTTTGGGTGTTGGATTTGGGCCAGTTCGTTTGAAGTGTAACTTAGAATAATTTTTGGATTCTGCAAATTTCAGTTTATGAAAGCTGAAGACTGTCTTCGGGAAACCAAAGGAGTATCCAAGTCACCACCGAATTAACTATGGAAAAGTCATCATAAAATGAAACATTACAGGACAAGAAGGTGTATTAGGTGCAACAGGCAGCACATGGTGGGAAAGTTAGTTCATATGTTGATCCATAAAAATGACTATGGAGTTTTAATGCTGTGGTAACAGTGAAGAAAAACATCCCCCCCTCCTGACACACCATAATGGGTTTTAAATGGCCAAAGATTCATTTAAAGGTAGAATTTATGGTAAATGACTAAATCCAGTCTCATTATAGTCTTGTTTTCACATCTTAGTCAGCTTGGTAGACATTGTTTGAAAAGCCAAACGAGATGGTAAGACAGATTTTCCATTTTATCCCTGCAGCTCAAAACAGTTGAGATTAAAATAAACATAACGTTTGTGCTGAAGCTTCTGAGGTTCCTCTTGGCATTGCGGCTGAATTTTTCCTGACCACTTTTAAGTGTGGAAAAATAAGACAAGCCTCTTTAATTCAGTGTATCCCCTTTGTTTTATATAATGTTTAATATTTCCAATAAAAAGACATTGTTTTGTACAATTATGGAGCCCATCCAGGGTACGCGGTGTGAAAACAGACAAAAAGGAGACATATGTGCTTTACAGAGAGAAAAACAAGCCAACTGCCTGCAGCAGTGAAAGCATAAGGATCATATACATGTAACGTTCCCTCCTCCTGGCACACAGGAGGCTCTATATACAGACATGTCTCTCTGAGGTCAGCGACCCACATCCCACATTTCCCACAAAGAACCCCACCTTAACAACTACTTTTATATACATTTGTGTTATTATACTGTACAAATTACACAGCTCTTTAAATAACCTGCAGGCTGTCCAGTGCTGCGGCGCGCCCGGTGTTTTTGAGATCAACCAGGTGGGACAAAAGCGTCCCTCAGGACAGCAAGGTCTGAACCTGCTGAGGGGATCTGGGCACCAGGTTCTCTGGGTCTTTGTAGCTGTTAGCTGGGCTGGTCAGTGCTGTATAAACCTCTCCATAGGCTCTACACACCAGCTCTGTCGACTGACGGAAAATCTGCTCCCTGCACAAACAGATAAAACTCTTCAGATTTATATACTCAAAAAACAAAGCTACAGCAGTGAACAGACTTTTTAAAATTCCACCATTTCTAGCCTAAATCAGGCAAGCGGAGCTATATTATAATTACTCACTGTTCAAGGGCTGAAATAAATCAGCCATGAGTAAGAATTTGTCCTAATTACTTTTTTTGTTCAGTGACCATTGTGTGCCCCTGCTGAGTAAAAACAAAGAGTGGCAGTATGTGGTGCACACTGCCATCTATGGATACATATTATAGCATTAATGCACAAGCATCAGGTGTCCGCATCAGCAACACACACCACTTTAGCAAAGACTCTTTAAATGAGACAACTAGAACTGTATTCACTCTAATCAACAAGCCATCTTTAAACCATCTTAAACATGTCAAGTGATGAGATGTTGTAAATATGCAATCAAGATACGTCTTTTGTTTTTCATCCATACTTTTGTTGATTTTTTGTGGAGCTGCAATGATAAGTCAGTTAACAGATTAGTCAATTGAAAGAAAATTAATCGGCAGCTATTTTAAAAATTGATTAATTGTTTAGATCATACCACACATTTGATGGTTCCAAGATCTAAAATGCTATTTGCTGCTTTGCTTGGCCTTACACTGTAGTAAATTGAATAATTTGGGGTTTTGGTTTGTTGGACGCACAAAACACGACATCTGAGGATGTCACTGTGACAGCCACTTTTTTTGTTTTGTTTGTTTTCTGACACTTAATAAACCAAACTATTAATGGATTTTTTAAAAAAAATCACATTTTATTCTAGCTGCAGCTTCTTTGTTGTTTACTTTTAGGTGAGACTGACTGATAAGTTCACTTGGAGCATTAAAAGAAAAACTAAACTACATCTCTTGTTTTGCTTTTGATTTTATTTATCATTGTAGTTTTAAAGTATGATTTTTTTTTACTGTTCTGTCATAAAAACCTAAACATACTAAGTTAAGTGACAGATATAATGTGACTATCATTTGCAGTGGAGTATGAATGGATGATGCACTGGTTGGGCAAGAGGAGCCCAGTGAGAGGATTCAAAGACACAGTGGGAGCTCCTCTGTTGTATCCCACTCAGGCTCTTGGGATCCATATTTTTAATTGGCCCACAGAGAACACAGAACTACAGCAGGGTGTATACCACCTTACTCAAAGTGCACTAATATGAAATTTGAAACAAAGGGAGCCTAAGAATACATTCCCATTATTTGTGCACTCCAGGAGTATTTTCAGAGTGCTGGCGGGTGTTTTTGTGTGTTTAGGTGAGCAGAGAAGCAGACGTGAGAGATAGTGGGAGAGAGAGGAAAAAGACAAAGAGGAGGAATGATTTCAGGGAATGAGTGTGAGTGAGAAATGGACCAGAAGCTAATTAATGGCGTCCTGCCCATCAGTCCTCCCATGTCCATTAATAGGGAACATTAACCTGAGGTACAGAGTGCTCCTCAAGCCTGCTGCACTTCCCAGTAAACGTGACTCACAGAAAGAGCCCTCCAATGTAGCAGCTGGATTGAGCTAAAAGCATGTGCATTTTCTGATCAGTAAGACAAATACAGGCAGTCCGAGCTGACCGCACTCTCAATGTGTTGGTGGTATTAACAATTTATCATCCAAACTCACTGTGCATTTAGTCGAGTGTTTTGTTTGGAATGCAGTAATGATCATATTACATCTGGGAAACTAATGAATGTTGAACATATTAGGTCAATGCTCCCGTTCTATTTTTATCACTCTGAATACCCTCTTTACCCAATTGAAACACGATGCAATGTGGTAAACATTTAACTCGAAGCCTGAATATTCCATATATGCAATTCTCTCCCTGAACAGAGAGTGCTACTCTCATCATTAGGGACAGGAACTCACTTTATCGCTGCACTGAGCAGGAAGTTGAGCTGCGGCATCACAAGAGTGTCTGGTGACGACAGGTACCGATCAAACTGGACCTGTTGTTTGTTGAGTCAATAGCAGGTGATGAGCCACAGCAACATCATAATCAAGTGACAGTTTATTATTCCCGCCAGGAAAATTTCCTTTATTTATACACATCATGTAACTCACCATTGCTGCTTTCACGGAAGAGCTGTCCATGCTGGGGAGGAGGGACAAAGGACCCTGAGACAGAAAAGTGAACATCAGCTTAGAATCCAACTCAAGGTCACAGTGTTTGAACAGCAACAATGTTGAATCTCAACATTCATTAGTTCATGTCTGCACGCAGCACTGAAACGGTTTCTTCCTGTGTTATTTGTATACATTGTCCTCAGCAGATGCTAAAAATGGATGGAGGCAGGCGCACAGTGATGTCTGAATGAGTGATGTCACCTCCCGTGTATCGTAAGGATAATTTCTTTTTCTTTGGTTTAAGAGGATGTTTATAAAAAGATTTAATAGAAAAAAACACTGCATCTTACTGATGATTTAGGCTAGGGCTGGAAAATATGATTTAAGATCTGTATCATAATAAAATGTCACACTTATCTTAATAACTACATGACACTTCCTTTCTTGTGCTGGCTTACTTTTTAAATGGCTGACTGGTTGGCTCTCTTTGATGTCATGGGTTGTAGCTATCCTCAATTTAATTATATGGGATTCAGACTATTCATATACTGAAAACTGAAGACAGTACATTTTAGTCAGTAAGAAGATTCAGAATGGTTGTGATTTGATAACTTTGTAATTGAGCAGTAATTAACAGCACTGAAGGGATTTACTGTGAAAACAAAAAATCTAATCTTTTTTTAGAAAACTGAACTTGGGCATGTGAATTTTTCTGAGCAAGAGAAATTCCCTCCCTAAAGCTCAATGACAACTAGACAGACTAAATACACGGCTGACTTTGTGAATACGACAGCAGGTACTTTTAAAGCAATTAGCTGACACTGATTATCCAGAATGACAACATTAAGTCAAGCTTAAATGCCTAAATTGCCAACATTAAAAGCAGCAAACAGAAGGCAGTGCAAGGGTCAAAGCAACTTTGCAGTGCCTGGAGTGATTTTATGGGGATATGGGCACATTAACAAACATATGAGCCTACAAACTCATCTACTAGCTGCTAGCTGGTGAACAGTATTGTTTTAATCACTTTTTTTTCTTGTTTCTGACTTGTTCATCTGATGTATCACAGAAAATTACAGGGATAAAAAAAATGTTAAACAGATAGTGAAAGTAAATCTGAAAAGTCTAAAATAAACTTGGGGATTCTTGTCAGTCGTTGACATCTGGGATGCTGTCAAGTGTAGACCGCCAGACTTAATCTTTTCAAACAGAAAACTATTTAAGGAAAACCCAAGACAGGCCACCCTAGGAGAAAAGTAGTGTCCAGAAGAATGACGGTTCTTGATTGAGCTGCAGCAGCAGCAGCAGCAGGGTGTGGTGTGTCCTGACATGACCCGGGTTTTCAAGACTCACATGCTAAACCACAACTATGGGTCTCAGTTAGCCCAGTGGCAAAGTGTGTTACAAAGAGGGAGGAAGGCTCCGGGGCATCAGCTCTCTCATCTGCACAGGACACTTCTGCACAAGCTAATATATTCTAATAGAACATAATATGATCTGCCTCCCTCTGTCCTTTTCTCATCCGAAAGTCTGACAGAAATGCTATTATGTCCTAATAAAGACATTGGTCATGTGGTAACCATAGCAATAGCTATTGTAAAGCCTGAATAGGTGGTGTAAACAATACTATTAGAGCCTTTATGGTGTAAAAAGAGGACCATTAGAGAAAAAAAAAATTAAAATCCACAGCTCTATAACTTAACGAGTGAGTGCATGTGAAAATGTGGTTAAATGCTCCATGTGAGACCTGTTCAGCACTGTGCTGCTGGACACAGCTGTAGATATAACTCAGTCCGGCTCTGGTCAGCACGTAGGATGCCTGCTCGTTGATCAGAGTGTCAAGGTGAGCCTCGATCTAGAAAATGTGGGAGAGAGTGGCTTAAAATCCAGTCCAAGCCTGCATTATGAGCCAATGGTACTTGTGGTTAATGGAGAATCACTGTGCTATTGATAATGAAACTTCCACAGGAGCTCTTGTGGTTCTCAATTACAAAAGACACGCTAAAAATAGAGGGATAGATGGCGCATTTGAGCATGAACAACAATACATGACGCACACCCTTCTATGAGACAGCAAATTAAATCTTTTTAATAAAAGATTTAGGCTCTATGGGTTTTAATGAAAGGAAAAAGAACAATTAACTGTTTTTAATGAACAATAAAGACAGTGTGATGACTGTCAGCTGAGCATTTGTGTTGGATCACCTTCGTGTTTTTCTTGTCCCATTGCCACTGAGGTGTGGTGTGTTATTATTAGATTTATGGCCTTGACTAATTGTAATTACATGTAAATAGATACTTAAAACACCAAAACTAATTCAATTGTCTGATTCACCATTAGCTTTTTGATAATAGGTGACAATTAAGGCAAACCTGAAACTCCAGCATCTCGAGCCTCTTGTCAGTGAACTCAAAGAGAGCCAGTGTTGTCTTCATGACATACAGTGAGTTGACCATGTAGGTAGCCATGTCAGCTGTGCCAAGATTACTGGCTGACACAGTGCACAACTGTAGGAGAGGATCTAAGATGCAAGACAGCACCTGGGAGAGACAACGTGAGACAGAGCCTTAAGAGATGAGTGAATCAAACTGGATTTTGTGAGCAGGCAAAAAAAAACAAACATTATTAACATTAAATATTTACACATTTATAGCTCACTGATTTATAGATTTAACCGAAACAGAAACAGAATCACCATTTCTCTCAATCTGATCCTATTGTGGAAATGTGTGTTTACCTGAGCAAAGTCAGCCTGACGGGCATCCAGAGGAACCACTGAGGAGTCATGGGAGGCCAGCACCTCCCTGAGGAGGGACAGCGTCTGAGTGAGGGAGGCTGTAGGTCCAAGATCTGCAGGTGGCAGCTCCACCTGTCCAGGCAGTCAAGGCAGTAAGAAGACAAGGCAAGGCACAGCAGAGAGAGCAAAAGAGCAAAGTTATTCTTGCAGAAATTAGTTGTGTGTGGCCTTCACAAAGAAAAGTGGTCCTCACAACATTATCAAAGCTTTACACATCCCTAATGAGCAGCATGATGGACTGAATATACAACTGCTCCCTGCTGCTACTCTGAGCCTCCGCTTGTTCAGAGTCAGTAGAGCTTTTTAATGAAGAGGGGTTTGATTTCGTTGGCCTCTGGATATACAACACAGAACTGAGCCAGGCCACCTTTGTCCACCTAATAGAGCAAATTATGAGAAGGCTGTGTTCCTGGCATTAGCTGGAATTGACACCAAAACCCTGAGGGCTTCAAATTTGATTAACACCAAGCTACAGGGATAATTCTTGTAACTGCTATTGATCAGTAAACAGCAAGCATGTAATGTGGAAGAGCTCCTGCTCGTGCTGAGGTATATTTGGATGCCAATTTAACTAAACAGTAACAAGTCTGGTGTTTTTTGGCAGCTAGCGCCATTTCAATGCTGTGGCCAGCAGGCCGAAACTGTTTACAAGCGTAAGTGCCTCAGAAATAGCCTTGTTGTCTTTGAGGGTTTAAACGCAGAGTCGAAATACACAGTGTGTCCACAGGGTACAATACTGAACTTCTGCACTGTCATTTAAGCCTTTTTATGAAAGAACATTGCAAACCTTTACTTTGATGTGATCTTCTTTTGTTTATGTGGTAAATGACACCAGGAGGACAGCAGAGAAGTAACACGAACAACATTGCGGAATATTCAAATAAAAATCCTCCTAAAAATCCTCAGATTGTACCTTGTCCATGAGTCTGCTTGCATGAAGGCCCAGGCTGTTGAAAAACATCTTTTTGCTGAGAACGTGCATTTCCTCTATGGTGATGAGCAAGGAGGCTACACCGGTCCCAATAATAGAGCTGGACAAAGATCAAACAAGTGAACAAGGGTGCATTCGGTGATTATTCAGATAAAAAAAAAAAAAAAAAAATCAAAATATAGCGAAAGGCTGTCCATTACAAGCTCCAGGAGCCCAAAGTGGCTTCTTCAAATTGTTTATTTTGTCCAACCAACAGTGGAAAACAAGAAGCCACTCAATTTACAATAATATAAAACAGAGAATAGAAGTCATTTCAATTTTTCCAAAACAGAGCCACAGTACGTTTTGCTTTATAAATTACTTAAAATGATTAATCGATTATCAAACTATTGCCAGATAATTTTTGTTGAGCAGTGAATGAATGAATGAATGATGTCATATAACTCATTGTGAATGCTGCAGAATTGCAAGTGAGCTAAATACCTGATGGTGTGGTGGTAAAACTTAAGCAGGTTGGACAGTTTGTAAAGTAGGACAGCACCTGGCTCAGCGACAATGACCTGTTCTATCCGAACCTAGTGAACAAAACACGACAGGACACAATATACATTCAACAGGGCTGATTATGTTTTTTTAAATTTAAAATACCTTCTTGCACTAATTTGTTTGCTCACTTTCAGTGGCCTGCAGACTCCCTCTGTGATGTGTCCAACCACCTCCTGCATGTTCTCCTCCACACCTGAAGTAAGAAGAACACACACACAGTCAGAGCTATTTGGGATTATGTCAGCTGTTTTGAGAATATCATGTATATAAGCACAGTATTAATAAATGCAGCATTGGGGAGAGCTGGGGTAAATCTGCCTGTGCAGTCACATGCTCACTTCTGTCTTCAATGTCAACTGGTATGAGAACCGAAGAGGTTAAATTAGGGGAACAAGCACAGGATTAGTCCATCAGGCTGAACTAAATGTACTCAAATTAGATGTGTTCACACTGTTGAACTGCTGCCAACATCTCTAACCTCACTGAATGACTGGTTACCCAAACTACCCAGTAAACAAAGACTTGTGAGTCAATGTGACATTTGTTTACAAGCCTGGGTTCACTTGTAAAATACATCAAATCAAAATAGTTTTTAAAAAAGCTGTATGTGCAATCACACCATGAAGTAGAGATGATGGAGCCATGTAATTAGTATTAAGGAAGGATCATACCTTGCAGGGTGACTTGTTTCAACAGAGCTTCTAGATGCTCTTTCTCTGAGGCAGTGGCTTGGTGCAGCCACGCCAGCATGTCCCCAACATACCTGAAAGAGCGACAAAACAGTCTGCATTAAACACTACGTCACTGAGGGGGCCAACCCGAGGGCTAATCTTACCCCGCTACGACCAAAGCTACATCGAGGCATGGGTCATCGTGTTTCACTCCCCTCACAACTGTTGTTTTTTATACATCTGTAATTTTTACTGCTGGCTGGATGGTGGTGATATTTCCTGTTGTTTCAGGCTGTTGGTCCTGTTGTTTTCTAATCAAGAACCACTTTATTTCTCTTTGTTTGAGACAACGATCTCCTCAGACATAAGCTCTCACAATTCATCTACGAGTGTCCACTGAAGACAGCAGCGGTGTGAAATGAAAAGTTTAGCTGTGCCTATGGCCATTTCATTCATTTATTTATTTTTTACATTTTTAGGGCCTGTCTCTCTGCTTTTAATATTTACTTTGAACAAATCTCACCCCCATTTATTCTTTGATTTTGGACATTTTATAACTCCTATCACTATACAAGTTGACTTCTACTTGCTGTTAGTGCTCTTAGAGAACAGGTACACAGTGACTGGCATGAGGGGGAAGATAAATGAGGGGACAGACCATACAGTATTCAATTTGTGTGTTTGTGAGTGTGTGTTTATATGTTACTTGTAAAGGACAAGTCGGTCTTGTAAAGGCCTCCATGGCTTGGGTTAGCACAGGGCTGATCGCATGTCTCCTGGGTCAGTCCTCTGCACTCATCTATGAAGGAAGAAAGAAAACAAGGCAAAAAAATATCCCACTAGTCAAATAGTTGCTGTCTTTGTAATAACTATGCTTGTGTTATGCTCTATTCATTGTTGCTAAATGTTTTTGACCATGGCAACCCTGTTGGCAAGAAGCAAATCAAAGTACCAAAAACATTTTCAATCATATTTTCCCATGATCTTTTTACTAAATAGTCAGTCAGTTTGCTTATGCCTCAGACAATACAAACAATGAGCAGGCTGTGTCCAATCTTCCAGACTGTGGAGAAAATGGCTCAACTCCCTCCACTCTTGTTGGACAGTGGAAATACAACTACAAGCCTTCCTAAAACACTGTGCAGTAATATTTTTGTGAAAATGTATTCCCCTATAAACAACTGAAAATGCATATAAAAATAAATAAACCTCTAGCATGTGCAGAGAAAAGGCAAAATAACATAATAACTTGCAGCTCTTGCATTTTACTAATACCAAACTTTGACTTGCCAAATTTATGGAATTGAGTCGTTTGGCAAATCTAAACCACAGCAAAGTAAGAGTCTGTGGTGCAACTCAATTTAGTAGATGCTCTGTATTTTGTTTTTGTATAATTACACAAATTAGGTTTCTGTGATTTAAACTGTAAATTTCCATTTTCATTTTCAGTGACAAAACATTGACAAAAAATTTGGTTCCCAGGATTCTTTTGACAAAATTCAGTCAGAGGTTATGAGTCACATTTGTTCTCAAATTACTTATATACACGCCACTGCTGGATATCCACAGCCACTTGAAAGAGCACAGTTTTGTATTTTGTTATATCCACACAACACACACACACAATTAAAACAAGTGATTCAACAGTAGAGACCCTTGGAGACAAATGGAAGTAAACTTGACAAAATACACAGACTTAATTGTCTGTCTTTGGCAGAACAACACTAAAACTAGTAAGTCAGTTTTATCCCTCCCTGTGCTCGTGGTATTAACTCTGTGTACTGTACTCACTCTGAGCCCAGCGGTAGAGCTGCTCATATGATGTCTCCTGTAACACAGCCATCTGCTCCATGATCTCCAACCTGGAACAAGCACACAAACCAAGACCACACATTACATACTCATGACCTGCAGCATAGTGTCAGATCCCTGACAGTGACATAAAAACCAGATCTGGATGTTTTATTCCTACTTGACTGTTCCACCTTTCTGGTTCAAAATAAGTCCCATGAATTTGACAAGGAGAATAAAATCACCATAAAACACACTCTGTTTCATTCTGTCAAAAGAACTGGAGCACAGAGTAACACCATGTTTTCAGATATGCACCTTACCCTGCAGTTTGCTGGTTGGTTCGCAAAAGGATTTTCACGTCCTCATGGATGTGCTTCACTCGGCTGAGAGCTTTGAAGAAATCCTGGGAAATTGAACAACATGTAAATGAACAAATTAGGGTTATGGGCAGCAGATTTATAGAAGTCATTGTACATTTTTGGCAAAAGTAAAAAATGTTTTTTCTCGAGTGAGGACAACATTGGTCACTGATCACGCAATATTAACAGATGTAATCTTGATTTAAAGCTGACAGATGTGTGGTAATATTTGACATGCAAACTTATATATGTGCATAACAATAACCATGCAAAAAGGTAATCATTAGCATGTTTAATAGCTGGTATTCAGTACAAAGTTATGCGGAGGATTGTCAGAAAAGGAAAAGATCACCTCAAATCACTTCAAAATTTTAGCTAATGGACTTCTGTATCTTTATAATATCTTTATAAAGACAGCTATAGCAAGACGCATATCTTTGCCTGATACCGCATCCCCCATCCTGTGGGCACAGAAGGGAGGATTCTTTACATGATTTTGTTCATTAGCATACGTTATATGGAAATTACCTCGGTAATGGGTGCATCCCGAGCCCCTCGCAGCGTGGCCATCTCCTCATGAGTTAGCTGGAACTTGGCAAGGAAAGCCTGAGCAACCTGAGCTCTCACCTCCAGGCGGTGACTGAGGAGAATGAGACAAATGGTGTAATTTCCTTCGCTTGACATTGTCGCCCTTTCATTTTTTTTTTAAATAAAGAATTCTTTTTTTCTTTTTCATTCTTTGTCATTTAGTTTTTTTTAATCAGTTCAGTTGTCATCATGACATGTTTTATCTGCTCCTTAAGGCCCTTGTGGACTTTTATCTCACAAAAATGTGTGAATTCTTCCTTCTGCCTTTGATCATTGAGTTTTATTGCTGTATTTCGTCATCTCCTTGTGTTTTCTCACTGTGCAAATAAAAAGAACTGTCAGTGTGGAAAACTGGAACAATATTATATGCTCTCATTTAACTTTAAAAATGATGCAGGATGTCAACAAGCTGTAACGTTCAAATTCCTACAGCAGATGGCAGTCGCACTCCTCTCTCTCTCTCTCTCCCCCACACACATACACAAACACAAAAACCTTTGCTCACAGTCAACTGAGAGTGAGACAACAGGGTGGGACACAGTAAAGATATCATGTGGAGCAGTCAGAAAAGAAAAAAAAGAGAAACAAAAAAAGGCGGATATTGGCCAGGTTTTGTCACTATCAATAACAGCAGAGTGATCACTATCAGTGTCAGTATAAATGTCTCAACACAATAGTGACCATGGCAACCGCCCCAGTCAAACAGGGAACTCTGTCATGGGATAGCAGAACAACAGCAAGTCCTCCCTCTGTCCCCATCTTTCCATCCAAACCACCTCGTCTGTATTCTCTCCCCTCGATGTGAAGGCAAGGCAGAGTCAGTAAATCACCAGGTTGTTTTGGTGGTGGAGAGGAACGCAACACTATCTGACCATTGTCTCTCGCGCGGCTATTACCAGTGCTCAGTCGGCTGAAAGTAAAGGGTTGTAAATCTGTTACAGGATCCTGTGATTTAGTATTTCATCGCACAAGTCACCGAGCCACACACACAGGTCCTCGAGGTGTCTTCGCCCTATACACGTTTTGTAAAGTGAGATTTTGTTGCAGTACAGAGAGGACAGCTTGGCCTTGACTTCCACGCACAAATAGGCCTTGGGAGGCATACTTTAAAAATGTACTTAATTACAGCAACCTGGCGTCATCATCAAAACTCAAAGAAGTGACAATAATGACAACACATTTGTCATTCTATAGAAACACAGCAGCCCCGCCTTTACCTAAAAAAAGACTTTTGAGGTGCATGCTTTCACTGTGAGACTGTCAAAATAAATCTTTTAGCAGATTATTTAGTTAATGTGACAGAAAACAGTTTGGGGTTTTAGTATTAGAAGTAGCTGTCACTGCCAAACCCTGAACATTTGTGTACAGAAACACATCGAACTTTAAAAACAGAGAGGAGAAAACTAAGTGAGAATTGATTGGAAAACACATCATGCTAATGAGAGCTAACAAATTAAAACAAGAGGCGCTTGGGCTACCTGATATTCAAACACAATTACATGTTTAAAAAAACAAAAACAGGCTATGCTAATGCGATCATTAATTAAACTGAGCAATGCATTAATTAGAAAAACTCTTTCCATTTGAACATGCATGTATTCATACATAACATGAGAAATATTAATATGAAGTCTGTAAACCCTTGTTGAGGGATGAACTATAGTAAGAAAGGAGATTTTATCATTAATATGCAAATGTATGCAGCAAGCTTTTACAAAAATCTAATTGGATCTGTTCTATAGAGAGAAACTGTGGAATCATTAAAGGTTGTTGAGTTATTATCTTCACAAGAGGAAGAAAAAGACAGAAACACACACATGCACAATAGTGAATCGGTGGGGGGGGGGGCTGTGTCATAGCATTTTGATGGGACATAAAATTGATTGGCCACTCAATGGTCCTAATAGTCTTAAAGGCTTCATTAACCTTATCTCATCAGTCAAATTTAACATGCCATATCTTGGAATTTCATTCATGAAGCATTTAAGTTACAGACTGCCTGTCGACCAGCTGGTGGCTACAAATTAGTAGTCACTCTGTTTGTGAGACAAGTTGACTATAATGATCCACTAATGATGAGTTCATGACTTTATAAGAGGAGTTTCAAAGTCAGAATCATGAAGTTAAACCTCCTGATCTGCAATTATATCATTATATATTATTATATAACTTCCTATGTCAAAAATATGATCTCCTGAGTTTCATTTTGAGGTGGCAATTGTTCCCAATCTCTTACTTATTAAGGTTTCTAGCAGTGAACTTGTTGAACTTCATAGTCACATAAGCCCCCAGTTTTTCATGTCCAGGCCAAGAGTGACAGACCTGTTCCTCCAGGATATAAATCACAACAAAGAGACAGGCTGTATACGCCTGTACAAAAAGAAGACAGGGGAATTGTTGGAGCTGTAGCAGCAGAGCAAAGGAGAGCAAGGGAACGATGGAGCGGCAGGATTGTTGTCTACAGTGCTGTCAGGACATGACACATTCTTCTGCAGACTGCAATTACCAAATACCAGAGAGAGGCAACATACTTGAGTGAGTGTGGCAACGTCACACTGTAAAGGCAAGCATGTAGAGACTCTGGGCTAGTGGTTCAACGGAAAATGAACACAGTGATGTAAGCCTGTCTTGAAGGACCCCAAACAAGCGCAAGGTTAAATTAGATCTAGGTTACGTAATGTTACATGATGGGATGAAGACATGTTACAGTGTCAACAGTTTGCCTCTTTGTCTGTGAGAGTGCTTGGATTTCCCAAAGAAGCCCACTGATTTTGTCTGTTCAAGCACATAAATCGTTTTTAAGCAATACAACACAGCACAATCTCATCAACAGCTCTTTGTCATGAGTGAGTGTCCAACCCTCTCCTAAGTTGTAAACCATGTGGGTCGATTATCCATTAAAATCTATTAGGGGCCATTTCAAAGGCTTGCGTGGAAATTTGGCATTCACAAAGCTGTTAGTTAGCCACGCGCCAGTGATCACAGAGTGCAGTTGCAGCCAGTCACATCAGACAACACAACAGCATACTCACCGCCATACCCTCATTAACAGCCAGCTGAGCATTAATAAGGCTCAAGTGTAATTTTACACAGGTTGTCATTTGCACTCTGATGTCCCTGATTGTTCTCTCATGGGTTTCAGAGCTCATTTTGCTAATGACCTACACAGAAGTCATATTGAGAACATTTGTTTTATTGTCAGGGAAAACAGTCCGAATGAAACACAGCTTCATGTCTGATTATTAATCTTACACTGGTGGAGCTACTGCGGGAAACGAGTGGCTGCCACAAGTCCAACACAGGTAAATCTTAGTTGTGGTTTCTAAATTTATCTACATTGCACTTTGGCATGCAGCCAAGTGGGGTCTACAGTACATAGCTGTCTGGACGGCTCAGTAATAACTGAAACTAAACTAACAGTACAACTACAGTACAACTCCTTCAAATCCAGCTGCTCACCAGGTCAAAGTCCACAGAGACATTCGTTTGTGAGATGTCTCAACTTGTTTAGCATGATAGCATGTCACGCTAATGCAAAGATCACATAGTGCAGGACAGGTGAGTAGTGTTACGTTTCATTATGGAACAACACACAACACCTATTTAGTGCTCTTGCTGACAGTATGTTTGAACAGTGTCAGCCCAAAACAAAAGAGCAGCACGTCTGAAAGCCGGCAGACAAATACAAGGCGTCTACTCTCATTGGCTCGCCCCTTCCACCTTTGCTTCTGCACACTGTAAGCAATCCGCTGCTCCTTTCCGTTTCATTAAAGCTGACAAATGACACAGTGCCACCGGCAGATAACATAGCAAACAGTTCAGGACAGGTCTACTCTGCCGGGTAAATACACATCAGGAGGATCTGCAGAGCTTTGAAAATGGCCCTACTCTCTCAGAAGAGCTGCCCTATAAGAACAACATGGCAGATTATGCTGCAAATCTTTGCCTGGCTATAATAAGTGTCAACTGGAGAAAAGTAAAAAAAAAAAAAAAAAAAAGACAGTGGCTTGGGACTGCAGAGGATTGTGTGACCTGAAATAGATCTGACCGAGATGACTGGAATGGTGTGGTGCAGCAGGCTGACTGGTAGGTGGCTGAAGGAGGACAGCTTGAGTGCACACTTCCCCTGGCAGCTCCTCTGAGACAAAATTGCTAAAGACAAGGTCAAAGCCCAGTGTGCAGACACTATCCCATCTGGCTGTGGGGTCATTGTGGTTCTGCGAATGAAAATGTCACACAGACGGACAGCAGGTCCCAATGGGACCACTATGCAAAGAAAAAGACAAGGCAGGGGGCCATTCAGAAGGGCATTCGTGTAAAACCTCTGACCACTTACCTTCAACAAGAACTCCTGCACAAAGCGATACGACTGTTATTAATTCATTGCCTGCACATGTTCACCAGTGGATTTATCCCCACTGGTGTCTTTCGCTGCTCTCAGCTTCAAATCTCTTCAATCTCACTGCCTCTTCTCCTGTGTCACCTTTTTGTCAAGGAGGTCCTGAAGCTGTGCCAGCAGAGCATGGAATTGCTGCGGTACATCACAGCTGTCAGCAGTGTCTTTTGCCAGAAATCTACATTATCTTTGCCTGTGCCCCCGCCTCCGTGTCAACTCACAAGGTCACTGAGCACTGAGGTCACAGCCACCACAAATGCTAATGAACCCCACCCCAACCCCCAGCTATCAGTGAACAGGAGCGGGTGTTTCATTTTCACATCCATGTCAACACTCAATCAGACAAATTCATAGATTAATGATACCTGGATTAATTTTAGTGGCATGATTTCAACCAAAAAAAATCCATTAGTATTCCAGGAGTTGTGGTGGGGCAGGTACCCAAGATACACTGTCTGACTCCACTCATGATTTTATGTCACGATGAGCTGTATATATTGGATCTGCATATCTGATGGCTCTTAATGTGTGATGTCAGCAAATCTCAATGCACACACTCATACATAAGAACGCACTAATGGGCAACTCTCCAGTTGTAATAGTCTGGCCTCAATAAGATTGGGGAGTAGAGCAGTGTAAACAGGAACTGCTTTAATGTGTATCTCATCGCCAAACATCATAAGACGTGACGAATAAAACAAATAAAGCTCCATTAAAGATGATTGCTGCCCCCCTTATGCAAATAGACAACTGCAAGAGAAATATTCATCAACCACATGAATCATTCATCCCTCCTCATCAAAAATAAAGATGTGCTTGCCAGCTTCTCCTGCCCTGCACCAAATCTCTCCAACTTCTAACACTAAAGAGGAGCAGCGTTTCACAGGCTAGAAATGCACCCTTCAACTTAGTTGAAAAGTAACTTGCTTGCTTATGTCTTTATTTGTGCAAATATTTTAAATTATCAGTATATAATTTACATTTTAATGGCTTGACAAACAAGGAAGTGCTAACATATTCAGCCAGGCCTCCCTTTCCAAACAACGTGCGCAATACGAGCTTATCACTTGCAAAGTGGACCATGCTGTTCCTGCCTTGTGTTTTGATTGAAGTGCTATTTGTCTGGGAACTTGCCTGCATAGAAAAAAGTGTAATTTCTCTGTGGAAATGAGACACCAGGGCCAGAGAGAAATGATGGTATCTAGCTGTGAACTGATGAAGATGACTATCAGTGACATATGTAACAGGTTTCCAAAAATAACTGTAGCTCCCGAACAGATAAGGGTAGAAATGGCGGTATGAGATTTTCTTTTTGAAATTTCTGTGGATAATTTTGAATAAAGTTTCCATACTATCTCCATGATCTCAGTGGCATTCTGAAATGCCAGTTTAAAAGTTCATATGGTCTTATTTTTGGTGACAGTTTAGTTACAGTCAAGTTTAGAAACAACTTGTGCTTGCAACAGCAGATTACGGCTGTGCTTCCAGACCGATGGTCACAACAACACGAGACTAAACAATAGTCAGTATGATACTTGTCTGATGTAATGGACCAACAATAATCACTACCATACATAAAAGGTTTAGTTTTTGTTGAGGTTTTTTTGAGAGTTCACTAAATTCTACAGTACAGTGGGCTCTTTACTACATAATAGTAAAATAAATATTGTTTGTCTACCATATTTATGAAGCAAAACATCAGAGCAACTTTACACTATAATGCAGTTGAATAGAAAACTATTGAACTACAACCTTAAGTTAGAGTAGACCTGATATAACACCTCTCTGATACATTTTAGAACAATTTCACAATGAATATACTAAGTTCTCCAAAGGTAGTAATGACTACTGCATACTGGATTATATTACACTGGACAGTAAGTATGGAAACTAATAACTGTAACATATATTGATTTTAGAAATGTCAATGAAGTTTCAGGCACTTAGCAGGATTCCTAGACATGCAAGGACAAAGGCAACTAGAGTCCCTGTGTTATTCTAAAGGACATTCAAATATACATGTACTGTATGTGTCAAGTTACAAGGTTAACATACGCGCGTGCGCGCACACACACACACACACACACACACACACACACACACACACACTTTTCAACCTTTAGATTTAACTCACTTTTCTCCCTGCAGCTTGTTGGTTTTTACTATGAGGTCTTGCGTTTGCTCCTTTGCAGCCTGTAAAAACACAAACAACAACAATTTTTTTTTTTTTAAACAATGGCTTGCCAACATTATATTCTCATATGACATTTAATAAGTGGCACATTTAAGTGACACCATACTAATGCCAAACATACATGAATATATTACCCTCTACTGTTGTTCTAAATGCTCGGTTTAGCTTTATTACATTATTCTAGAGATACAGGAGAATTTTCAAACAACATGTGGAATCACCATACCTTTAATCTGTTGGTCATTTCTTCACAACATGTGCTCATGGCCTGGACGTCCTCATGAACACTTTCAAGCTCCTGTGGAAAATGTGAAATCACAGTTAAAGCAGCACTGACGCAGATCTGGAGCTACATATCTGTATGTTGTAGAGTATTTTGCACTTGCTTGTGTTAAAGCACTTAAATACTGCAAACAAAACTGCTTTTAGTAGCCTGCTTTTACTCCACAGTTTTCCACTGCAGTCTTTTGCTCTGGGATGGCTAGTGCTATTTGATTTTGCAGAAATCCTTCACACTGTACCCTAAAAACCTATGGTGTGGATCAAAGAATTTTTAAAACACAGTTCTCACTCCCTGCAATTAAATATGCCAGTTTACTAAGATCTGCTGATCCAGCACACAGAGCTGCCTCTGGGAGCAGTAAACTTTTTTTCTTTCTTTTTTTTTAATAAGACACCACAAGCTTTAAAGTAACAAAACTCCTTCATCAGCTGATGCTGTTTTGGACAATACAGTTAGGAACTGAAAGGTGCACCTGCTTAAGAGGCTATGAAAATGTTTCCCTACCCAAAATCACTGACACATGTTTTGCAGCGGTCTGTTCTGCACCAGTTTTGTTTTTTTTTTTGTTTTTTTGTTTTTTAAACAGTTTGCATTTTTCTGAAAATCTTACCTCTTTTACTTCTTGAAATATTCGTGCGAACTCCTCGTTAATTGTCAAGCTTCGTCTCTCTATGTCACCGCGAAGATTCCTCCTGGTGCGCAAACTGTTTTCAGTGAAGAACACAGACAGAGCCTTCAGAGCCTCGAGCATCTCCTAAAAGCAGGAAAAGGACATTATAATGTTAGTCAGTCTCTTAGTAGCCTGCTTTTCTTACTTGCAGAATGCGTTTCATTAAATCAGCTTGAGCTAAAACACCGGTGTCTTAGCAGGGTAGACTGTTTCTGATAAAGGCTACAAATGAGAGTCGACACCCGAGTCTACACAGTACACACTGAACGCGTGCATCAACCTGCTAACTGTTAAATACATAAACATTGTGTTAGCGTTGTCATACTCTTTTTTTTCTGCAGCTGAAACACGGCTAGCTTGCACATTTAGCTACAGTTTGCTAGCTCACAAGAAGCTAAGCTCCTCCAATTTACCTTGTCATTGTCAAGCCTCGTCTCCAGTATTTTGTTGAGCTTCCTTGACAGCGGGTTATTGGGTTGAGAAGACGCATTTGTATTCTGGACTACAGCTGAGTTATCAGCGGCAATTTCTACTTTAATATCAGCCATTGTAGACGGGAACCTCCACGTCAACTTTTCTGAGAGATGTTTTGGTCCGTCTGAAATCAACGTCCGGCCGGCGAGCAGATTACTGAACGATACAACGTTCCTCTACAGGGTTATTTATTTCTGCCATATACAGTCCATAATTTCTTCTAAAGTAAGTTGTTATTCTTTGTTGAAAAGGAAGGGACCACCAAGGGCCGATAATGCTGAAGGTAATGATATCATACAAGTATAATACCCTTGTTCACCCTTTAGGCTTCTCACTCCTTCAACCAACTAGAAAGCCATTAACTCAAACATTAAAACTCCGTTGTTCCATTGAGTTATTACGTTACTTTGAGTTCCCCAAATTCTGAATAACACAAATCCTGCAACATGTTAATGGGTTTACAGGTCTTTTGCTCTACACAGAGATCAAGTGGCTCTCATTGTTGGTTGGCATATGTATGAGATGAACTTTTACAAGATAAGAGAGACGAATGAAAGACATCTCCAGATTACAGCATGTCCAGGACAAGCTGTCTAATTTTGTTTATCTGCCTCTTTCCCCACACACTCACTTAGGAAAATGTTAACACCGAGAGTTAAGAGCAAAGACCAATGCTGCGTTCAAGTGGTGTTGGAAATATTTTACTATTAAATGAGTCCAGCAATATATAATCTATATCTCGGAAATTCATTAATTGCGAAATGAAAACAGCACGTTTACAAATTCAGAATAGATAAATGGCCTGTTTCTGCACAACTGGAGAAAAACAATACATCAATGTGATCCTTAAGGTGTATACAGCCATGGCAGTGTGAATACTCACAGTGGTAACTTCCCAGCTAACAAATCAGTCTATGCATAACTGCCAAACTGAAACCAACCTGATGGTGTACACCCAAAAAGGCAGGAACAACATGGTCCAAAAGGGTGTACACTGTATTTTTGTACTTTTGACTCAACATTCAAATTTGACCCAAATTTATGGCACGATGAATACATCACAAATACATTAATTTTAAAGGTTTTTGAATCACCATAGGGTAAAAACAATAACAACTTGTGTAAATAACACTCTAACGCATTAATAACGTAAACATCTGATAATATCCAAGTCCATCCATTTTTTCCCCCGAATCCTCTCAAGACCATTTTCTTCTGGCAAATTCAACCCCTTAAATATTATTAATAGTGCTATTTCAAGTTGTTTGGTAGTGTAATGAACCTATTTATTTTGCACGGGGCTTTGTACAGAGAATTGTGCTGCTTAAAAGTAACAAATTCTTCAAAAACATTCAACTAACTGTAATAATGTCTGAATTTCCAATACTGTCTCAAGTAATATCAAGACAGATAGCTGAGTGTATAATAAAATTCAAGAAAGAAAATCTTGAAACCCTCAGTTACTTCAGCACAAACAATTATCCATATGAAAATGTTAAAGTATCAAATGAAGACCCTGTTTGTTTGTATTTTAGTCATCTTAATAACATGCAAGTACGCCTATAAAGACTTAAAGAGAGTAATGTTTATTGTGTGCTAATGCTATGCTATGCTAATACTAATCACTTAATGTCCCAGTTTACGAGGCGTCCTGAATGCATCGGGGGCATGTAGAGAATGATAGTAGCGGTGAGTCCAGCCCCTGGGTGGGGATTTGTGTGATTGATGGTTACCTCCCGAGAGTGTTTCATGGACTCGCCCCCTCCCCTCCCCTCCCCTCTCTCTCTCTCTCTCTCTCTCTGAGCAGGAATGTAGAAACGGGAGTCCAGTCCGGCAGCGCCGCACGTCTCTGCACCGTACGGGAGTGAATAATTGATCATCGCCTCGGTTAAATATATTGATGAGAAGGAAGTGATTTGTGAACGGATTCTGCAGTCACTTTTTGGATTAACATTCTTGAGTCGAACGCATTTCTCTCCTCTTTTTCCTCGACTGAAGAAAAGTTTGCCTTGAGACCCAACATAGCCGGAGTCCGCAGATGGAAATAACCTCTCAGTGCACACCGAGCGCACCTCATTCCGGGGCTCTCCCAACATGTAAGCTTTCCTCTTCTTTTATCATTTTCTTTGCCGCGTTTACGTGATTCACACTCCGACAGTGGGAGCACTGCGATATTACTGCGTGTTTCTTGAGGTCACCCCTAACGAAAAATCACTCTATGTTCCTGTAGGGGTTGTTTCTGCAGGGACTTCTAGTGTGTTTCCTGAGCTAAATGTCCAGTTCCATTGGTTTTGTATTACTTCATGCTAATTTCCATAGTCCCATGGCATGCCATAGGCTGTATTGTTTGTACTTTTACTGTGATGTGTGTATAGCATCATTTTAAAGTTTACTATAGGATTGATTTGCTGATTTGTTGAAGAGTTAACAATACTTTCAAAATAAAACTAAAGTCTTAACAGCTACACTCTGTAATATCAGTTCCAATAAGAGGCTACCTATAGAATATATTAGTTGTTATGATGCATATTCACTGCTGCCTTACAGATGCTGACATTTTTCAATCAATTACTAGTATTTTTTTGATTATTTCTCAACATTTCTGTTTGATAATAGAGAGAAAAGCCTCAAAGACATGAGTAAAATGGAAAATAATAATTGCCCTCGGCTTATCAAACTTGATTTTTAATGGCCCTGAGTTTGATAATTGCTGGATTTAGCCTACTATTATATATTAATCAAATCATAATTGGACTGAATCTTCATTGAATAACTACCTGTTATTGAACCACATCCAGTTTTGTTTGTCTATTGATCTGCTTGTTTCATCATTTAGGAAAAGTCTTGGGCGACTTAACAGAAAAACAGATCTAACTACTCAACAATCAGTCACAAAACCACATAAAGCCATACTTGAGGGATTGTGTTATTATTGAAGATCTGTTATTGAGTAATTTTCTCTTACTCTTGTTTTTCATATCCATGATTCTTATTTATTGTTTTGTCAGTGCCTCATTTGTAATAGTGGGGGGGACAGGTTTTGTGGTTTCCAACTGCGATTTTTCACGTTATTCCAAAAGCCAGCAACTTATTCCCACAGATGATTTTCCTGTCAGTGCTCAGTCTGGATGTTTTTCTTCCTCTTTACAGGGACCCGGAGTCACTGAGAAGGTGAAGACTGCTAGTGTTAAACACTCACTGCGAGGCTTCCCACAACACAGTGACTGCTCAAATATAACTGCTGTTAGTTCAGCGACTGTGTGAACTATTCGCAGACTGTTTACCATGGCGTCTAGTCTGACATGTACGGGTGTTATCTGGGCCCTGCTGTCCCTGCTGTGTGCTGCTGCCTCCTGCGTTGGCTTCTTCATGCCTTACTGGCTGCTGGGCACGCAGATGGACAAGCCCGTGTCCTTTGGTACGTTCCGGCGCTGCTCCTATCCGGTGAGGGACGAAGAGAGGCAGGCCACGGTGATGCTGGAGCAGTGCGGGCGCTACGCCTCCTTCAACGGCATCCCGAGTCTTGAGTGGAGGATCTGCACTGTGGTGACGGGCGTCGGGTGCGGCCTCCTCCTGCTGGTGGCACTCACAGCTCTCATGGGCTGCTGCATCTCTGACCTCATCTCGCGTACTATTGGCCGTGTGGCCGGTGGCATCCAGTTCGTTGGAGGTAAGATTACGGGGTTTTGTGTTGTTCTGTGTATGTTTGTGCATCCAACCAACCCTGAAGCTGCTTTCACAGTGTGGTCTGTGGGTAGTTTTCATCTGACTGAAGGAGTACAGCACAGAGGCTCTGATTACAGTTATGAGGAGATCTGGGACTATGAAGTATTAAACAGTCAGATCACATACTCATTATGCTTTGCTCTGCACTGAGAGACTAGAGATTCTCTGTAACTCCTACGATATAGATGTTTGTATAGATTTGGGAGGTTTTAATTGCTGTAATTAACTTCTCATCAAATATGCGTTGAACTCTTTGACAGAAGTGTTGTTCATGAAACAAAATCACATTGACAGGGGAAACAAGGAGGCATAGAAATCTTGATAACCATGCAAATTTGACCTCTGGCCAACTTCTCTTTGCCAACAAACCTGCTGTCGGCCCAGAAAAACCATCATTTCCTCAGATATGCAGGCTCCACAGGAAATGAAAAATTCTCCCAGTCAGACGCTGGTCATGTTACTCACTCAATGATGTTGGGTCAGTTTACATTTTTTATTGTAACTCATGACTGCTGCTTAAAGCAACACTCGCAGCATGCTGCTGTATTGAATTCAGTGAGCATTTACAAGCTGCAGTTTTGAGTATGCTGGTGCCAGGGGTGTTTTGTGAATCGATTTTAGTCAGTTAAGGTTTTGGTTTTGCCAAAAAAAAAAAAAAAAAAAAAAAAAAAAAAAACTTAGATGGGCTCACAAATTGTAAATATAGAGGAACATATGATTTGTTGAAGAAAAAAATCTTCATATTGTTTCTTCAGAGTTTCATACCATCCCATAGTTTACGCTGACCAACAATTTTCATCACTCTTTCTTATGTGCAGCAGACTTCTGGCATCAATTTACATCTTTTGTTTTTAGTCTGACTGATGAAATGATGGAAACATGAGCCTCATTTGGGCTACAAGCATGCCCAAAATATGTCAGCGCGATTTTCTACTCTGGGTATGATCCAGAATGCGCCTCTTAAAGTTGAAAAGAAACCCACGCCCTTTCTCTTTCTCTTTGTAAAAATAGAGTTCTGTCCACGCTGCAGCTCTGGCCATGGAAATGTCTCTCTCTTTGTTTGTTTGATTGTACTGAGTGGACACAGCTCTGCACGGCACAAGCTTTGTTTATGTGTACTGTTGGTTTTGCACATGTGTTCTCCTGGGACCATGAGGTCTGAGGGAAAGCTTCCATTGAAGCTGCAAGTTTTCTCTGCCCTAGTTTAAGAAGCTGCGGCACTCCGGCCCTCTCATTAACTCAAAAGACGTTAGCTTGCATACTGTGGCTCACCACTCTGCTATTTACAATCCCCATCACTTCAGTTTGGCTTTAAAAAAGTGATGTGACAGAGAAGCAGGTTGCAGGCAGATTTGACAGAGCTGCCAGGTTTTTCAGAGGGATAAATCTTCAGAGGACCACCACAACGCACCATGTCCTAGTTCTAAAAGGCTTAGCTACTTAGGAACATCAGTATTAATGATGTATAATATGGAAGATGATTAAGGTGAAGGCTGGCTGGTTTATTCAGAAATGTGCACTTTTATGTAAGGAGAGCTCCTTTTAAGCTCACAGCAACCCCATACATAGAGCATTACAGCAAGCTGCTATTTTTGGTTATAGGATTAAAAAATCCCTGTCTGTCTTTCTTGCGATTTCTCTCTTTTTTTCGTAGACTCACAAATCCAGACACGCATGAATTTAGATGGAGGGGGAGCGGAGGAAGGCGGGGTACAATACAAGGGGCACCGCTCAGATCTTTTAACTTGAATGCTGGTGAGCCAAAGGGCAGAGATGTCTCAGAAGGGCTAATTGGAAGTGACACAATTGGGAAGCTCAGTGGGCTGTTGCATGTATTGTCTTCTATCACTTACGAAGAGAGAGAGAGAGAGAGAGAGGGGGGGGGGAGAGAAATGTTGAAGCTGGGAGAGGGAAGTTGGGAGAGAGAAGGAGGAAAAAAAAAACTCTGATGATTGAAACGTTCTGCGTTCACTTCTTATTAACCGAGAACCTTGCTGAGAAATACAGATCGGGGAAAAAAAAACGAAATGTGTGCCGAGAGATATGATCAAATCTCAGCAATTAGTAGGAACAGGGAGTGGGAGCAAATGAGGCGTACAGCTGGTGAGGCAAGGCATGCGAATTTGCCAGATGCAAAGGAGCCTCGTGGTTCACCGTCTGATGCCAGCATCATCCTCCTTTTGCGTTTCCTCTGCTCCTATTGTCGTCCGCTAATGAAGAGTGTCTTACCAGAGAGGCCAAGGCTTCTGAACTGCCACATATAAAACATCCACTTTATATCTGCCTGTAAATGATCTCAATCCCATGAAATAGATTAGGGATAGGAAAGAATTAATCAGCGCTTTATCTCATTAGCTGCAGACTTGACTGAAAGAATAGGTTTTAACAACTGTTACCGTCTGTAGTGTTGTTGTTTACCTCTTGTGATGCAGTTTTCTTCTCCGCTCACTGCGGGGCGAGTTGTTCTAGAGCTGGTTAATTACTAATGGCAAAGGCCCAGAACTCCTCTACAGGCCGGAGAGTTAAAGTCTGAGTATGAGAGTATGAGACTGTTCTGGCTCATAAATCAAAGGCTTGAGATATCTGTGCTGCTTACATTAAACAACTGCCTTCGCTGTAGTTTCTTGTCTTAGTTATGCAGCGGTGCGCACTCTAAATGACTGTGGCGCAGACGGGAGGTTCACACATTAAAAGATTCCTGACTTGGATTTGGTTGTTAGGGATTTTGAAACCCCCCCCCAATCTCCTGCAGAGCCATGCCTTGTCTTTTTAGGTGCCCCTAAGCAGAGCTCCACACAGCAGGAAGAAAGCTATTTAACGTTTGTTTTCAAAAGTCACGATTCAAGAACTTTATGTACCTTTTTATATGTTTGATATTTCCCTTCAGCACAATAATCTGCCTTTAATTTATGCTTTTGCGTCCTCCTTTATTTTGTCTCTCTCCTCTCTGCACCTGACAGGCAGTTTTGTTTTGATATCTTGCTATTTGATTGCCACATGGTGACTGACAGGTTGACAGGCCCTGTGACTGAATGACTGTTGTGCTCTATCGCTAGTTAAATATTAAGTGTAGTGATGGGGGTCTGGTGCCTCACCTAGTCAGTTTCTAATGGACTGTATATTGGACTGAGGTACTCCTTGCCTCTGATTGGTGGAGGGCTTGTGAGACACCTGATCCGCTCATGGGAGATCTCAGGAAATCTACGGGACATCTCACAGAAACAGATTTCAAATGTAACTTTCTCATATCACAGTGATGCAGGTGGAGCTTGAGAGAGAAGACTCGATCACAGTAGTTAGACTTTGTGTGAACTCAGACAATAAGGACTGGATGCCAAATTTGGAAGAGAGAGTGAAATACAGGTTGCAATGGTTGTGTTCACTACAAAGAAAACCAGAGATAAGTTATAAAGGCCTGTTAACACAGCTGTACCTAGACTGTGTACTCAGTGTTCTTATCTTATATATTTCATTGTCAAGGTAAAACTATTCTGTAACCTGGGCTCTCTAAACATCGATTCTCTGCTTGATTTTTCTTGCCAGCCCTCGTTGGCTTTGCCCATTGTTCTCCAAACCTGCCTTATATCTCGTTCTCATACCACAAAAGCGCTGCAGATTCTGCGCTGAACTTCAAATACGTTTGAAATCTGCAGATGTCTGACAGGGCTCAATTCCTGGCTCAGGCTGTCTCACTGACCCGATTGAACCTAAAGATTTCAGTGATGGCCGTGTGCACTGAGTTGGCTCCAAGATCAGGAGTTTGTTTCAGATCTCAAAGCCACGTCTGAGACAGTCTAATTCTCACACTGTGCAACTGACTTTAAGGGATTAATAGGCTTGTGATATAGCCAACAGAGCCCGACCATAGCTTCACAACGAAATCTCAAAATCATTTAAAAACTGGCAGGAAAACAATGTAAAGAAGCCAAGAGTAGAGGAGTGTGATTTCATTTTACTCATACCTGATAAAAACCTTGGCGCTCTATTTTCAAAGGTAACAAAGGACTAATTAGTATTGTGTTGTTTTCAAAATGAGAGAAGACAAAGGGGTCTCTTTCTACATCACCAACAAAAGAAGCTGAATTTCAGAAATGCCTTTGTTGTAAAATAAAAATTTAAAATTTTGTTGGAGTTTTTGAGGAATCAGATTCAACACATTTTAAAGACCAAAAAACACTGAATAGTAGACTGACGTTTTGTCCATTTAATAACATGAATTGCAAATGTGGACCCAGTTTATGCTACTGACAACTGTATCCCATTGCCCTTTCAAGACAATCAATCAAATGGAACTGCTGTGATCCAAAAAACAAAGGTCCTAAAGGCTGATATGCAGCATTTGCCACCAGTAGTCACATTAGGAGAGGCAGTGATGAAGCATAGTTTCAAAAACATCCCCGAAATCTCTCAAAAATATTGCTTTGAGTCACAGAGAATGTCAGCTGGATTGAAATCATTTTAACTCTTGATAAAAATGTCAGGAGATATAGCTGTTCGCGACCAGAGGACTTTTATTGAGAAGCTGTTGAAATGCTACGTCCTTGAAGCTGAAGGCGAAATAACAAGTAAAACAATATGATGCATGATGGGCTGTACTCTGCCTCTTTCTCAGGGAGTTTGTTGGGACAGTATGTAGGGTACAAGCAGAGGACTTCACGTAAAGCGCTGCTGTTTCAGAGGAGGTATGGACCCATGAGGTATAGAGTCCCCAAGGGATGTAAAATTTAAAAAAAAGAAAATAGTCTGAAACAGCTCAATACAGCATATTTCACTGCCATAAGGGAAGGTTGAGGTCAGCAGGGAATCTGTATGGAGTCTAATTTTGTCTGTCATTGTTGGAAGAACTCTTTACAGTTTTTGCAGGAAAATTCAATGCCATCACTGCGCCATGGGCTAAGAGCATTTATTATTGATTAGAGACATTTAATGTCTATTACATTAAATATTACCCCTGGGCTCTGACAGCTCTTTGATGAAATGAGATCAGGAAAAAATATGGGTTTTCACATGCATCTCTGCTTTCTGATGCACCTCTATGATGTCTTTCAGAGTGAGATGACAAATTTATAATTTATTTGACATATATTTATCTTTGACCAGTTGCAAAGCTTTATTATTTCTTCAAAGCAGAATTGAAGAAAGAGCTAAAGCTTTAAAGACAGTGAAAGCAGAAGTAGATGAAACCGTATTAGACTAGTTTGTCTGAACTAAAGGAAATGTTTATGGAGGAAACAATAGCAATACAACACATTGGCTCAGGCCTCTGCAGTGTGCACAGGCTCGCTGGCCTTGTTGGTTGAATACTTCCCACACTAGCCTCCGCTGAAGCTGCAGTTGATCTGAAATATCAAATAATTGGCTGTGTTGCCTTCTGGGAAAGCTTCTCCATTTCGTTTTCTGGTTGATTGGCTCTGTTTACACCTCTGTGCCAGCATCTCGTTTGCCCACACTGGTGTGGAGTGTCAGTAAATGAACAATATGAAGCCGCAGAGAGGATTCACACATGAAACACCGTCAACTCTAGGCCTATTTCAGTTAAGTTTGCCTCCGTTTTAAGTCTTGAGCAACTCTGTTGTTCACCCAGAGGTGACCTGTAACACACAACATGTAATACAGTATCCTGGTCATCCAGGCCAAATGAAATTAAATTTACCACATCTGTCTGCACTACCTCTGTAGCTCAAAGTGTATGTCAAGGGCACGAGCACGGGCAATAAATTTAAAGGCATGTAAATAAATTACAAGTGGGCCGCCATAGTGGATTCCAAAATATTGCCAAGGGCTATTGGCACAGGAGTATGTTGTCCTGTTTGAGAGCCATACCAGCACAGCCAGGAGCTTTGTCCTTGTGTCGGCTTTGTGAGTTCTTGCCAGCTGGATCACGCCCAGACCCAGAATGTGTGCTTCCACTCCCCTCTCACCACTAGCACTCATTTTCAAGAGGTACAACAAAATGAAATCGCATCCGTATGAGGAAGGCTTTGGGATGAAGAGCTCATGTTTCCGGGGGAATATTCTGTCCGGAGCGGCATCTCTTGACAGTCATTGTTTAATGGTGTCGGATCACAAGACATTTCCAGGGCGGTGGGTAAATATTCCCTGACGTTCCGTGTTATCCTTTTACTTCCAAAACCCTATCTGTATTCCCTCCTCCTCGTAGGCCTGCCAGTTTGATGTGATGATGATGGACTACACTGTCTCATCTGCCATGTAGGCATTGCATAGAACTAATGAGATAGCACCGGCCCATATGCTTGAGAGGAGAAAGCCAGGCCTTTTCACTACGGACAAGAGCCTTGTGTAATGGTTTTTAGAATGCTACCGTGCTCCTCATTGCTTACATTTCCGGCCACTGATGGTTAGAAAGTGGACATCTCTTCCTCTTGGTTGATTGATTACCTAAAGTGCAGACCTCTCTTGCAACATTGTAATGTGGTCATTCAGCCCGGCAGCTATTTTTGCTCAACATACAATTCCCTCAAACCCCCATCAACACCACCACAAGGGTGTTTGGAGTCAGAGAGCAGCAAAACATAGTCTGTGCGCCATAGGCAGTCTCTTTTTCTCCCACACTCTGGTCTGTCTTTCTCCTTCACCCTTCATTCTTTCTCAGGATGAACTCACTTCTCAATTTCTGCCCTTCTCCTTTCAGGTTACTACAGTATTATTTCTAGTGCTCCCAGTCTTTAACTCTCTATTTCGGGCTTGTTTCACCTTTCCCCTAATTTTGCTTTCTCTGCACCCCTCTGTGTCCTTCCCCTCTCCTTCTCCACCTCTTTCCCTTCGCTTCTCCTCCTCGTCCTCCACCTCCCCACAGTGGCTGTTCACATTGCTGTCTGCTGCAAGCAGAAAAAGAAATAGATTGGGCCAGTACCCAGTGACCCGAAGAGTGGACGTGGGCTCAGCCAGAAAGACAGAAAGAGAGAGCAGATGAAAAAGAGGGAGACAGAAACAGAGAGAAACAGGGCGGAAAGCCCAGCATCAACAGGGATTTGGTTTTGTCAAACAGGAAGTCTGGGGAACCAAAGGACAGACAGAAAGGTTATTTCAGTCTGTTCCTCTGTTAAGTCATTGTTTTCACTGCCATAGTAGCAGGCGTGCTGCATATCGGGCTGTTTTTGTCACTGGGAACAGAACTGTTCCAGAAATCGTGTCTGGTGTGTCTGTGGTCGTGTCTGGCATTAATGCAGCCATTAAAACAGAGAGCACGGGAGCTTGACAGTTGAGGGGAATGAATGAATTTGGGAAATGAATTTGGTATTGCTGAAACTATTGTTCAATTAAAAGATAAGTCAATTGACAGCAAATTTGATAATCAATTAATTGCTAATTTGTAAGTAATTTGCCAAACAAAAATATATCAAACGGTTGCTGGTTCCAGCTGCTCAAATGGGAGGAAACAAATGGAATGAAAGATTCTTTGGTTTGGGGGCTGTTGGTCAGACAAAGAAAGCAATTTGAACGGGGCCTCTGGGAAATTATTCAACAAGAGTCAGCCATGCTATTTGCTCTGTGACACTATACTGAACCACAGCAGTGCTTTGAGCTAAACGCTAATGTCAGCATGCTAACATGATCACAGTGACGGTGCTAAGATACTGATGTTTAGCAGGTATAATGTGTTAACATTATAGCATCTTAGTTTAGAATATTAGTGCACTAACATCAGCTAATTAGCACTGAACCTAACATATAGCAGATGCAGATTGAAATATTAATGTTGCCAGCCATAAACCAAAGTATTGTAAAAATTGAAATTTCGACTTGATGATGGCACTAGATGAAATCACCAAAGTTTTTACAGTTAATCTTCTGATGACCACAAATGTCATGGCAATCCATCCAATAACTGATGAGACATTTCACTCAAAATCACAAATGTCAGGGCATCACGTAAGTCATTAGGATTCAGCCTCTTGACACCATGACCGTCTGTGTAAAATTTTATGGGAGTGCCCCCTGTAGGTGTTGAGATATTTCAGCCTTTACCACAAGGCAGACCAACTGACTGGCACCCCCATACCGACAGCCAGGCTGCTAAGGTCCCCAAAAACATAGCTGACATATTCATTAATGATGAAAAGAATTGTTAATTGTACCCAGAGATCTCGGGAACTTCATTAACTTCTTTGTGAGGAGTTTTATTTTCTGAGACGATTACCCTCGACATTCTCCTCTGCTTTAACAGAAAGGGTGAAGGAGACAGAAAAGTAATTGTTAACACAAATCAGGTCTTTGCCGCCGACGCCTAAAACAGTGAATATGTGTGAATGGATGAATCACCGCTCAGACAGATGCTTAACAGATGGCGGTGGCTCCGCTTCTCTGTATCACTGGTGACACACATTGTGGAGGGCATGTTTGATGTCAATGCCCCAGCCTGTACTTAGAATGAGCAATACTTCAGTCACAGGTAGGGATGCAGAAGCAAACCTCTTTCATTCAGTTCCAGCATTCTTACTCCTTGTTTCTGTGGCTGATAAACAGTATTGTGCGAACAGAAACACAAGGAGAGAACAAGGGAAAGAAAAAAAAAAAACAGTTTTTCTGAACTTCACCACATGTTATGTCTAATTAGGGATGAAGAAGATGGAAAGCCCACATTTGACCTGTTAGACATCTCTGAGGAGCCAGAGGCCATGAGTCGGCTGAATAATGAATAAGTATGGATTGGGTCTTAGCTCCTGTGGGATAAAGTGCATTTGCTCAGTATTCATAACGGTTTTACAGTCTCAGAGGCACCGTGTTTCAACACTACAGTTAATTATACCCTGTCTTCTTCTTAGTGAGGGGGAATGTGGGGTCAATATCTTTGTGCTGCCTTCTATAGGCCGATAGCAGGCGTGAGGAAATAGAATATGGGTTGATGGATGTATGGAGACAGATCTCCAAATAAAATGGCAGCATAGAATAGCCAAGAGAGGGGTCTATTTTGGTAAAGAAATCCACAATAATTGCCTGTCTTTAGTTTCTGTACCCTCAAACCAAAGATACATTATATTGCAAACGTCCCTAAGAGGCAAATGTGTGAGCACCCACTTTGGAGCAAGTTATTTTGTCCTTTTCACCACTTTTGACTATGGACATCTCATTTAATTTGACTCAATGTCCAAGTATCTCTTCATCTTATTCCTGAAGGGCCAGGAATAGACAGGGCTGCATGGAGGGAGACAGAGCTCTCAAGTGGTAAGTAATGTGGTGGAAAAGAGTCGCCTGTGTCTCTGGGAGACCAGGATTAGGTCAGTGTACGGCTCTGGGAGAGGAGCTTTGTCCTCAGTGGGTCACTCAAATACATGCGGCTGTAAGACAGGTGAAGGTGGCGAAAAAGGCAGCTGAAGGTCAGATCAGAGGAGGACAGGGGCCTGTGCACATGCATTTGTCTGTCATGAGTGGCCTGTAGTCTGTTACTGACATGGTGACAGTAGTCAAAAAGGGAATTTGCTGCTTCTTGTATCTCTGTTTTTTTTTATGTTTTTGTTTTTTGGGAGCATGCCTGTAATTTAGCCTGCATGGCTAAGTGTATTAATGTCCTGTGCTTGGGCTAGGGCTCATGCTTGCTGTCTGCCTTAAGGAATGCTGGGAATTTGGGGTAAATATATTCTGTTGCCCCCTGCCCCCCCTACAACTTCCCCATCCCCAGCACCACTACAAGTTTAATTTGAGAGGCTTTTAATGAGCACGCTTGCATGTGTTGCACCAGAGAAAGTGTTTGAACTGAGTACATTCTACAGCTTTTCTTTTGTTGTCTTTACGGCAGTGGGCTGAAATCTATATTTAGCTTGTGATTGTGAATGCCATTGAAAGATCTCTCTGCCATGAATTCAGCTTATATAAATTAGAGCGGCAAGAATTGGAGAGAATGAGTGTTTGTGTGTTTAGGTGATCAATACAAATAAGACTTCATTTGAGGGAGTGGAATGTGCACAGAGCTTTTTTTGAAGCCTCGCAGAAACACACCATCAAAGGCACCTACGTAATACAAATGTCACTTCCTGTCATTATCATAAATGACAAATTCTGTAATTGTATTTATGAAATTGGCGTCTCAGGAAAAAAATAAAAAATAGTGCCATGCCTCAGTTTATAAGGCTGACAAGGCTGAACAATAATCTCCATTTTGTGGCCCAGCTGTACTGGTGGGAGGGTTTAGTGTTTGGGTTGAAGGCGATGCAGGTGATTCCAGTTTGCTTTGCTTCCCAGACTCTCATTCCAGCTGGTCACAGCAGTTGGGTGGGCTCTTCCCATTATAGGATCTGTTTCACAGCAGTAGGGGTAGACCCAAAGGAGAGGCATGGAGAGAGAGAGAGAGAGAAAGAGAGAAAGAAAGAGAGAGGAGGAGGGTCAACATTTGGAGAAATCTCTCGAGTCTTGTAGCAGTCAGTGGTTCACTGCTTGCCAAAGCTGTGTTTAGATTCAAGAAACAACACACCACCATTCTGTTGATAGCTGGTCAGTCCATTCTGCCGAAGTCTATTTTTGCTTCACGCAGCAGACTGTAGTCAAACGTCAACAGTGAAACGGCAGCACCTTGTTGACTGGGCCTCCCAGAACCCAAAAGAGGAGAGAAATCAGCAAGAGCGGCAAGAGCGAGACATAAACAAAATCTGGCAAGAAAGAGCTTGAAGTCAGGCATTTACCCCATCTGCCAGCAAACAAAGGCTGCGAAAGTGCTCTGAATAAGAGGCCCCAAGATGGGACGCCCATCTAACTCACCATAAGACAGAGTGGCTGGATATATTTTCAGCTACTCAGTCCAAAATGCAGCCCTGTGGAAAGCATAACACAAGGTCTCTGAATGGCGAAGTGAGCTTCATCTCAGAGAGAGCTGTACGAAGCTATAAACAGGACAGAAGACGCTCTTCACCCATATTTGTATGTGTTATGAAGATCAGCAGAGCTGATGGGTCATATATAGGATGGTATAGTGAAACAGCATGGCGGAAAGAGCTGTACTGAGCTGTCTGAGGTTCAGTTAATATTAAATGCCATGCAAAAGCATTTGTTATAATAAATACATTTTGGAATAAAAATACTGTTGAGCTCCAAATCAGAGGAATTTGCTTTAACAAGTCGGGTCAGGGTGCAGTTTACAACAGCTGTTTGTTAGGGTGGGGATGATAATATCAGCAGTGATACCTTATCTGTCTCACCTGTTACAAGAGCAGAACATTAGCAAGACAATCTGCCCTCCATGCCCACGCCCACCTCTTCCTGCTGCTTTCATGCTCTTTTTATTACCATTAGTCACATATTCTCTTTCCCTGCTTTCACTTACTTTGCTTGACCCATGTGTACTCTTTTTGCCTCGAACAGCAACAAGATGTCACAGAAAACTCAAACGAAAGCGAAGCTGAGAGTTCTGTTCCTTTCCACAGGGAGCAAAGGAACAAATTTTGATCCAGCAGAGACTTGCTCTGCTCTAATTCTGGGTCTGACCAGTCTGAGCCCTCCCGTAAGAGCCCTCCCAGGTCCAACAAGCCAGCTCCTGGGCCCACAGGTTTGCCGTGGGTCACCATGGAACAAGTCACGGGCTGAAATCTATATTTAGCTTGTGATTGTGAATGCTAACAGAGGTAAGGATCTCTCTGCCATGAATTCAGCTTATATAAATTAGAGGCGGCAAGACCCTCGAGAGAATGAGTGTTTGTGTGTTTAGTGATCAATACAAATAAGACTTCATTTGAGGGAGTGGAATGTGCATTGTGAGCTTTTTTGAAGCCTCGCAGAAACACACCATCAAAGGCACCTTGGCGTAGTAATAAGCAAAATGTCACTCCTGTCATTATCATAAAATGACAACCCTGTAATTGTGCCGCATGAAATTATGTCTCAGGAAAAAAATAAAAAATAGTGCCATGCCTCAGTTTTTATAAGGCTGACACAAGCTGAACAATAATCTCCATTTTGTGGCCCACAGCTGTACTGGTGGGAGGGTTTAGTGTTTGGGTTGAAGGCGATGCAGTGTGATTCCAGTTTTGCTTTGCTTCCCAGACTCTCATTCCAGCTGGTCAGCAGCAGTTGGGTGGGCTCTTCCCATTATAGGATCTGGTTTCCACAGCAGTAGGGGGTGCAGACCCAAAGGAGAGGCATGGAGAGAGAGAGAGAGAGAAAGAGAGAAAGAAAGAGAGAGGAGGGAGGGTCAACATTTGGAGAAATCCCCGGAGTCTTGTAGCAGTCAGTGGTCTACTGCTTGCTACAAGTTGTGTTTAGATTCAAGAAACAACACACCACCATTCTGTTGATAGCTAATAGTCCATTCTGCTGAAGTCTATTTTTGCCTTCCACGAGCAGACTGTAGTCAAACGTCAACAGTGAAACGGCACCTTGTTGACTGGCCTTCCTGTGAACCCAAAAGAGAGGAGAGAAATCAGCAGCAAGAGCGGCAACAAGAGCGAGACATAAACAAAATCTGGCAAGAAAGAGCTTGAAGTCAGGCATTTACCCCATCTTGCCAGCAAACAAAGGCTGCGAAAGTGCTCTGGAATAAGAGGCCCCAAGATGGGACGCCCATTCAACTCACCATAAGACAGAGTGGCTGGATATATTTTCAGCTACTCAGTCCAAAATGCAGCCCTGTGAAAGCATAACACAAGGTCTCTGGAATGCATAAAGTGAGCTTCATCTCAGAGAGAGCTGTACGAGGCTATAAACAGGACAGAAGACGTTCTCTACCCATATTTGTATGTGTTTATGAAGATCAGCAGGAGCTGATGGCCATATATAGGATGGTTATGAAAAACAGCATGGCGGAAAGAGCTGTACTGAGCTGTCTGAGGTTTGGAAGCTATTATTAAATGCCATGCAAAAGCATTTGTTATAATAAATACATTTTGAATAAAATACTGTTGGAGTCTAAATCAGAGGAATTTGCTTTAACAAGTCGGGTCAGGTGCAGTTTACAAATAGCTGTTTGTTAGGTGGGGATGATAATATCAGCAGTGATACCTTATCTGTCTCCTCACCTGTTACAAGAGCAGAGAACATTAGCAAGACAATCTGCCCTCCATGCCCACGCCACCTCTTCCTCTGCTGCTTTCATGCTCTTTATTACCATTAGTCACATATTCTCTTTCCCGTTTTCACTTACTTCTTGCTTGACTCATGTGTGTGTTCTTTTTGCTCGAACAGCAACAAGATGTCACAGAAAACTCAAACGGAAAGCGAAAGCTGAGAGTTCTGTTCCTTTCCACAGGGAGCAAAGGAACAAAGGTACTCTTTGATCCAGCAGAGTGACTTTGCTCTCTGCTCTAATTCTGGGTCTGGACCAGTCTGAGCCCCCCTCCCCGGTGTTGTTCTCCCAGGTCCAACAAGCCAGCTCCTGGCCCACAGGCTTGCCGTGGGTCACCATGGGAATGTCGACCTGGCTCTGGTTACAGTCACGCCATAATATTACAGAAAGTTTCTCTGTGTGTCATCTAGAATCATACTGTGACTGAACCCAGGGCTTTTTAATCATCACATATTCCAGCTATTGCTTGAGCTGGCTCGTGAGTCTGTGTCTCCAGCGGCTGGTGGTGTGGATGAATCGAAATGATTAAATATGAGTTATTCTCTGGCTTTATAGACTCGCCAGTGTAATGAAAACACCAATCTTCGGTGAATAGCTCCAAGATAATGCAAACACTGACCACCATCATTTGTCTGCTTTGTGTTGTGGCTTTCATTATACATAAATCGTCGCTAGACAAAGTAATCTAAATCCATTCAAAAGCGAAAATGGGATCAAATGAATTTTTTTCCTGGCAGTATCTGAGCGGTTCTAGTGTCCAACATCTGAAAAAAATATATAGATTTTTCTATGAAATACATGAACCTCATTACAGTGTCCACACCCTGCTGTTATAGTCCAACTCTACTTCTATCCAGGCACCATCACATGGGCAAATTGGAAGGAAACCAGAAGGCTTTTAACAGAGATGACTAAAGACAAGGGTGTCACCTGTTAAGGTGAAGCAGAATGGAGGATTTGTAATTACAGAGTGATTATATGTGGAGCCAAGCCCTTAGGAGCTGAAGTGTATTGCTCTGCTGCTGGTGATATCATTCACATCTACTTATCTCCTGCACTGCCAGCTAAGACTTGATCATTAGTGAATGTGTCGCTATCGTGACTGTCCTGATAGTGCTACTCAAATGCTGGTCCTTTGTTGGCATTCCCCTCAGGGCAGCTCCTCTCCCTGCCGTCTGCTGCCTCCCGTCTCTCTGCGGGAGCACGTAAATGCAAGAAAACTGAAGATATGGCTTTCATTAGGAAATTGTCAGAATGGCTTTTTCAAATTGAATTTGGCTCATTCACAAGTCAGGCACGCATTTGATGTGATTATTTCGGGGGCAAAATTGCACAAATAAAACGAGATTCAGCTGATTGCTTGTCATAACAACATGGTTTCAGTGGCTGGCTGAGCCGAGCTGTTCTGGCAAAGTGATAGCAGGTTAGAAGTCGGCATTGCTGAATCTCTTGTGAGAGCTGCAGGTTCAGAAACTGAAGTCCTCCAGAGCTGTTCTGCTCGACATGTTTCAGCCTGACCATGATGTGCTTCACCATCTGACATTTGAAGATAACCACAGAGTAAGTGGCTGGCCGGAGAGTGTGTGTGTGTGTTTGTCTGTGTGTTTTTCTCTCAAACAGAGAGCATGGATGCTGAATGGCTCGTCATGTGCAAAGAGGGAGATAATAGAAGCCAAAAAGTCACAGGCACTCAGGCCTGCTGATAACTCAGTGCAGCCTGTCAGTCACACTGCCGAGTGGACAAAGCATAGGTTGTACTGTTTTGATTGCCTGCTTGATATCTGATTTGTGATTCGATGTTATACTGATGTCTTTCTCCCACAGTTGACTGGCCCAGAAATGAAATGCTGCCCAATATTGTTTCTTTCCGCCTCCGTAACTGCATCGGCTCTCTGCTGTGAGTTGGCAGAGGTGGTTATTACAGAGGATGGCAAGTTTGACATCTGTCATACAGTAGTTTCGCCGAATGACAAACATAAACAGCGGTGACATCAAGGTTAGTCTGAGAGCCATCCGGTAAACTGACCCATGCTGCATGTACAAAACATCAATAAAAGCAGAGACAGCTGTGCAGTGTACAGGGACCCTGCAATACCCTGCTGGGTTTTGGGCAGTAAATGCCCATTATTATCTCAGCATCTTCCCCTCCAGCCTCCACCGTGTCTGGAGCTCTGCGATCATTTAGCTTCCACTTCCTCAGGCTATGCAGTTGAAGATGAGTTATCCATTATTTTGCCTGTCAAAAAAGCAAGAGAGACAGAGGGAAAGCATATGGACTCACTGGCTGCTGATCTGTGTTGGAAATGTCCTCCAGGTTATGAGCAGGGTTTTTATTATGTATCTTGGCGGATGCTTCCGGTATGATTACACCAACTTTTGGATCAGACTGCAAAGCAAGAGCTGCACCTCTTAATGAAAATCAAGTGGCTGTTCTGCAGTCTGCTCTGTTGGAGAAGCTAGTATGTCTGTCTGTTCTACAGTGGATTTCTGGCTGCCTGTGTTGAATGCTGGTGCAAAATTTCCAGATAGGAGCTCTTCATCTTACACTGTTTTGCCTGCAACCAAAACCTGATGTTAACCTTGGATGTTTACATTACTGAAGACTTTCCTGCTATCAGCACAACTGCACGGAATATAGCTCGACATGCTGTTAGCCAATTACCTGCAGGAATAAAAAAAAAAAAAAAAACACCACCTGAGCTGAACTGAAAATAGCAATTTTTTAAAATTGCTTTACCACAGCTGCTGTTAAGTGTTTCTGGGTGGAGTTTCCCTTTTAAGCTGCCAACAGTCATATAACTGAATTAAGTATTAATCTGACTGTATTCACAGGGAATTCGTGATTAAAAAATTCTGGTTTCACAAAAACAGCTGAGAGAAACAGTCCAAAATGAAATTTCAAGGGTTTGTACAGAAATCGGGCAGCTTATTATTTTAAAGGACTGCATGTCAGAGGGTTTGAAGTTTTCACGTGTATGTGGGGTGAATCTCACGCTCTCTGCCTCTTCTTCATGCTCTCAGTCCAAAGGAAAGTGCAGACTAAAGCAAAACTGCAAATGTATGGTTACTGGTCAAGCTTTGTTCTCTATCCTCCAGAGGCATTTACAGTGAAAGATGTGTGAGTGTGCACACTTTTTCCCGAGCAGTTGTCGGCCAGCTACTGGCAACTGGCACATGGAGAATACCCCCCTCCCCAGCAGTTTACATTCAGTTTGCAAAGATGCATTTACACTCCACATGTGCCACTCAAAACTTGAAACGAGAAAGGCACTGATGCTTTGCAATTACTTTCAGCGTAGTCTCTGTGAAGTTGTTTTTGCTGCTGAAATATTAGACCCATAAAGTGGGGGTGTGGGCAAGAGTTTGTGATTTCCTTTACAGAAATAAAGAGTTTCCTTTCTTAAATCCAGTCAGGAGCTCCCATGGGTTTTCACAAACATCCTCTTTCTTGGAAGGCAACTGAACAAAACAACAATTCAAAGCAGACAGCTTGTACAGAGGTATCACAGGGATTTAAAGGTGTGTTGTCGTTGACGCAAAGTATTCAAACAGTCATCCTTCCCACTGCTTATTGATGGGCTCTCAGCAGGGTGTCGCTGAGTCAGGAAGACACCTGCCCCGAGCCACAGCAATCTGTAATCATGATCAAAGCTCTGATCCGTCAGCTGGGAGCCCACTGGTGTCCTTGCTGTATAAGCTTTGTTGTTTTGAGCATGTTCTTCTCCCTTTGGTGAGGCCTGCAGGCAGAGAGGAATGGTAGTTGTGGGGATGGCGCACGGTGGAGACTCAGACACAAGCAGGCACCGGGCTCGGGCTTGTGACAGGGGTGTCTGCAGGACGTATTGATCTGCGAAGAAAAGATCTACACCCTCTCTTGAGCGACAGACAGACCACTGTTTGTCACTTGTGACGGTGAGCGACTTTCTGCTGCCAGCCTGTTTCTCCTATCTCGATCTACATTCTTCACATACAGCACTTTGTTGTCCTTTTCTCTGACATCCAGCCATTGACCTTCTTCTTTCGTCTTCTGTCTTTAAAAAACCCACCAAATGATCGATCCTGCGCCGCACGTCCAGCAATTAAGCAATCCCCCTCGCACCTCGGCTAAACACATCCTCCAACATCCCCCCTCTATCTCAGCGATAATTACCCCGTTGTTAGACCTTGAGCTTGAGAAGTAACACCTATCCAAGGGCAACGTGTCGCGTGCAGAGCAGGACTGTGATTCATTGGCATGTATATGGCTGGCTGTATATCTTCAAGGAAGCAGTAATAGGTAGGGGCGGTGAGGGGAGCGTGGGGAAAATGGGCTGCTGTCGCTTGAGTGGCTGCTAATATGGTCTCTCCAGTGATAATATTAAACAGCTGGAAAGACGATCTGTTATTATTATGCTCTAATGGCCTAAACAATACAAATGAAAAGCCTAAAGCTGTACATGGGTTTTTCATGATCAGTATTGATGTGTATAGGTGTACAGCTCATTTCATGGAGGCCAAGGTAACACCTTCAAATTGCTTGTTTTGCCCAACCAACAGTCCAGTACCCGAGGATATTCAATTTATGATTGATGATTTAGAGCAGAGAGGAGTGGCAAATCCTCATATTTAAAAAACTGGGACTAGTCGTTGTTCACTTAACATATGGCTTAAACAATGAGATGTTAATTTTCTGTGATTTGAATAACCAGTAATTTGACTGTTTCACCCATAGACATGTACTGCGTATCCTTTATCTCAAACACTGCATCACATCGGCTGCTCCATTTTTGATTCAGAGAAAAATACTCCCCCCTCTCTTTCAGCCATTGCTTTGTGCTGTGGCATGTCAACTGTGATCCAGACCTAATCTACCAGCCCAATAGTGAGGTCCCCGCAGGGAGCCCGGGGGCCCCCAGACCCGGCACCGCTGCCTCATCTGTCTTCAAGACAGGCCACAGGCAGGGGCCAGCCTCGCGCCTGTCCTGTCGCACTTGCATATGCAGAGCTACGAGGGGATGCTGAACCCCAGAGCCTTCATCTGGTCACCATGCGGGCACCGGCGCAGCGGCCTGTCTCTTCCCCCAGACACTGTTGGCGAGCGTGGAAATGAAAATCAGTGGAGGATGGCCCTCCACCCCCGCCACACCCCCCACGCCCCTGCGGGGAGTCTCAACCCTCCTCAGAGGCAACAAGCAGGCGTGACCGTACTCGCACACCGAGGTGACGATGAGCAAATGGCATGGGAAGTTAGTTTTACTGGCTGTGCCGTTTTTGCAGTTTCCTGTTTTCTCTCTTTTTGCCCCTTTTTTGTTCGGGAGGCTTCTCACATATCTCATTTAAATGTTTGCTGAAATAACATTTAATATTATTGTTTTCTTCCCGTCGTAAATTTCAGTCACAGCTTTGTCACGTCACCAGGTTAGAACAAACAACCAGTCTCGCAAGATACACAAACACATGCACATGGTGCAGAAGCAGTCAAAGATGCTTTCCATCAGCGTGTTTGTTCTCCATTACGTTAAGATTTTAGGAAGACAAAGGACTGTTTGCAAGTCATTTGTGTGCTTGTTTGCTTGTGTTTTGTCACACAATGCATCCGTCTGACTGTAGTTCAGAGGCTTTACAGTCTGTTTTAGCAGCATTGCCTGAAACTTTAGAAGTCAGTATATGAATAATTTTGCAATTTTGAGTGTATCCACTCTCAGTTTTTTTTCCTCAGAAACCTTACTATAAGCATCGGCTTTACAGGAAATGCAATGAATAAAACAGTACAGTCTTGCTGATGTTTTGCACACACTGTTCAACATTCAACATTAAAGCTGCAGCAGACAGACAGTCAGCCTTATGGTGAGTTGTTTACTCTGGCAAGTACACTCAGAAAGTCTTGCAATTGTGGCAAAGTGAATGACATGTTGCCCCCGAAAAAAGCTGCTGGAGGCCCAGCTCTTTGTTTGTTCCTTTCGAGAGGAAGTCAAATACAGCTTTAACAAACTTCATCGTAACAGCGAAGGAGACAAACAGCTGACGGCTTCAGCCAAAGCCAGATGCTGATTAATCGTGAGATTAGAAATTACCCCATTTTAACTTTTTTTTCCTCCCCCCCCCCAGCAGAAAAATAACCCATGAAATGAGGCATTTTAGATAGCAGCTCATCTTTAACCGTCCTTTCCCTCATCTCTCCCCACTTCTCTCTGCACCAGCACACTGAGTAAAGAATACATTAGAGGGTAATGAAATAAGGGCATTTAAAGAAAGATTTGAATTGAGTGTCAGTCATGGGTAGACGATCACATTACCAGTTGTCCATTGCACTGACTTTCCTTCCCATTAAGAGGTATTCTGAAAGCCTCTAAAATGTAATTACAGTGGAAATGGGCTCATGTCTGTGCTGCTCAAATGTTCAGGAATGTCCAGAGAATTTTATTTGGCTATTCTTTTTCTTGTTGTCGGTGCCTGTGTGCCAGTATTTGGAGACTTCATTAGATCAGAAAATCATCTCTTGGCAGCTCGGCTCTCCTGCCCTACATTTCCTGTGGAGTGGATTTACATGAAATGAAAGAAATTTCGACCTACACTTGGTCCATGTGTAGGTACAAATCCTTGAGAACCCTGCACATCTTTATATTGAGGCAAAAGAAGATTCCGATGTGGAAGCCAGACGTTTAAAGAGGGTTTTTTTTAATCAGCTTCTTCCTCCTCTGTGCCTCTGTGCCCCAAACCCCAGCTCTGTTACCTCCACTTTTTTTTTTTCACCTCCCTCTCAGAGGCTGCTGAAGGTTGATGAGAGCTGAGGCTGGGGGATGGGGGGGGGTTGTAGAAGGAAAGGGGCTCTGAAGGCCTCCCGTGGAATCTTTGCATACCACCAAAGAAAGTGGGAGGGATTTTTACACCTCTACAGGCTCCAGACCACCACCTACCCCCCACCCCCATTTCCCAGTGCTCCCAGACAGCATCATAAACTGTGCAGCAGCAGCTGGTGTCAGAGAGAAAGATGGAGAGAGTGGAGTGACGCCCTGGTATCTCACTTACCATCTTCTTTAAATAAAGGCCAGTAAGCAGAGTGGGGGGTGGGTGGAGTTGCACAGAGGAGGCCGGAGAAATGGCACCCATCCCTGGCCGAATGGCCAGATGGAGCAGATCTAATCAAGTTCCCCTGCTATAATACAATGGAAGCAGGCAATTTACAGGCAATAATAGCGGCTAGCATATGCGTGAGTCAACCTCTGTGGAGTAGAAAAGGAGTGCTATTCCTCCATGCTTTGCATTTCTAATTCATCCATGAAAGCGCTGGGTTTGCTCCACCTTTGCACCACAGCAAGAAAGCCCTGGCAGCAGGACATGCCAAAATGCACCACTGTACCCTATTTCCATGTTTTCTCTACGAGGAAAAACAAGTTGTACCAATGAAAATTAACCTATGTTGATAAAACACGCTCATCCTTCACAGTCCAGCAACTAACTCAATATTACAAGAACTCAGCGCCTTATAGCGCTGTAATTAAATGTTGAACAAGGGGAGCTGGATTGGGTTAAAAGCTGCTGTGGTTGGTTTTCTCCCTCTCCTGTCGGGTATCATAATCTTTGGATGGGTGGGAGGAGGATTTCCTTTGTTGGCCGTAAGGATCAATTAAGCCATCAGGAAGCAGAGACAGTAATAGACATGTAATGGAAGGTCTGCCTTTCCTTGAAGACAGTGTTGAATTCATCACCCGCCTCGTGTTCTCACATTTATCACTATTTTGTACAACATGATCAGTCACAGATGTCAGGGTGGCGCTGACATCTCCGTCCTCCTCACGTCTAAAACACCCCGTGTCATTCATCTACTGTCTTCAAGACAGGCCACAGGCAAGGGGCCAGCCTGTATGTCTGCGCACTTGCATATGCAGAGCTACGAGGATGCTGAACCCCAAGCCTTCATCTGGTCACCATGCGGGCACCGGCGCGGCGAAGCCTGTCTCTTCCCCCAGACACTGTTGGCGGCGTGGAAATGAGAAATCAGTGGAGGATGGCCCTCCACCCCCGCCACTGCGCCCTCTTGTCTGATCTAACCTCCTCAGAGCTAATATAGCAGGCGTGACCCGTACTCGCTGCAGTGGCTTGATGAGCAAATGGCATGGGAAGTTAGTTTTACAGGCTGTGCCGTTTTGCAGTTTCCTGTTTTCTCTCTTTTGCCCCTTTTTTTTTTGTTCGGGAGGCTTCTCACATATCTCATTTAAATGTTTGCTGAAATAACATTTTAATATTGTTATTTTCTTCCGTCGTAAATTTCAGTCACAGCTTTGTCACGTCACCAGGTTAGAACAAACAACCAGTCTCTGTAAGATACTGAAACACATGCATGGTGCAGAAGCAGAACAAAGATAACGTAAGCGTGTTTGTTCTCCATTACGTTAAGATTTTAGGAAACAAAGGACTGTTTACCGATCCATTTGTGGTGCTTGTTAGCATGTTTTGTCACACAATGCATCAATCTGACTAGTTCCGACTTTACAGTCTATTTGCATAGCATTACCTGAAACTTTAGAAGTCAGTATATGAATTTTTTTTAATTTGAGTGTATCCTCTCAGTTTTTTTCCTCAGTATATAAGCATCGGCTTTACAGGAAATGCAATGAATAAAACAGTACAGTCTTGCTGATGGCACACACTGTTCAACATTCAACATTAAAACTGTGAACCGGACAGTCAGCCTTATGGTGATTGTTTACTCTGGCAAATTACACACTCAGAAAGTCTTTTAATTGTGTGAAGTGAATGACATATTGCCCCGAAAAAGCTGCTGGGCCAGCTCTTTGTTTATTCACTTCGAGAGGAAGTCAAATACAGCTTTAACAAACTTCATCGTAACTTAGCGAGGAGACAAACAGCTGACGAAGCTTCAGCCAAAGCCGATGCTGATTAATCGTGAGATTAGAAATTACCCCATTTAACTTTTTTCCTCCCCCAGCAGAAAACCCATGAAATGAGGCATTTTTAGATAACGCTCTTTAACATCCTTTCCTCATCTCTCCCACTTCTCTCTGCACCAGCACACTGAGTAAAGGCCACATTAGAGGGTAATGAAATAAGGGCATTTAAGAAAGATTTGAATTGAGTGTCAGTCATGGGTGAGCGATCACATTACCAGTTTGTCCATTGCACTGACTTTCCTTCCCATTAAGAGGTATTCTGAAAAGCCTCTAAATGTAATTACAGTGAAATGGGCTCATGTCTTAATAACTGCTCAAATGTTCAGGAATGTCAGAGAAATTTTGTTGGCTATTCTTTTTCTTGTTGTATGGTGCTTGCTGTGCCAGTATTTGGAACTTCGACTAGATCAGAAAAATCATCTCTTGGCAATAGGCTCTCCTACCTCATTTTCTGTAGATGGATTTACATGAAATGAAAGAAATTTCGACCTACACTTGGTCGTAGCAAATTTTTTAAATCCTCAGGCCTGCACATCACACATATTGAGGCAAAGAAGATTCCCGATGCTGGGGAAGCGGAAGGCGTTTTAAGAGGTTTTTTAATCAACTTCTCCTCTCTGTGCCTCTAGCCCTTTAAACCCCACAGCTCTGTACACTCCTTTTTTTTTTTCCCTCCTCTGGGGCATGATGAGGCTGAGGCTGGGGATGGGGGGGGGTTGTAGAAGGAAAGGGGCTCTGAAGGCCTCCCGTGGAATCTTTGCATACCACCAAAGAAAGTGGGAGGGATTTTTACACCTCTACAGGCTCCAGACCACCACCACCTACCCCCCCCCCCCCATTTCCCAGTGCTCCCAGCCAGCATCATAAACTGTGCAGCAGCAGCTGGTGTCAGTGAGAAAGATGGAGAGAGTGGAGTGACGCCCTGGTATCTCACTTACCATCTTCTTTAAATAAAGGCCAGTAAGCAGAGTGGGGGGGTGGGTGGGGGGAGTTGCACAGAGGAGCGGAAGATGTGGCACCCATCCCTACAGCGAATCGCCAGATGGAGCAGATCTAAATCAAGTTCCCCCTGCTATAAATACAATGGAAAACAGGCAGACACAGGCAATAATAAGCGGCAGCATATGCCGTGGTCAACCTCTGTGGGTAGAAAGGAGTGCTATTCCTCCATGCTTTGCATTTCTCCCCTGAATTCATCCATGAAGGCGCTCGGTTTAGCACGCACCACAGCAGAAGAAGCCCTGGCAGCGGGACATGCCAATCACACCACTGTACCCTATTTCCATGTTTTCTCTGCTGAGGAAAAACAAGTTGTACCCAATGAAAATTAACCTATGTGATAAAACACTGCGCTCATCCTTCACAGTCCAGCAACTGCTCAATATTACAAGAGACTCAGCGCCTTATAGCGCTGTAATTAAATGTTGAACAAGGGGCTAGTTAGGTTAAAAGCTGCTGTGGTTGGGTTTTTTTTTCTCCCCTCTCCTATCGGGTATCATAATCTTTGGATGGGTGGAGGAGGATTTCCTTTGTTGGCCCGTAAGGATCAATTAAGCCATCAGGAGGCAGAGACAGTAATAAGACATGTAATGGAAGGTCTGCCTTCCTTGGGGAACAGTGTTGAATTCATCACCGCCTCGTGTTCTCACATTTATCACTAGCACATTACAACTTGTAATCAGTCACAGATGTCAGGGGTGGCGCTGACATCTCCGTCACTCCTCACGTCTCGACACCCGTATCATTTACTGCATAATGCATTTAATGTATGTGCCTTCAAAATGTAGATCTCTATGCGTGGGTCTCATGCGGACAGATGAAATTAATTAGGTAATGAATTATAAGATTGGAACATAAAGGTTTTATGGCGTCCTTGTGGTTGTATAGAATCTGGATTTTCACCACAAAATGGGCCAAAACTCAATTCAGTTTTCTTAAAACATAATGCCTGTGTAGTGGAAGGATACAGCGATAACACCCTCCTGTTTGGAATGGGCTTCCAGTTGAGAGTAGCACGCTCCACACATGAAGTGTGATCCCGGGGTATGACTGTTTGATCTGCACATTATAACACATACTCCACATGCCTGTCTGGCAGACAGAGATGGGTAAATCTATTTGCAGCTTTCTAACGAGAGATGGTTTCGCACTTCCTCGCACAAGTTGGTGTCATTCTAAAACTGCTGCTGCCAAAATAGGAACACAAGGAAAGAAAGAAAAGATTAAATTGAATGAGATTCAACTTTATTGTCATTGCACAGAGTACAAACGCTGAGACAATTAAACGCAAAGGGCAAAAATATGAATTAAGGTGCTTGATGTATGCATTCCTCTCAGCCAATCAGTGCAATCCAACCTGCAAGCTGAGAAGCTGATGGGTGCGTTTACATGTTGTGTTGCCAAGGTGAAGTACAACAACAGTTTCACTCCAGCAGCTCAGTATGTACTGACCAAAATACTGCTGCACTGCACCTTGTAATTTCTGTGTTGGAATAAAATGGTTTGCTTGCACAGCCAGCCCGCAAATTTCACTTTGCACATTGTTGGCCTGGCAAGAATTTCAGCCACGCTGAACAGTTGACTGACAGCCCTCTCCTTCACTCGTGCGTCGTTATAAGCCTTCCCTGCACCTGACCGCATGAACTCACCACTTCTCTGGGCTGTCATTTGGTCTTTCCATCTGATTTCCAAATTAGCTTCAAACTGTCACAAAAAACAACAACAGTTGTTGTTGTCATCCATTAAAGAGCAAAACCAGTCAATGAGCCACACAGCTGAGAATCACACTTCATTTTATACCCGCCACACCTGGTCGAAGTTGTTATTCACCAGGTTTTTGAGTGTAGAGAATTTCCAGTCATTTCATCCAAACTGCTCCCAACAGTTCAGTGATTGGTTTGCCAGCTGTCAGGCTCGGTCCATTCTCAGTGGATGTTTTCTGAGTTTACAAGCTATATGGTGGTGTAAGAATGAGATTTTCAGAGGGTGTGATGTAGCCTTCCAAACAAACTTCTACCTCCTGAAAAACAAAACTTTTAGTGACCTCACGATGCACAAGTAGGTATAAGCACTCCAACCAACAATTTCAATTTCAATTTCCATCCTATGGCCCTCTTATCAAGTAAAGCTGCCTTTCTTTGTGCCTCTCTCAGATGAACTGATATCTATTGGTTGGCAGTTGCAGAATGAACCTGTGAATCTGTGATATGTTATGTCATGTCCCACCCCAGTTTCCTGTTTCAGTAGAAAACAGGTATTAAGGTCTTCCATGCTGTTCCTAGCCCTGATTTATGAGCATGAAGCTGCCTATCAACCCTTCTAAAACTCACTAATTAACTAATTTGTTAAACCCACACAAAAGGTAAGGTATTGAGGCTAGGAATAATATGGATACATGATACCTATTTTTTATTCTTACCTAAAAGCCTTCCTGAGGGTAAAGGCTGAGTCCAGCAGCAGATGTATGACCTGTTAACCAGTGTGTCTGTATATACTCTCGTCTGTTCTAGTAATTGCACCCCTGCCTCGCTGTGCTCATATTGTATAAGTGTTAGGAGGTATTTGTATTTTCGATAATAAGTCCCTCCGTAAGCGGTGTATTGGATCCCTCAAAGAAAACACAGAGAACAGAGATGCTGTGAGAGTCTTGCAGAGCACTGCCTGCCTAGTTGGCCTTGCCATATGGTGTTGGTGGAGGAGCCAGCGCCTGGGGAGGGTGCAGCCGTATGGTGGCAGGAAATACACAGACACAGCAGTATGGCAAAACAAGACAGAGGAGGAATGCAGGTCTCCTTGCTGCAATGCAAACAACAGATCTAACATGAGTGCACGTACTATGACAGAGACAAATGAGTGAGAGGATAAGAATGGAAAGGGTCAAAAATGACCTTCAAACTAAATTACAATGTGCACAGTAATTCATCTGTTCTCAGTACAGCCATAAAGACTAATGTCTTTTAATACATCACTCTGCATTTGCGTCTTTTTCCCTCTCTCTTCCTGTCGCGTCATAACAAAAGAGCTCTGATGAAATCTGTTTTCCTCTAAGGCGCCACAAGTTTCTTATTGAACTCAGCCTTTACCACAATCTCATCAATGACACCGCGAGTCAGGTCCGCCACCGTTTGACATTTTAAAGGCGTTTCTGTTCTGCTTTCTGTTACACAGTTGAAAAGAGCGATTGTGGTGCATTCAGAGGATTGATGAGAGACTAAAAGCCCGAACAGAAACCAGCCCGAGGAATCTGTTAGCAGCAGTAAATGGGTGGGTGAGCAGGTGGAGGGGTGGCTGTATTTTGTGTGACCTTTTCAGAGCGACTCAGAGGATTTCGGTGCCATCTGTACCCTCCGGGTACCAGTAATCCCATTGCTGCTACACTCAGCAGTAATGGTTACCTTAAACCTTTGCAACATGCCCCCGATCTTAGTCACACACGCACACACACACACACACAAACACACAGGACCACACAAATTTCTCTGTTGCAGTTTTAACTGAATACATCTCATATATCTCCCTTTGCATTTCTCACCTCCTCTTGCATTAGTGTCATTGTGTTCTAGTATGATTAATGTTTAATGCTAACCCTCTGCATTACTGTAGATATTTTGTCAAAACAAAACAGTTTTTTATGAGGGGATTTGCTGGAACTAATATATATCACTTTGCTATTCAGTAAATGCCTCCTGCTCAAATACTGAAACTAAAACACTCATACGCAAGTTGAATTAACACAGAGGCAAATTTAGACACTTCAAAAACATCAAACAAGTTTTTTTTTCCTCTTGACCCAAACTTGAATGCACTACAGATGTGTTTATTGTAGTTATTGTTGCTGCCATAACAGGTTTTCTCCATCTCTAAATGCATTTTCAGGCAGCCCAGATAGCATCCTTCTTCTTTTGTATTCTCTCCTAACCCCGTCGGCTGAACTTTGAAGTGCTCCTAAATGAAAGTGCACTGGGTGTGTTTATTGACTTGCTTGTGCTGTCACGTTTATGCTCATGCGCCTGCCATGCCGGGGCTTTGAAAGAAAAAAAAAAAAAGCATCTTTTCAGGCTGAATACTGTGGTCCCCACTGAGAGGATGCCTATTTTAGCTTTGGCTTCACGACAAAAAAAGTGAACATGCTGCCAAACAAAATAACAGGAATTCCAGTCCTCTTCTGGACGAATGAAAAAAAAAAAAGGATTTATGAATTAATTCTCAGATGTGAACTGATACCTCATGAGCACACTCATGCGCACACCTCACCGCTACCACCGGAGTCAGCGTTACTCTTGATGTTGGTGTTGGTATCCTTGGCATTTCCTGTCTCTGGCAACTTAATTTCCCACCTTTGTCGTGGCAATCTGGAGACTGCGGCGTGTGTCAGAAAAGGTTTAGCAATTTGTTTTGTTTGACACTTGCCTCAGCAGCTTAGTTTCCTGTCAAATGTGTGTTGCAGCTGCTGGAGGTTCTCTGCTTTTCTTTTCATAACTGTTCACCTCATTTTCCTCTGCTCTGTATTCCCCTGTGTGGAAAAACCCAAATCTTATGCCCCGACTCTGTTTTCCTCCTCTCTCGGTGAGTGAGATGCAGTAGTGGATGATCAAAGTCTTTCTTCCTCATTGTGGTGGCAGAAAACAGGAGGAAGCTTCAGGATATGGCACAGATTTCTCTTAATGATATGCATTGTGGACTGCCAGAACAGCTCTTCATATTAATTTCCTTTATTTATTTATTTATTTATTTTTTGTTTTTTTTAAAGGTAATTAGTTTTACTGTGAACACCTTAAAATTGGTGTGGGCTAAAGATCTTCGCGCAGCCATCAAGAGACCACTTGAAGCGAAACAGAGTGGCATAAATTGTGATATTAAACCCTGGGGAAGTGTTTGTGCCTCTGTTTGATAATGCTCTCATAATTTGAAATCACTTTCTGTGGTAGGAGGTGACGACGGAGAGATTTGTATTTGTGGCTGTGAGTCAAAGCAATAGCAAAAACAGCAGGATGGAAGAAACACACACAAGATTGACAGTCCGGCAGTAAGACCGGAGCTGAGCCAAACTGTATCGGATTTGTGTGCCGTTGGCCGTACGCAATATTTCGTCCTCATCTGTGATTTATTATTGAGGCCTTCATGCAGGACAGGTTTTTTGGTGTTTTTTTTATTTATTTATTTTTATATTAAACTGGCTGAAGTGTGTAAGTGCTTCCCCCGAGAAATGATTCATCGCCGGTTCGCCGGGATGCAACCAAAGCTCGCCTCCCTCCTAACATATGAACCATTGGAGCAGCTGGAAGAGTTTTCTACCCGGTGTCCCCCTGGTTTCTGCTATTCATTCATCTCAACATTGATTTTAATAGTTGAGGGAGGTGGGGGGTATGGGGTGCAACTTTTGAGGGATGGATGGTCTGCGGTCTGCGAAGTTTTATCTCATTTATATTTTTTTTATAGCTTACAAGGAGAAACACTATATTATGAGGCAGCGCAACAACACTCCCTCCTGGGTGATGAATTGTGGGTGATTGCCTTTGGGGACAATCAAGACCAAAAGTCAGACTCACATTTACCTTTTTTTTCCTTCTCCCAGGAGCAGCCAGTGCAGATCTTTGCATGCTGGCAACAACACAGCATGTGCAAATAAAGATCTTAACACTGATGCCCCACCACCACCCCCAACCGCTGTTTGCCTGTGATCATCAGATCAGTTGCAGAGTAAGGACATAGTGACCTTCAGGTTTGGGTGGGATGGGGGAGGGGAGGGCGATGGGGACTTTCCCAGTAGGCTGAACTCAACCTCTCCTCCATCAAGAGTTCCCATGTTCCCAGACGCCAGCGATTGTGTCTTAATGAATTCACTGAATACTAATCAGGCAGCCTAAGTCCAGGGGGTGGGGCAGGGCTTGACACAGACAAGGTCCTGTATAAATATGCAAAGGATTTTTTTTTTCTCTCCTGCCGCCATCACATTCCTTCCTATTTAGAAAACAGTGAAAAAATGAAATTGAGGTTGTTGCCTTTGAGATGTCTCTTTTAGTCTAGTCTGTTTTGTCGCTCGTTGTTTGTTGCTGTCCTACTTCATATGTCAGTTAATACGCTTGTTTGTCTCATTATGGAGTTATGACAATTCTGCTTTGATTTAGCTGGTGTCCTGGGGGGGATACCCTGTGATTGTTTTTTCCTCGCTGACTTCAACTCGCTCCAATTCTGTGTGTGTGTGTGTGTATATTTCGTTGTCGAGACGTTGTTTATATAAATTTCTCAGCACCACTGGCCAGAGGTTATATCCTCTAACATTAATCAAGACTCAACACACTCCTAATCTTTTATCCGAGTCCTGTTAGCCCCACGGACAAACTCTTTATGGCTCAATCAATCAGACTGACTAGCTCTGAAATGTCCAGTGGTACATTCTCAACAGCCCTTGGCAGGCTATTCAGTCACTGTGAGGCTACCATAACAGTGCTACAGTAATCAACATTCAAAAAAAAAAAAAAAAAAAAAAGATTCATCCCAGAAAAAAGAGTTCGCACATGCAGTGACCTCTGATCTTGGACAATTCAGTCGTAATTTGCGAGCAGGAACAAGCCCCTCTCAGAGCCACAGGCACTCAAATTGATTCAATCAGGAGACGTATTGTGGACGAGCGCCTTTGACAGTGAATGGGAGCCTTTGTGGACACATGACATTAGTGAGGGGAACTTTTCTGCCTCATCACTGAGAGCGCTATAATGACACAAAGTTAATTTCGCTGTGAAGTTTCACAGCTTCATCCCACAAAGTTGATCTCTAATTCATCGTCACCGCCTCAGACCCAAGTTTTATCTCTCATTTTAAGCTTCTGAAGAGAGTCGTTCACGTTCATGAATACTGATGGAACTTTATAAAGCTCTATCTCCATGGAACTAATACAACCTGGGGTCGGAAAGTGATTTGTGTAATTGAGGGGGATCGCTGATGATTTTAATCGCGATGTGGGTCTGCCATGGTCATAATTTAAGAGAAATTCCAGAGCAAATTACCTGCCACGTCTTGGTAAAGTCAGAGCCCTCAGGTAATAGTCACACTTACTAATCCCATGTAAACTGAATTTGTTTTTGGCATCTAGTGGTGTCCTCAAAAATTTTTGCAGTAGCAGTGGAAACTCTAGTGGAAAGTTTTTTGGGGGCAATTTGAAGGTAAGATGTGCTTAGTGACAAACTCTTAAATCTTTAACTTAACAGAATTTTATCCAACTTCATTTCCTTGTCCTAATGTTTTTCCACAAACAGAGAGATTAGGAGCTAATTGATGCTGTGCTATCAATCCTGTGTGAACTGAGCATGAAGCAGTAAGAGTGGAAATTCACTCCCTCTACTCTGACTGTCGGAGAAAACCTCTGGTGCTTAAAGAGCATTGTTCTCACATCTTATTGCATTGTTTTTCTTTTTATTTCTCTCTTTGAAACATCTCAGTGAGAGGCAGTTTTGCAAGGACTCCGGGAACTATTGATTTTCGTTCGTCCTTGCTCCCCCTGCTATAATCTGTGGATTCATGCGATCCACTGACTCTTATGACATGAATGCCTGCAGCTTGATTGAAACCATATGTTTGTGGGAGGCAGTAGTGTTACATAGGTGTTAAAGTCTGCATAGCATAGCAGAAAGGAACTTGGCCAGGGCACCATCCTGTTTTAAAATATCTCATTTTACTGGAAACACATCACACTGAGAAACTCCGCTCCATTGTTCACTCTGCTTTACATCATGGTTCAAGGAGTAAATCCAGGCAAGCCATGGATTTATTTTAGATAATTATGGGTGATTTCTGTATTCTCTATAATTACCCATACAAACTGTTTAATTCTCAGCCCACCTGCTAGTGCTCAAACCCTTTGGGTTTCATTTTGTCTGGGTTCACGCTCATCCAGCTGGTTTTATTTCTCTACCTTTAATGTTTTTCATTTAGTTTGCCTCAGGGCTTAACTGACAAAACACAAACTGTTTATCAAGCTGAAGATTTAATGAATGTGCCTGTCAAAGCAACAACCAAGTCATCATATTTAGCCAGTGCTCTGACCAAAAAGCAAAAATAATCAGTGGTTGGGGAAAAGCCCTCAGGCGCTTCGCATATTTCAGGTTTCATTTTCACGTTTTACCACACCAGACATTTTTACCACCAAAGTGAAATAAACCGGTGTCACTGTCATGTCTCTTTTCCATACAATTAGTGTTAAGAACCTGCTGTTTATTCTAGATCTTATTTTATTACCCAAGGGTTCAAAGGACTCCCTACAGCATTGTTAAGAAGACAAGGCTTCACCAGGTGGCTGCCGTTTCATCACCAGCATTTATCTCAGCATAATAGCATCCGCTTCAGTTTACCCGGTACTTTTTACTACCCTGTCAGAGATGACATGGCAACATTAAAAGCGAGATAATAATAAATCTTCATATGAAATGAAATTGGGAGCCTTTACTTGACATCTGTTTGGTTTCAATCTGTGGAATCATCGGAGCAGAAATAGCTTTTCATCCTTGAGCGGACAGGATAAACCAGATATTATATGATTATGTAGGATCACAATACCAATTCACCATCATACAAAATGTCAAAAGCGCACACACAGTCCTGCACAACCTGATCTCTGCCTCTCTGTTGTATTGCCCTATTGTATTGGTCACAGATTATTTGACGTTACATAATGTGTTCTTATTTCAGCTATTTCCCTCTTCCCAGAGGGCTCTCAAATGTCACAATAACAGCATGTGGTGAAAGAAGAGAGACACTTACTTTACTTATCTAACCTTTATCTACGAATCTATACAAAAGTAAGAAAAAGCAAAGTAACCTCTGTAGGCTTTGACATTTTTAAAAACATCAGCATGCATCACAGCTAATGAACTCAGAAGTGTCTGCTTAAAAGAATATTTTGACATTTTGGGAAAAAGATGAGAGGACTGGCACTCCTGTCATGTCTGTACGGTAAATATGAAGCTACAGGCAGCAGCTGCTTAGCATAAAGACTGGAAATAGGTGGAAACAGATAGCTTGACTGTATCGAAAAGTAACAAAACCTGCCCACTCAAATATGCAATGTTTTGATTTTTGTACAGATTATACATACATACATACATACATACATACATACATGCATACATACAGTTAATTAATGAATGTCAGTTTTGCTTGATTTGGTTACCTTTGGACAGACCCATGGTAGCCGTTGCCCTCCTCTTTCCAATCTTTTTGCTAAGCCAAGCTAACCAGCTCTGTCTAAAAAAGTTGTGAATATCAAGTTTGGTGTTAGTGGACTCTTCTCTTAAAAACTCAAATTGAACTGTTTGTTCACTTATGAAGCTTGAATGACATATTTTCTCAGTGTAAAAATGGGCTGACTTCTAAAATGGTGAAATCTGCTGTCTTGGTTTTATGCTTTGTTCTGAATGTTGATCCAAATTTTATTCTGGTGTCAGTACAACCTTCTTGGGCTTTGGAATGGGCCGCATGTCCTCCTGAGATTTCCGCTCTTACTGGTTTTTACATTACACCCACACAATGAAATGCTGGGAGCAAAAGTGACCTGTTAGTTTATGGAATATTTGATTTTTGCGAATTAGGTAAGGCTGCTTAAACTCTATCCCCAAGGGTAATAAGCTAGCCTGGTGTGTGTCCCAGAGGACAGTGTGAATGCTGTGGGCCGGCACTTAAAAAACACAAGCTATGGAGTACTTTGTACACTTGGCAGTGGGAGTCAGTTTTTCCTCGATCCCTGAAGCGTTGCATTGTCTTTTGAAAGGAGGCTCTTTGTGTTTGCGGTATGGAGCTGCTCACATGATGAGCCCCAGTACTGTCAGTGAGGCATTTTGATGTCTAGCAGTGTCTGCATGAAGGATACTAAAACATTCATTGCATATTTGGATGCTATTAACATGAATATTAAAGCTTAGATTGCAGTGTCTTTGATTTCCCTCTCCCCAGAGGGCCTTGCGTTAGCATGTTTACTGCTCATTGTAAAGGGTAATTAACTCAGGAGCTCTTCGCTGTAGGTATATGCTGACTTTTGAACACGTGCCCTACTGTCATGCCTTTCTGTCAGGCTCTGTCAGTGGGAGGAGGGTGCTGCTCAACACATCAGACATGACCCAGTTAGAAGAGCTACACTTGTACGACCCTATAAAGTGGATCCTACCCGGAGGAGGATTTCCATGCCCTTTGGCTTTGTTGTTCTCCTCACACGTTTTCTTCTTCACTCAACTTGCTTCTCTGATGGATGGAACAGCCATCACTTTTTAAATTGAAATTCCAGACCGGCATACTAATAGACATTTGTATAATAGTTTGTAGAAGATGTTCACATTCCTTTTTAGCATGCTTTTCCACTGACTTTCTTTTTCTTGAATTACTGAAATTTCAGTTAAATAAGGCTGAAAAACTGTAAGCTGGCTTTGACTCTGTCTTTGTCATGTGCAAGTAAAGTAGCTTATTGTCACCACCCTGCCACCAAGCCTCACGATGATAATACAGTAAGTCATTAAAATATTGCAAGATATTGCAAAAGCTAATCTTCCCTTTGACTTTGGTGGGAAAAAAAAAAAAAAAACTGAGGCAGCAAATTAATACCAGTGCAGCATTTTCGCAGTCAGGTGATTTTGACATGGCAGGTTTTCTCAGATACCAAGATACCCTGAACTCATTGTTTCTGCTGTTCTTCGTGGTTCAGATTCCAGCACTAGTTTATCACAGGAGTGACTCGATTTACATGAGAAAGGTAAAATTGTGTCACATTTTGGAAAGGCTAGAGGAGGAATTGTCTGTTTTATTATTTGACTTCTCCTCTTTACTGAAAGGAGGGGGAAGAATGTCCAATTTGCAGTGTGAGATCAGAGGAAACATGGTTAAGGTCGCAGGGAGGCGTGGGTTTGTTGCTGCAAAGAGTGAGACATACAGAAAATATCTGCGCCCTCCTGTGAAAAGCTTATTCTCCCCACACACCCAGAAGATGTTCTCTTTTGAAAGTTATTTGCTACGTATTAGCACACCCAGCTTCATCTTGGGCACATTTTATACACTGTGTTGTGCTCCTGAGCTGTAGATCTAATACTGTTTTTTTCCTACTTAATACATGCCCAGTGCTTAATGAACCAGAGGTTCATTTTGCTCTTGTAATTGGTGTGTTTATTAATTACCGGTTGTAGTCGGAAACTGTGTGACAAATGAACAGTGTGATTAGATAAGGCCAGCTCTTGACAGAATGCCTGAAGGAAAAGCACTGAAACAGATCAATATAGCACAAGCTGCTCTCTCTGCTCTGGGCCAGTGATGGTGACTGATGGGTGGACATGGAAAGAAATGAGACAGGGTTACGGGAGAGTGGCACAAGCCAACAACCTAGTATGCACTGTACATTGCTTGTTTTTAGCCTGTTCATTAGGAGTTTGTCATTTAAACTGACAATGCAACGAAGAGAGTAGTCTCACTTTAGATGGTTTTCCATTGCAACAACCTGCAGCACCCAGTGCATTGTGTTGCATCATGTTTTACAGTTTGCTCCACCGAATGCCTTAAGCTTCAGTTCTGCTTGCTTGCAGACGCGTACATGGACAGCTATGGACACCGTGGATGGGTAGTTCGAGGGTGTGTTCCATACATGCACAGTGCCTCATCATCTACGTTTCCTGCACAGGCGTACTACAAATCAAATCAAAATGGCATAATCCATGTAAGAGGAAGAGCTGCTTTCTCTGCTGTACTTAGTGCAAAATCAGAGATCACCAAAAGAGAAAAGCACAGAGAGAAAGAAAGTGATGTTTGCCAGCTCTCAATTAAAACAGGAGAGCTTATGCGCAATTATATCAACAAAGCTAAAACACACAGCAAAACACCTTCATTTTAGACCATGCAAAGACCTTAATGGACCCACTACTCCATGTTATGTTGATGGATGTTTAAAGTGCTGTTGTTCAGTTCATTTTCTAAAACAAATTAGTCCCAGAGGACAACTGATATGCAGCAGAGAAAATAAAATGAGCCAAAAAGATACATGACAAAACAGCAAGTAAAGGTAAGTAAACAAAATACAAAAAAAACATGTCAAAACATGTAGCGTTGAAGGATGGCATAAAAATACAGCCATGCAGAACTCACATGAACACGAGTGAACAATGACTCTTGTTAAGTCATTTGAGGGCTGATGGGATAAAAGAGTGTTTGTAAGTGTTTGACATTTTCTTGGGCCGGCGGTAGCAAGTACCAGAGGGAAGAGGGAGGAATTCGTCATGGAGAGGATGGTCACACTCTGAATAAAGTCCAAGCCCTATGTAGAGCGCGTTTGTCACAGAGCTCTGATCTCACTGGCCTGGTCAGTAATACAGTTTCCTGTGTTTGATATTCAAGTTGTAAAGCCAACAAGACACACAGAAACGGACTCAAGACTGACACAGAAACTGACTGACTGACTCTGTGCAGTCACCCGTTGCACAGTAGGAAATGTATCTCAAAATACTGCAAACAGTGGGGAGGAAGTACATTGTTTAACCAGAAAAACATCTTCACCGTGAACACACCTCCTGTCCAACCGGATGATTGAGGTAATTTTTGGAAAGTGCTGTGCAGAAAAAGACTGTGGTGCTTGGTGTAGCTTTCTTCAACAAGAAGAAATGAGTAGCTAGATAACACTTGAATGCCAGCCATTGGCAGCAGCAAGTATTTGTATGCTTCACTGTGCACATCGCATATCACACGTACTTCACAAATCCCTCCTTTCTCTGCATCCCCCTCATCCTCCATCTCTCACTGCTCCAGAATCCAACGTCTCTACTGAATCTCCAGATCCCCCTCTCTCGCTCACATGAAAATAAAATAAATAAATAACACCAGCTTCGCCAGCAAAAACGCTCACATAGGAGTAAGCCCCTCTGAAGATGGCTGTGACGATCCAACTTGAATGACAGAGAATCATCACATAATAAGAAAAGCAAGCGTGCGAGCTGTTCGTGTCAACGTGTGCCTTGTGTTTCAAGTGAAGGGAGGAAAAAAAAAAAACATGCCTCAACATGCAGGGATGGGTCTGTTGGCACTGTTAGTCTCAAGGGCTGTTTAGGCTGAAGGTGCACTGGGAACCTGTCGCTGCCTCTGATTGAAGCTCAGACAGGTAAAGTGAGAGAGAATGAGAATGAGGTTAGCTGCACATTAACATGTGAAAATCATTTTAATGACAATGAAGGCGAATACCAGCTATTCTCTTGCATAAAAACAACACTGCACGAAACATATTTATTTGAACTATTCATTTAGTTATTAAACTGACTCTTCCTTAAAATGAAAGCAGGAAAAGTGCCATTTTCATGAGATAACTGCCCTTAACTTGTTTCATAATGAGGCATTTTATTTTATTGATCATAAAGCTGCTTTATTCTGTCTGTCTTCATTATATTGTTGTGTCTCTGGAAAATACTAAACCACATTGAGAGTGACTAGAATTATCTGGTCCCTTTGGCACTTTCCTTCTTTCTTTTTTTTTTTTTTTCAACTTAAAGAAAAATTGGATTTCAAACCAGACCAAAGGACATATAAAGGAGGACATTATTTTTGGCACCGTACAGCCCTGCCTTCCCAGGTGAGGTTGCGCTTACATTTCCCTCCCTCTTTCGGATGATCTTCCCAAGCCCAAAAGGGAATGTCTTACATTAAGCCGGCCCATTCAGGCACATCCCCACTCCAATTCCCTGGCCACCAAAATTCTCTCCAGCTTAGCAGCAGCCTTTTCTCCCTGTCCTCTTTGGCCTTTTGAATGATAACCTTGAATAGTATTGTCTTGGGGCATGAGGGAGGGTAAAGAAATTCCTTGGTTCTTGACAGAGAGCAGGAAGGCTTGACAAAAGGCATCAGCGCTGCCTAAATCAGAGAATGTGGGGGATATGAAAAGGGGGCAGTTTTTCTTTCAGGTAAAAAGCGTTGACAGAAAAGGATGGGGAACAATAGCGCTGCTCTGATGGAATAAAGCACTTCTCTGTGTGCCTTTTAAAGCTCTGAAAATGCGATTTCAAAAGTGAGCTCAACCACGATGATGAAATCTGAGGCAAGGATATGCAGAGGAGAGATCACTATATTAGAGCAGGTTTTATGGATTGAACACTGATACGCTGGACTGATTGTATTTGATTAAGTCCATTTAACTGAACTCTTTCCCAGTTCATAGAATAGCCTTTCAGAGAAACCATTAGGTCTGAGATAGTCATTCTGATAACGACCGCATGGAGATCAATTGAAACTCGATCTGTGAATAAGTTGCTCGGCCCCTTGTATTCTGCACTGCGTGCTCTCTCCAACCCTTTCCTCATCCTCTTCACCTCCTCCGCCAGAGAGGACCATTAGGCATCAGCTGGCTGCCATAGCAACTGAAACATGACTCCGAAATGGGCTAAGGTTTTACAGACAGTGGTTGTTGGCAAAAAAAAAAGCAGCAAGGTAAACAAACATACCTCCCAGGCCTGTGTTAACAGAGCAGCACTCGAACCTCTCCCGGAGAGCTGAGGGCATCCTTAAGTTTGACCCGAAGGCCCGCAGAAGGGAAACTTGTTATTTTTGATTCTTAATAACCTCTGTGGAAGGCACACAGTGAACACACTGTGGATGTGGCAGTGGCAGATTTCTGATATTTCTGATCTTCTCTGTCCGTCTGTTCTAAAATGTCATGTAGTTGCTGTGAAGCTGCTGTAACAGCCTTCTGGTGACTTCCACCAACTACCCTCATGGCAGCTTAACGGAGTCCTGCAATGATTTCATCATGAGACGGCCATCTGCTCTCAGCAAAATGAGCGGCCTGTTGAAGTTGATCACATCATCTGAAAGAGAAATAAACCTCTCTGTGGTTTTGGGGACAGCAACGAAATTCACAAAAGACCTTATCAGTTAGAAATGAAGTGACAGAATTTGCAGAAGTTTTTTTTTTTTTTTTTTTTTAACGATTTTGTATTTAATTTGCGGCACGGTGAACATGAATATTTCAGCTGAGTTGAATTCATCAATTTTCCATCGTCGTGTTCTCATTTGACTTCAGTTCCAGCTCTGCTGTCTCTGTTTCACACCAGAGTGAATCCAGTTTTTCCCGAGGGTATCATTACGTTTTATCTTATCTAACGAAGTCTAGCATGTGGTTTAGTGCTTGTGATGGTGTGTCCACTAGTTCAGTTGTTCTCAAGCCGGGGGCCAGGACTTGAGATTTAGGTCAGGAATTTTGGGGGAATTCACAAAATGATTTAGAAAGAGAAGAAAAAAAACCACATTACATAATACAAAATGTCTTCACATGCAGTCTGTGATTGGAGGTCGTGAGAAAACTTTGCTTTAGTTTAAGGGGTCACAAACTAAAAAGGTTGAGGCTGTAGCTGACAACCACATGCTAAATGACACAAATCCCCCGACTGTCTGTTTGCGCAGATCGGGGTGCATCTGTGTCAGCTTAGGGAATAAGAAGGACAGGAAGTATCTGTCTACAACTGCACGCATGGAGAATCGGAACCTCAGGTAGTTTCCTTTCACAAGTCCACACTGCTTTAAGGCAGCTTGGCTCATAAACATTAAATGAAAGAACATTTTTATATATATATATTTTTTCATTCCTGGTAATCTTTCTCCCACATCCCAGTCACCAGCCTCCCTACCTCTGCTTCTCAATAACCCACATAGTGAGTGTGGAGGATGGGATTTGATGGAATTAACTATCCTGGGAAAAAAAAAAAAAAAAAGAAATAAATAAAAGTCAAAAGAGAGATGTAGGACCATATATGATACGGAACTGAATTACACCTTGGTGAGGTGTTTATATTTTTGTTCATCTGCTCCCACAGTGATGTGTGTTTCACATCTGTCATAATAGTGTCATGGTAACATGTGAGTACTCACATTGATTTCACCCACTGCAGTGTTGCAGGCTCAGTGAGTTTATCCCCAAAACCAACAGGAAACACTGACACCCAGAAACCTTTTCTTTTTCTTTTTTTTTTTTCTTTTTTTTTTTTTTGTTTGTTTGTGTGATTGCACAGTGGAATTGAGCTCTTGTCTTTCTTGTGGAAATAATTTCCTCCCTCCTGTCTGTAGTCTAGAGCGATTTTCAGCACTCACTGTCGTCATCATCATCACGTGACCTGATGTGGAAACTATGCACTGAAGTCTTTCCTCACCCATTCCTCTCTCTCTGAGGTGCAGCGGCTCTTTATGGTTTTGATCATTTTAACAAATGTGTTCATCAAGGTATGATTGAGAATCCCCATGAATCCAAATGCAAATTTTACAGTATGCTGAATAGAATGACAATGTCTTTGTGAAACAAAACCATATTTTGCCTGTGTTATTTTTTCTCTTCCCTTTCCCTGCAAGGAAATTCAATTTGATTACATGCTGCTGTATCTCGCTGCATTACACAACACTTGAAAGAGAATTTCTGATTTTGTTAAATATTAATCATGAATACATTATCACGCTGGCATGCTTTACAGCCTTTACTGTTACAAATTTGAATCAAAACACATTTGATAACATTATACAGTGTAACTGAGAATATTTTAATGACTGTGTGCATGCTCCCTTGATCCTAAATGCATTTTTGTACCTTGTAGAATAGTGGGTTTTAATGTTCATCAGGGGTCCACAGTGGCTGCTTGTACAGGGATTTACATCAAATGCTCCTGTGTTACTTTTCCTGTGCTGCTAAAGGTGGTAATTTTAGGTCTGAAGCAGAAACTCGTCTGAAGTTCTCTTAAGGCTCTGAAGAAGAAACGGCTGAGTGGTTACGTATGAAAATCCCTGGATCCCCTCTGATCCTGAGCTATAATGACACAGACTTGGTCAGAGCCTTTTTTATATCCCTTCATTCTCATCAACATGCCAGAGTTTCACCGAATTGATTTTCTACCACAGGTGCCATAATCAGCCAGTCTATTTTCTCCCAGAAACAAGCCGGTGACATTCACCGTCCTCTTGGCTGCGGCTGGGGGAAAACACAGATGTCTTTTTCACTTTTCCTGCTCCACCTCAGATGTTAGCCGGTTTGTCTAGCCCATCTGCATTAGCATGTGGATTAATTCCTTGCTTGTTATCTGGCCTAGATGTAATAAGGCAGTCCTGGATGGCAGGGGTAATCAGGTTGGAAGGCAGAGCTTGCTTGCTTTTTCTTCCTCTGCTGCCATCCTCGCATCCCAAAACTGATAGCAGGGCAGACGCATCGGAGGGGATTAAGCTAATGTGATGGCGGAGCCACCTACCAGGGGCCCCCACAGGGTAATTTCAAGAGACAGGCCTTGGCATCCAGGGAATAACTTGTCAAGACCTGGCTACAGGCAAATATTGAGGATATTAATCCTTAATGTAATGGCCTTGACTAGATTTTACTCTTGTCTCTGTGCGCAGCTTTAAGCACAGTCATAAGTCTCTTTAATCACTGACATAAAGCAGTCCCTCAAGGATTTTCCAGAGTTTTACAGTAATTATTGCGTACCAAAAAATGCTTGTTTTTTTTTTTTTTTTTTTGGTTGCCTCTGTGAGAAATTGCCAAGCTATTTGCATATGTTCGTTGTTCATTTGCAGCGGTTTTATGAGCTGCTGGCAAACCGAGTGCTTTGTTTTGTTGCAGTAAAAATGTGATGAAGTGTTAAAATCACAAGCCGTGTCGTTTTACAAAGGGGTGTGAGGCTTGTTCAGAGGTAAAACTGTTGGAACAGGTCAGAGCTGCCTCCCCATCAGTATCTGCTGGAAACGGTTGATAAGGTGAAAAAAAAAAAAAAAAGACAAAAAGCTGTGATACAGTCACACGCATCACTCTATTGAGGAACAGCAGCTCATTGTCTTTTTGGTCATTTTAATTAAAACATAAATGAAAGAATGAGAGGGAATCCACACATTTCACCTTGCAGGATATCTGGATGCAGCAAAGAAAAAGAAAAAAAAAACAACCTCATGTTTTGCATTTTTCTTCCTCATTAATGAAAAGATTCTTAAATTATGAAAAGCCACAGAGGCAAGGTCTCACAAAAAAAAACAAAACAATGCAGACCTTCCTCAAGGAGCTGAGCGAACACCTTGATGATGAGAGTTTGTCCTTGCTGCTGCAGTCCCCCCCCCCACCCCCACACACACACACACACATACACAAACGGCGTCTTGTCAGACTCCAGCTGGAGTTACTGCAATTCCCTCTTTCCCCCCGACTGACTCTCCCTCTTTGCCTCTTCCTCTCAGGTCTGCTCATAGGATCGGGCTGCGCACTCTATCCGCTGGGATGGGACAGTGAGGAAGTACAACAGACCTGCAACAACAGCTCAGACCAGTTTCAACTAGGTAAGATGTCATCCAGGGAGATCCATCACACTACAGCCCGAGCAGGGCGCCTAAATTACGCTCCGATGCTTCAGCCTTTACTGTGTAAATTTGTCTCGTGTTTGCTGAATGTTCTGGTCCCAGAACAGATAAATCTATGAAAAAAGTTGGAAACTGAGAACAGACTTTATCATCTGGCCCTTGACATTCTGCCTTTTTTTTTTTTTTTTAAAGAGCCAAGCAGACACAAGTCTCCGGTACTGTCATATACCAAAAAGACATGATCCCTTGGTATTTTGAATTATATGATAAAAAGTCAACAGAACCTCCAGTTTCTGTCAATTTCTAAAGTGTTTTATAGCTATAAATATGTGCTGAAAATAAGCAGAAGCTTGATTTGCGCTCTGTATTCAGCTGGCATTATCAGGACTATCTCCCAGACAGTAATATGCTACTGTATCAGACACTAGGCAGGTGGAGGAGCTATTCATACTGCAACTTCTCATTTATTTGTTGCTAATCAAATAATGTTTGATTTTTTTTTTCTTTCTTTTTTTTACTCTGTGTGAAAGATTTTGTGAGGACTTAAATTAATATTATTCCCAAACATCAGAGCAGCACATAGAGAAATCCATTTGGCGTGATTGGAATATTTTAATTAAATGTCACATGTGAAGCCCATCAGCCCATAACCTATGTAATCAGATGTCACTGGGTACACTTAGATTTGCTCTCTCTCTTTTAATTTACATCAGTGTCCAGCATGCTAGAGATTCTGCCACTTTTAATTTTTAAAATATATATTTTTTTCTATTTTCTTCCTCACACATTAAGACACACAGCTTCTGTGTGTTCATCGAAGTGGATTGCTGTAATTGCTTGTTACAAAACAACTACTTAAGTCCTGCAAGGGTCCCCTGTAGGGTGAGATTTTCATTACACCTCATAATTACGCGAGGGAGGGTTTTGACCCGACAGTGGCACCAGAGCACCACGAGACGATGAATATTCATATCACATTTCATGATGATCTAGTCAGTAGTTGTTGAGATGTCTCACTCCGGACAAATGAATGGAACAGCTCTTGCCAGTGATGCAAAAAACCCAAGTATGTTCTATTATTCTGAAGTTCAGGAATGCATGAAGCCAACACTTTTTACACTGTGTTTTGATATATTTGCAGTCATGTAAGTTATGGATTCCTACAGATAACAGCTGTCACTATGTTGGCAGAAAGATGCCTCTTTTCTAGCAGCATCTGAATCTAAATCATCTCTGTATAATTCAAACAGATATGATTCTGACTGATTTAACTTCTTGACCACAAATTTCAGACAGTGTCATCAGAAGTAATTATGTTGAATATCAAGTTTTCATCTTGTGATTTCCTCTTTGAAAGAACAAGCTCTTAGTACAGATGAATTATTGTTAACAAGTGTGTTTGTATCAGTGCGTCGTTCAGTGCCGCTGGCATATTATATTTGCTTATTGAAGACGACTGCACCACAGTTATTTCAGTTTCATTTCTTTCTTGTTAGCACCATGACAGGGCTGTGATGTTCTCCCATGAGAACAGCGGATTTCACACGAATGATACATTCGCTACAACGAGGACTTTGAATCTCCCTGTCATAGGCTCATTCAGTAATCATGAAGAGAGGAGTCAGTGCTTTAGTAATTCAAAGACAACTCGAAATGTAGCTGCAGAGCACATTAACTACAGGTGCGCTCAGCGTGAAAAGGAAGGGCACAGAATGAAGAATCCAAGTCATTACTGATGTGTTTTTCAAATTGAATCATGTTAAACAGGTAAACTACAACCACATTATGAAAAGAGTGGAGGCTAATTTTCATTAAGTGTGACTCCAGCACAGAGAGAAATGTGCAACATAAAATGAGACTCAGAGAAAGAGGTATTTTCAGTGTTGGCTGTTGAATCAGGTTTCCACGGAGAGAAGAAGCCTGATATGATTTGTTAATGAGACGCACCCTCGTCCTCCCACCCGGCTCGTAATTAGATAACTGTATTCAATCAGATATTCTCCCAAAATTTGATATGATGTCTGTCTTGATGGACATCACAACATTTTCCAAATTCCAATTAGAATCAGAGGTAGGTCGTATCCTTGTTTAATAACGCTCATAATTTCCTTTGAGGATTACTGAGGTTGCGTTTTAAGGAGGCACTCTGTGTTTTAATTTGTGTTTGCTTTCAGCTTTTGGCTCAGTTTCAGCATCTTTTGCCACTGGTGTGCCGTCCAAAAGTCTGTGTTGTGAGAGCGCATTTGCCACATACCAGACTGTCTGTTTGCAAATGAAGCCAGACTATGTCATTTGTTTCAACAATGCTAACTCTTTTTTTCTCAAGAGGAAGGGAAATGTAGTGACTTGACCAGAAATGTTAAGCAACTGAGCAACATTGTCTGCTCTTAACACTTACATGTTAATGTTAATGTTAGACTGTTATATCTAATAGAAGAACAGTATAGTGTTTTAAATGAGCCGCAGTTGACATAACAGTTATATTATCAACAGGCTGTCACCTCCAATCCTTACTACAGTCCATTCATGCTCACTAATACACAGTACACATACACACACACACATACTGCAAACATCCATTACCACTGATTAGTTTTACACTGTGTTTTGACCAAAAACAAATTCCTAGCACATTAGTTTTCAAGATATTTTTTTTCAGTACTGCAATATATCCTCAAAAACTTGGAATGAAGGAAGAACCTTCTCCACAAACATGTATAGTGTGTATAGTGGTGGACATGATTCACACCTAGATCATCACTCATATCTCATCACTCTATTCATTCATACACCATGGTCCTGTGACAGCTGCTAACTCTGTACGACAGGAACTATGTGTAGGACAGTAAAAATCGAGAGACTATATACATTTTTTTAAATATTTGTAAGCACAAACATGATAAAAAAAAAAAAACATAGTTGTAATGGACTTGAACGGTTTTCCTTACTATAGAAGTGATGTGAGATATATTTGCAGTTTTCCTAAAACAGTAAGAGTCTCTAAAGGAGTCGGTTGTTCCTTGACCAAAAGGCTTATTTGTCCAAATTTCGCTGTTATCAATTCATGGGTGTTTGGAGACATCTTGCTGACAGACGGACAGATAGATAAACTGAAGGGTGAAACGATATCATCCTGTATCCTCTGCTTTCCTCCACAGGTTCCTGCCAGATCGGCTGGGCGTATTACTGCACAGGGGCAGGTGCGGCGGCTGCCATGCTGCTGTGCACCTGGCTGTCCTGTTTCGCCGGGAAGAAGCAGAAGCAGTACCCGTACTGAAAGAGAGCGTCAGAGGGACGGGGCGGCGAGGGGGATTGGGGGGGACAGGCAGGCAGAGACCTCGGGGCAGTACGACAAAAGGACAGAGGACTCTGACCTGATGGACTCGGCAGCGGTACGGCACACCAGGCACCAAAGACTTCCAAGTCATTATGGTGCTCTGCACATCATGGGACACTACTCATCTGACAACTGCAGGGACTGTTTCATAACGCAGCACACACACATGGCTTTGAAAACTGGTTCTTCTCTTAAAAGCTGTTCTTTAATGAAAAACATACGGACCAATCCTATTTGTAAAATTGTTACATAACTGTTTCTTTAACAAAAAGAGTATTCTCTCGCTCTTTGTTTTGTTTTTGTTTGTTTGTTTGTTTTTTGTCTTCCTCTCTTTGGTCATTGATGTTTATGTGATAGTGTGCCCTGTGATTAAGAGAAAAGTAATATTGCGTCATTGTTGTGTGGAGTGTTTCCGTCTCCTCTTCATATCTCATCCTTGCCTTAAACACAAACTGAAATGCAATAATCCCTATAACGTAAAAGCAATCCAACACTGGCTGCCTGCTTCCTCAAACTCAGCCTTTTTCAGATTCCAAAAACCTAAGCATAGTTTATTTAACACATGCATAAGATATATGTTGTGTATGATAATGTATTTTATCATATTAGCACATGTTTTGTATTCACTGTTCAGGTTATGCTTTGTCATTATTTTTGTTTTGTAAATAAATGTTTATTGAAAATCTGGATTTAAACTGTTATTTCAGTCACAGAACACACCCTGAGGTGAAGTGAGCAGGCTTGCACTCACATTCCTAAAAAGCTTTTCCCATGACCTCTTGATCTCAGTAGCGTTCACTACATGTGGGAGTCCCTTTTTTTCCTCTCCCCCAAATCGATAAAGAGGATAAGGACGGGCAGTGCTGTGAATTTAACTTTTCCCTCTTATTGATGGGGTAAATCCCGTGACCTCTAGTCAGATTATTTGTCTTTTGATCAGGTTGCTCAGCTTCAAAGCATCAGAGTCCTCTAGACAATACCCGAGATGCAATCATACCCTGGGACATCGAGTAGCTGCGCACCCGTCGGCTTAATGTCAAGGGGTTATCTCATAGTTCCCCAACCTGCCTTCACAGCGTGAGCAACAATAACGGCAACCTTCTCATAGCAGTTACCACGGCTGTATGTGTGTCATCAGAGGCGGGAGCTGCACCCAGCTTTTCAGTTACTATTTTTAGTCTTTTTTTTTTTTTTTTCCTCCTCTCCATTTTTCCTCCTTTGATTAACAAACAACACTTCAGAGATTCATCCAAGCCCAAGTGTACAAAGTCAGCTCATTTACAATGCAGCTGTTCCCGATGTGTTTGGCCCTCATTAGCATGCCCATTTTCTCACAATGCTTGGCATCCCCCAGATAATGGCAACGCCCCCCCCCCCGCCCCCCTCTCCAAACTCACTTGAGAAATCTCTCACAGTACTCGCTCTGTTTAATATGTTAGAATGGCTCCTCTGCATTCTGCTCTCTCTCTCTGATCCACTGTGCTGATTGATATCACCAGTGATTGTTACAGAGTGTCAACCAGATGCCTCATCAGCAGAGGCTGACACATTGGGGTCAAATTGGAGTGTTCCCTTCTTTATATCAGTACCCATACCTCAAACTGACAAGAGTGCACCGTGCAGTCTGAGATCTTGTTACTCGCCGGGTGGCTGATTGTCTTAAAACATCCAAAATGTGTGGTATCCGGGCAAGTACAGCCGTTCTCATCAGCTTCTGAGTTGGAAATGATGTGAATTTAGATTGACCCGAGCTACTCATCTTTATTGCTGTGAAGGCCACACACTGATTTATACTCACCTTCGTTGTACTGGGGTAGGCAGAAATCTCTGGCAGATTTGTCAAAACCAGGAAAAATAAAGACAAAACCATGAATGTGGTTAGATAGCAATAGAGAGAGAAAATATGTTTTTTGTAGTTTGGGTGAACAGATAAGCGGTTTAGATAATGGATGGATGGATAGTTTGGGTGGACTGACTCTTTAGGAGCACCTTTTAAACTTACAGGGGTTAAGCATTTGATGCAAAAACATTCTGGTATTACTGTAATGGTTGAAGCCAAGATGTAATTGTAAATTACCCAAAACTTAAACTATATAGTCAGAATGACAAAATACATATTGACTATTGTCTGATGACTGGGATTAACTTCTCTTTTTCATTCATGACCGTAACATTTAGGATTTGAGCAGACCAGCAGGATTACCCATGGATCAGCTTTTCAGAGCTGTAGTATAATTTGATTTTGGAAGGTCAGCTGAAGTTAGGCTAACTTGCACAACTTTTCAAGACTGCTGGATTCAAAAAGTAGTACACAAAACACTTTTTTTTTTCCTTGTTAATTTTCTTTAACCTTGTAGGAAGACTCCCAGAGAGGAAGAAAACGTGAAGGGAACTCAACAAACACATTCATACCACCCGGTAAACGTTCCTGAAGCTGCAGTATGGCATCAGTTGAAAACACCCAAATTGTGCAGTGACTTTTTTTTTTTTTTAATGCTGATGGAGCTGGGATTATTTAAGGAAAAAAACATAGAATCACCTTTAGAGAGTTCAGTGTTGGCAGCCTGTTTGATACTTCCACATCAATTAATTCTTTCTAATTAATTTTTTTCCCGACAGTACCCTAGCGAGATAATTACTGCCCTTAAGAGCAACTGTGCTTAAAAAAGGTTCTGCGCTACTGTAACACCAATCTCCATAAAGATATTGCATAATTGATATTGCTGCAGGATAGCACAATAGCAGGCCACGACTACAACCATATAGAACCTATATAGCAAAACAGTGGTCTGTCACCCTGATAACCCCTAGAAATCATCAGCGGTGGTGATTGGTAGTGAAGTAAATAATACAAATATTAAAAAAAGTAAGCTATCTGTAGCACAATAACTAAAACATTTACACAGGCATTTCACTTAAGTGGCGTGGCTCAGGCCAGACACTTTGAAATCACTCAATCTTATTGAATTAATAGAAAATCCCTTTGTTTCCCCACTTTGCTTAAAGGAGCTGCCAATTAGCTATATCCTCCTCTCCATTTTCCTCCTTTGATTAACAAACAACACTTCAGAATTAATAAATGATGTACAATCAGCTCATTTACAATGCAGCTATTCGATAATGTTTGTCCTCATTGTGTGCCATTTTCTCACAATGCTTGGCATCCCCGAATAATAACGCCCGCCCCCTCTCCAACTCCTTAATCTCTCCCAGTACTCTCTGTTTAATATGTTAGAATGGCTCCTCATTATCCTCTCTCTGATCCACTGTGTGCTGATTGATATCACCAGTGATTGTTACAAGTGTCAACCAGATGCCTCATCAGCAGGCTGACATTGAGGTCAAATTAGTGTTCCTTCTTTATATCAGTACCATGCCTCAAACTGACCAAGGTGCCGTGCGATCTGAGATCTGTTGCCTAGCCGGGTGGCTGATTGTCTTAAACTGTCCAAAATGTGTGTCGGTAGTACCTCATCAGCTTCTGAGTTGGAAATAGTGAATTTGGGGCTGACCCGAGCTATATCTTGTGCTGAAGGCCACTGATTTATACTCACCTTCGTTATGTTCATCATCAATTGTCCAAAACAAATAAATAAAACCATGAATGTAGTTGAATAACAATAAATATGTTTTGTCGTTGAACAGATAAGCGGTTTAGATAATGGATGGATGGATAGTTTGGGTGGACTGACTCTTTAAGACACTAAACCTGAGGGTTAAACATTTGATCGTATTCTAGTACTACTGATAGTTGAAATAAGATGTAATTATAAATTACCAAAACTAAACTATATAGTCAGATAAATACATATTATTGTCTGATAGGATGCTCTCTTTTTCATTCATAAGCCATGTGTTTATAGGATTTGAGCGAATAACAAGTTACCCATGGATCAGCTTTTCAAACTGGTATAATTTGATTTGGAAGGTCATTAATTGATACTTGCACAACTTTCAAGATTGCTGGTTAAAAGTAATACACAAACACTTTTTCCTTGTTAATTTTCTTTTATTGAGAAGACCAGAGGGCTCAACAAACACATTCGCCTGCCGGTAGTTCCTGAAGCTGCAGTAGCAGTTGGCTTACCCTGGTGCAGTGACTTTTTTTTTTTTTAATGCTGATGGGCCCAGGTTATTTGAGAAAAAAACATAGAATCTTGCTTTAGAGTTCAGTGTTGGCAGCCTGTTTGATACTTCATCAATTATTCTTTCTAATTAATTTTTCGACAGTACCCTAGCGAGAATAATTACCTTATAAAACGCTGTGCTTAAAAAGGTTCTCTGCTGTAACATAATCTCCATAGATATTATATAATTGATATTGCAGGATAGCACAATGTGAGCCGACTACAACCATAGAACTATAGCAAACAATTGGTCTCACCCTGATAACTAAGTATCCAGCGGTGGTGATTGATGATGATAAATAATACAAATATTAAAAAATAGCTATCTGTGCTAATAACTAACATTTACAGGCATTTTCACTTAAGTGGCGTGGCTCAGGCCAGACACTAAATCACTCAATCTTATTGGATAATAATCCCTTTGTTTCCCCTTTGCTTAAAGGAGCTATGATTATTATATGTCTGTTTTAAGAATCGACCATCCTAGGTTTATATGCACAGGGAAATAAAAATTCATGCTAACACACACCACACAATCTGCATCAGCAGAGAGGATCAGAGAGCGTTACTCAAAGCTCACACACAGGGATGGACGGATTACAACTCAAGGTTCACTGGTTCATCTGCAGGGATACAGGGAGGCTGCGGTTAGCAGGGTTTTTAAATTAGCAGTTTGTTTGAACTCAGAAAAGGTAATCCCCATGCTGGGAGGGCATGACTGATTATTAATAGCACAACTGTTTACTTTTCAAAGGCCATTCACACCGACGCAGATGTTTCCAGTCCTGGCTGATTACACCTCTGTTCAGGTAGAGAGTGGGTGGAGCTTTGATGAGTATGTTACACAGCAACACCTGATTCCAGAGCAGCCCCCCTTTTTTTTTCACAGCAGACGTTTTGACTCTGTCATGGTAGGAAAAGCACAGGTGAGACTGACAACATTAACAATGGCTCTGCTCTGTTCAAGCTGTCCCCAGTAAGCCATGCCATTATGATAATGAGCCAAGATGTACAATACTAGGACCTTGAAACCAAATGCACCTGTGCTTTTCCTACTGTGGCATATGTGCTATTAATTATATTGCCCTGTCAAACATGTGCATCAAAGCTAACAAGGGACTCTGAGAGTCTGATGTCAGTCAAGCACTAGTGTTGAGAAAAGGTGTAATCAGTCAAAAGTAATTAGAAACACCTGTGCGAGTTTAACATTGACCATAAAAATAAAATGTGATTCTCAAACATCAAACAAATGAGAAAAACTGGAGGGTGTAGCCCAAGCTCATAGGTCATCTGCATGCAGGATGATAGCTCCCCTATTTTATTATTTATATCTTTAAAATGGGCATAAAATCACACAAGAAAGAAAACTACTTCTGTGCAGCCCTCTAGTTCTATAAAGTTTGAAGCATATATCTTAGTAGCACATGGTGTTTTCTACTTGCTACAGCCCTTCTCTGACATCAGTAATCAAACAAACCTGTGGGCTATACATCTGGACCGCTTCATCAATAACAGATGTCAATTTTTCCAAACAGAGAACTAATAACTTTTCAAATATCACTCCTCACTCCTCCTCTTTACCACTTCATTCTATCATCTCCTTCAGGTTATTTCCTGCAAAGAGTGGTTCTGAGGGATGACAGGAAAGGAGGAGAAATGGTTTTGGTTTTCCTCACAGATGTCTTCCTTGTGTGCAGTTATCATCAGTGGCTTTGTAGGGTGCAGGCAAGCGTCGCCTTTTAATTCTCAGTAAAGTTCAACAGCAGGATTGTTCCAAGCATCAGGTGGACTAGCTACTTATAGTTCTTAAAGATAAAAGTACCGCCTCTGGGTTCTAGAGAACTGAAGTCATGCCTCTGGGCACGGTCTCAAGAAAAAAAAACATTGTAAGCTTCACAAAGCGTACCAATGCCTGTTTCCATTCAATGCTGGTAGTCTCTGAATGGAATTCTGTTACTGGTTATAAAAAAATCACAGTCTTCTGCTGGCAGGAATATAAACTATGAGATTGAGCATAACAATCAACCAGGCGCCAAATATTTCAGGACCTATGGAAGACTAAGATATGCAGAGAGAAGATGCAACAGCAGCATTCTCTGAGCTCTAAAAATTGTCACAACACTGGTGCTGTTCAGTGTAATAAACTCTGCTATCAACCCTGTGCAGTACAAGCCTCCCAGGAGAAACACACTGATTCTTTTATCTAACATGACATTGATTTCGTTCTCTGTTTTAATGTTTAAAATTATTTAAGCCAATTCAATTATCTTTTCTTTTAACAATATATTGATCTTATGAACTGCGTGCCTGTCCCCAAAATGTTGTCTCATGAAACTCTTCCAGGTCTTCAGTAATTAAACCCAACATCTTTGATTCTCAACTCTCCTGTGCTTTATTTATCTAGTTTCAAGCCAACAGTAGTTCAACATTGATCCATGTCCTCACTAACAGTAGACTCTTTCTTCTCTCAAGTTAGTTTGAACAATAGGACGATAATAAATTCATTTAGAGACTGTTAAGCTAACAGCCCATCACAAAGTCATTCCCTTTGTTTAGTGCGATTAGATAGTTCTTTTTGTCAAAATGTATTTGTAATTGGATATTTAACTTATGACTCTTATTGAACCAAGCGTAGTAATAAAGACTCTGATGACAGCTCATGGAGGTATCCTAAATCCTCAGCGATAAAACTCTGATAACTCACTGTCATTGCCTTCCCTTTTAGTTTCAACTAATGATAATCAGTTGAAAATAAAAGCAGTTGAAGCCAGATCTTTTTCTCCAAAAGCAGAAGTTCAAAACACACTTGCAAAAAAAAGTCAAAGTGCTAAATACCATGTTCTATGGTTCTGCTACCTTAAGTGTTTGAAGTAACTTCTTCTGGTGCTTTTTGTGTTCCTGAGACATTTGTATTTTGGGACATCTACCACAGGATTGTACCACAGGTTCTGCTGTAATTTACCACGTGTTCGCTGGTACAATCCTGTGGTAAATGCCCCAAAATACAGCACAAGTCTGAGCACTGAAATAGAACTGGAAACGTAAACTCAGAAAGTACAATGGGGAATTGTGGTACATAATGTTGCCTTCATATGATATTTTATGACAAAATTGTAAGAGAAATGTGAATATTGTACTTACAATCATTGTGTGGCCAGATACGTGACTGCAATCACTGCATTACATCTTTGTGAAGCGTTGCTGAGGCTGTGTGTCTGTCTGCTTGTTTTTGTACTCTTCTGCCTCCTAGTGGTCAGATCTGATTAAAGCAGCTTTAAGTTTTCTCTCACTCAAGAAGTATGTAAAAATCAATGTTTTTCTTCATCCTCAGCTAACCTGGGTAGTCGTTTGTTGCTATAATATAGTCTTGTTCACTGTTGTAACCCTTTCTACACTCAAATTATGTATTCTTCCAATCACATGTCTATTTTGCAAACTTCAAGAGAAGCAGTACATGTTATATTTCCCTCATCCTGCCTCAAATAATCAGAGGCTTACCTATTTGATGACTAGTCCAACATCCAGCCACACAAAGGTCCAGACTTTGATGCATTCCAGGACAGATTGAAGGATTGTTTGACTGGAACATTATTAGGTAACTGATAATCATACTGTGAGGTCTTTCTCCACTCTCTGTAGGTCTGATATGTGCTGTAATGGTCTCTGAAACTGCCGTAGAGGCTCTCTCCCACAAACTGCCAGGATGGTGATGTCATCCTATCTGTCTGTAGATGATGAATCAGGCAGGTTTCCTCGGTATTAGTAAACTGTAACTGTTGGCTCTAAAAAAAATTAGCCTGATCCATCCCCAAAGCCTGTAAAGCGATAAGCAGCACTGAAGACAATGAACTGAAAAATAGTTACAAGGTGACAGTGTCCAAGATAATTATCTGGGGATAAACATACGCTCTGAGGTTAAGGACGGTGATAAAACCTTTATTTACGATGATCAAATGGACCTTAAAGTTCAGTAAAGTCCCACAAAGTGTCCTTCACTGTCCACAAAGCAGCTTCACTGACACATCACAACAGATCAGTGTTTTGTTTCTCTGATGCCTATCTTTAACAGCCTGATAATGAGACTGGATTGCCATTGCGTTTCAGTTCATTCACTCATGCTATTTGAATCTCCGAGCAATTTAGAGACGTGGACAGTGATTCAGCGGTTTGGTACCCAGCTCCAAATTTAATGTTCCCACTAAAAGCTTGTCTTCAAAACAAATTATTGCCCTTCATAGCTTTCTGTTTCATTATCTAAGTTCTCACATTTGAAGACTGAACACTGCCATTGTAATTACACTAAAATGTGTCACCAGGGTAACAAGATATTGTTACAGTATATTATAACAGTATCTCACAGACTTACATATAACTTTATTACATTTGACAACTAAGCATTATATCTCTCTCTGATTTTTAATATGTCTCTGATGGACTTAAGTATTCACCCTCTCAGACAGTAGATTTCCAACCGTCCCTATGAAGGACCATTTGATGGCTTTAAATATAAGTTTCTCTTAGAAATTAGATTGGCAGGACATCAAGATTTTTTAATGTAACAAGAGGTGTATTTCACTGATAGCCTCAAACATAAAAATGTAAGTGAAGATTAAAAATGACAGATTTTATGGCATAGGCAACTTTGTCTGAAAACATTTTGACATTACAGAAGGTCATACGTGCAGGGTGTCTCTGCCGTTTTTGGCAACTGACCTTGTTTTTTGATCCCAAATTTCTTATTTAAGAGTTATCAAGCCATATGAATAGGGCATACTTTTTTATTCTCTTTGAAGAACATGACTGAAGTTCTGGCTGTATTATATAGAAATGGTGATATCTTTAAAAGTGGCATAAATTCAAACAAATGTCCATAAACAAGTGTTGGGAATTTGCCAAGACCCCACTTCTACATCAGCAAGGCCCACCTACAGGCCAGACCCCAGGATTGAGAAAGAGAGGCTCTTACTGTCATTTGGCTAGAATTTTTTATTGCCCCATAGCTGCTTCACGTCAGTCATGTGTCATTTTAAAAGCAACACAAATTAGAAAAGATGTATCACAGCATGTAACCATATGTTATGCTTCAGCATTTAAATGTTCTCTCAGCAGCACAATCACCTACAGCAATTTCTGATCTTGTGCAAATATGATCTCACCCCTATCTCTCTCTCTCTCTCTCTCTCTCTCTCTCTCTCTCTCTCTCTCTCTCTCACACACACACACACACACACACACACACAGTCCTTTCTCCGTGACTTCAGGGGGCATTACATTGATGTATATTCATTTCCTGGTGACTTACTCCAACCTTAACCAACTACTACTAACTACTAACATTAATCCTCACCCTAACCTTAAAACATGTCTTCACTTTAAAAATTACTGATTTACATTATGGGGACTTGCTTTTTGTCCCCATACTGTGACTGTGCAAACAGATTTAGGTCTCCATGAAATGAGTAATACCTGGACCACACACACACACACACACACACACTTGTACAGCTTGGTACTTGGTGCCCTTCTTTAATAACCAGTAATTAATGATTAGCTGGTTAGCCATGTGAAAATTCCTCCCTTATGAACTCACAAGAGCAGAACAGAACTAACAGTCTGACATTGTTGTACTTTAGCCATAAACACTGTCACCTGTGTCCAACTTTACATAATGATTGAGTTGCTATTTGGGGTTAAATACATGGTGTGATAGCTTAGATATCAAGGATGTAAGGAACAGAACATGCTTTCACCTTCAGCTTCCTGATCCTTAAATACTGGGGTAGGTCAAATCAAGCTGTATGAAGCTCTGTGTGAAGGTCCTCTCATTAACTAAATATATATTTATTAAAACCTTTTTTTTCTTTCAAAATACAAATATTTGTCTTTGTACTTATGATTTGAACACATGAAAATCACCAGCTGGAGGCTGTGGTCGGCCCACTTTCTGATTTACCTCTAAATTAGTGCGGAATTATGTAAGGCAAGGCAAAGAGCTCACTGCTGTCTTGTCAGTAGTTTACTCAAATTGTCAGTAGAAGCTCAGCTGAGACCAGTGCCGGGCCTCTCTTCCCAAACTAAGAAATTTTTTCACAGCTTGAACAAAAGCAAAAAAAAACAAATGCCCATCACATTTCCCCAAACAGCTTGTGCAGCATAATCCAGGAGCTGTAGACAAATGGTTGCACCATGCCCAATATTTACCTCATTATTGCCTTTATTTTTCTCCTGTGGAAGACTACTTGCTAATAGGTTCAACCACAACACTGCCAGAGAGCAAAACAGAATGTAATGAGGCAAATATTAGACATTTGGACCCACTCTGCAGTCATTTGGCTACGAGGCACTCGGTTTACCCTGCTCAAGATGTTAGGGGAATTCTGCTGAAAATTAGGAACATACCGGTGTGTTTTGCAGCTTCACTTTCAGCTCCTTAACTTTTGTTTTTTTACATTCAACTTTGACTGCTTTTAGGTATTCATCAATTCATTCAATAATTAAAATAAAATAAAGAGAATGACAATTTCTCCCCCTCCAGAATTATATCATGTATAAATAAATAATGTAGAAAATACATAAATAAATAAATAAATAAACACATGAAATTATACATATTATTTTTGATGCCTGAGCAAATTTTTGCCTAGAGGTGAAAGAGTACTACTCATCTCAGTACTCTTGTCCTGGCTATGTCTCTGCACTCACGCATTCTTCCCATTTCCTGTTAGATTAAAGGTGCGTTGTCTGCATCCGTCCCTGGTCGAACATTGTACTCAGTTGTGATATGGGATATTTTATAGTATCTCAGATGCACAAGGAACTTGACTTAAGTGTAGCACCACTTAAACGTGTTTAAAACTTTAGCCGCCCGAACAGGGACTTGAACCCTGGACCCTCAGATTAAAAGTCTGATGCTCTACCGACTGAGCTATCCGGGCTCTTGATAAAAGAGGACGCGGAACTGCTCCAGTATCCTACAGTAACCTACAGTTTTCTTGTCGCGCAGAAGCATACCAGGAAACGTTTCATCTGTGTCACGTTGCTCAATTACTTTTCCATCATAGCCAACATTTTACCTCTGCCACCATGCTGCAACCCGGCAGGCAGACACATTTTTCACCAGTCCTGCTCGTTGCATTTGTAGCTCTGTCAGAAAAAGCATCTCGTAGCTCACGCTGATCACCAACGCTGACATGGACCACTGCGGATCAGTTTTTCAATTTCCTTGGCAACAGAATGGGTCAGCAGGCAGGGAAGGGACCCGGTACTGGTCTTTACAGCCCAGGTCCTGTTATTTCTAATGAGTTAATATTAGGTGAAGTTTGGGCAATCCAAACTCTTATTTTCATAATTACGAAGAGGAATGGCAGAAAAAAGCAGCAACATAATGAGTAGAGCCTGTAGTACTACATTGTAGCCATAATATAATAAGTTGGAAATACATGCGGAGGAAACGGTTAAATGTATTACATAAGAACTTCAAAAAACAAAATAGTCCAAGACGAAACCATCAGACTAACAAGGCAAACTAGGATAATATTATTATGGTTGTATGGGGAAGCTTTCGAGTCTCATTCTAGGACATAGAGATTATAATCTACTGCCATCTAGCGGCGACGTCGCGCAGTGACTGCCCTACGTCATACAATAATAAGGAAGTAGCGGCCAAACAAACAACAAGAGTACAGGTAAATGATTCTTTGGTGAATTACACGTTGTACGGAGGAGTAAAATTTGACTGAAAATGTAATGTAAAGTGGCGCCTCCACCGGCTCTCTCTGTCATAGATTGATGTGTGTGTTTTTCAAAAAATAATTTGTGGTCTCTCATTGTGGTCTATGAAGGTGCTCCATGGAGACATATACACTCCTGAGAGTCATCGGTGAAGGATCTTTCGGCAGGGCTTTGTTAGTCCGCTGTAAAAGCAATCAGGAGAAGTATGTGGTCAAGGAAATCCAGCTGCCAAAGGTATGAGCAAACAAAGAGACTGATTCTGTGCACACTGGATTTATCTTCAACCTTTAATCGATATTTCAGTTTGATAAATTCCATCGTTTTTTTTTTTCGTTTCTTTTCTTATACTTAATATCCTGCTTTTATTGTGAAGCATTTTTTTTTTTTAAACTTTGGTTTGAAAAAAGTCTCATACAAACAAAGCTTTGCTTACTGGGTCGCCTCATACATTAGTCTCTCTGGAAAAAATAATCATCATAATAATAATAGAATATTTCAATGCCATATGGAGAAACCATCACTCCACTGAATATATTTGCATCCAGACTGTTATGTTATAGACTGAGGTCAGATGTGGAAATGTTGTTTGCTCTGTGTTGATAACCCACCAGACTGCTGCCTGCACAGAAACATGGAGGCTGCTTGTTTTTGCATAATAAGAAATGCATTCATATTTGCATTTTTATAGAACCAGTCCAAATTGGAGATTTCAAGGAGAGAAGCCATCCTGCTGTCCAGAATGAAACATCCTAATATTGTGGCCTTCAGGGAGGCATTTGAAGGTATTCACAGACGTGACGCTCCCTTTAAAAGCTATTACACGACATTTTGTACTCTCGTGACATACAGTTATTATTATTTGGATTGCAGACCAGGCAATGTGATTTTGTTTATTCAGCTGTTGACCTCCTGTGTATTGTCATGGAGTACTGCAGCGGAGGAGACCTGCTGCAGAGGATCCAGCAACAGAAGAATACACAGTTTTGTGTTGATGATGTAGGCCTGGATTAACTGCAAGTATTTTCACAATTCTTTACATCCCTTTTCAAGTTTTGTTTCAGTGAAATATTGTTTTTTTTCCCCCAGATCTTGAGGTGGTTTGCTCAGATGTGTGCAGGTGCAAAGCATATCCATGATAAACGGGTTTTGCACAGAGATCTGAAGTCCAAGGTACAGTATTCTCTAGAAATCATAGTTTATATTTACTACGTATGTTGGTAGATTTTACTTAATGTCTGAAAACATTTGTCTTACATACAGTAGCCATGGCAGGACTCATGAGGAAGATCAGATTTCCTTTCTGAATCAGAGGCAGTCAATAATTTAGTTTATTGGTTGGTTGCGTGTTGATAGAATCTCATCAGTGTGAGCGCTGTGGAGTGAAATGAACAATGATGAAATTGCTGATCAAGATACGAATCCCACTTATGCATAACATTGTTGTTTTACCAAGCTCGGCTGCTCTTACTCTCACTTCATGTTAAATCATCATCATCATTTCCACACCCAGAACATTTTCCTGGCAGAGAATGGGACAGTCAAGCTTGGGGACTTTGGCTCAGCATGTATTCTGAACAGGTAGAGAGCGTTTGCCATTTTGGAATTAATGCACTTTGTTGCTGTTACATTTTAATTTCCACTCATTTCTGGTATTGTGTTGCAGCTCAAAGGCTTATGCTCACACTTATGTTGGGACGCCATATTATGTGGCTCCAGAAATCTGGGACAACAAGCCGTACAACAATAAAAGGTACGTCTGTTTGGCTGGTTCCTCGATTTGATATGGGACGAGATTAAATGAAAATAAAATGAAACCTCAACAACTATGGATCCATGTGGGGAAATTGCGTAATTACAGGGATGTGCATAAACCCCTGTAGGAATTTACCATATGTACAGAAAAATTACAATACAATGAGTTAAGTTTCATTGATCCACATGAGGTACATCAGCACAAGAAACAACTGTCATTGGACAAACAGACAGCAAACTTTTTAATTCAATCAAAAAAAAAAAAAAAAATTTTTCTAAATTTCCATGAATGCTGACAGTCTCCCTTCAGGCTTGATTTTCTGATGGCATAGCTTGTGAACACAGAGCTTTTGATTAGCCAGTCTTGGATGTTTGACTGTCAGTCAATGCTCCAAACAATGAGGAATTTTCAAAACAGAAAACAGTCTGTGCTCTCAGCTACGTTCTCAGCTCAGCAGTGGTTATGCAACTTGTACGTGGGTTAACCAGCCTGGTTTCTCTTTGTCTGTGCCAGTACATGACGAATGTCTGGTGTGAATGAACAACCGTCTCTTATGTTTCTGTGTTCTGCAGTGATGTGTGGTCTTTGGGCTGTGTTCTCTACGAGCTCTGCACCCTGCGACACCCGGTACATACCCCTCCCTTCTTTCTCTCTTCGCGTACCACGGGTTTTGACTGTGGGCCTCTCTCCAAATACTGTCGATGAATCATTGTATGAAATACCTCCTGCTGTGATCTTACTGCACAGCAAGGTACTGCACTGTTATGGAATGATGGAGGCCTAGTATCTTCAGCTGAGTTAAATTATCTTCTGTGTATTTTTTGTGTCCAGTTCCAGGCATCCAGCTGGAAGAGCCTGATTCTTAAGGTGTGCCGGGGCGCGTACCCTCCCCTCCCCAGCCACCTGCCCTACGAGTTGCAGTATTTGGTCAAGCAGATGTTCAGGATGAACCCAAAAGACAGGCCGTCCCTGCACACCATCCTGACCTCTCACCGCGTTTCGAAACTCCTGCGCTCACATTTGCCCTCTGAGGTAAAAACAGCGACTGTCACCACGCAGGAGACAGTCGCTCCTGGGCCTGAAGTGATTTTATGGCCGCCCATCTATCAGAACGACATACTGTCAGGACATGGTGTCAAAGTGAGAATTTGAACTCTTACACAACTTCCCCCAGCTGTGGTGACCCTATGTGGAATCTGACCTTTGACAAGCTTCTGTTAGTTCAGATGGCCGCGGAGCTCATGTTATGTGTTTGATTTACTGCACAGCTTTGAATCTTTTACAGGTGATAGAGATGGAGGAACAGGGGAGGCGCACGGGTCGATGGAACAGAGAAGAGGGGAAGAAGGTGGCTAATCTTCTGGGAGAGAAGAGTTTAATAAAAATGTCAACATTTGAAGGTAGAGTCCACATCAAAGTTAACAATGTCACCATGAAATAAAGGATATATTGCTGCAATTCTGGCAGAACCACGCTGCTTAACTTTACCTGAAGTCTCAGTTAGAAAAAAAGCACAGTTTTCACCATTTTCACCGTTTTTAAACAAGAATAATAACAGAAAATGTCCTAAATAACCCCCCACCACAGGCATGGAGTCAGCTGAAGGTCACTGTGAAAACAGGGAGCCTGGCCATCGAAAGCAGTGGGCGGCTGCGCCATCGGACACTGTGCTGCAGGCGTTAGCCAATGCCAGCCTCGTCTCATCCGACAGCATGGCATCAACCAGCCAGACCCTCACAGGTTCTGCTCATGCAAGTATGTTGGCGAAGTCAACATTTTCATTTTCTGAAATTTACAAAAAAAATTGTTAAGTTTGAAGAATGAAATACAGTATCAGAGTTTTGAATCCCTGTTTTTTTTTCAGGTGTGACAGAGGAGCCAGAGGAGAGCAGGCAGAGGAGACAGTGGGTGAGGGATCCTCCCGAGAGGCTACTGAGTCTGTTGGAGAAAGCCCGGCTGAGCAGAGCCTTCAGCACCTTTTTAATAAACAGAGGAGGTCTGGTGAATTAACATAAGAACCTTTTCTATAGAGCACAACAAATAAACTGAGATAATTTCCTAAAAGAGTAATTTCAATCATCACAGAATTATGTCATTGCAGTGGAGGATCTGCAGCTTAATAGCTGTCTGTGGTGTTGTGGTTTCCATTTGCAGGAGACGACCTGCTAATGGGACCCCTCTCCCAGCCGCAGGGTGACGACACTGACGGTCCAGAGCCGGAAGTGGCCGTAGACGAGGACCGGCTGGAGCCACGCTCTGATGATGAGGACACGTAAGTAACCCATGATTTATTGCTGTGTTTAGCATGAGATCACCATGAGTTTCTGGTTTTATTTTAACATTCTAATGAAGTCTTATGTGGTTATAAAGGGCCATCACACTGGTTTTGCATAGTTTATCCCTCTATGTAAAAATCAAGTAAAGATGCAAGGAGCTGATGTGCTGATTTAAAGTTTTTACAAAATGTGTAGGAGTTTTGAATGAAAAGAAAAAAAAAACTTTTTAACTCACCACTGGACAAAATAAACATTAAGTATTCACATTAAACTCACATTAAATATTAATATCTAGAGAGAGTGCTGAATGATTATCTGCTAGACCTCTGAGGAAAGTACAGAATGTACTGGATTTGAGTATGTGACCTCCTGTGTTGTATGTGCTCTCTTCACAGAGACTTTGAGGAAGAATCTCCATGTGACTGGATAGATGAAGTTGAAAAAATGTTTTCAGAACACTAAAGCCTCATTCCCTCTCAACCTATACAATCACAAGGCTGCCATTATTAATGTATATGTTTGTTTAAAACACTAACAGTTTCCACATGGTAAAAATAATTTTACTTGATGTATGTAAGACCAGTTATTGGTCTTATAGATGAGGACCAATTTTTCTAGCAGGTTATATCCAAGTTTACAAAATTCCAGTTAAGCTCAGACACTAAGAGTGAGACAGTAAGTTTTTTTTATATTGGATGTTTCAAGCTCTTGATCTCAGTGCTGCAACAAAACACTATATTTGTACTGGATATTGTTCTCAGCTCGTTGTCACAAAACCTTTTTTTTTCTTTTACATAAAGATGCCTGGGATGTGTCTGTACTGTCTCTCATTTGATTTGAACATCTGCTGTGTACTGTTCACATTACCAGTGATAACATTACCCAGTAGATTGAGGTCGTCTGGAAGCTACTGTTTTTCTTGTCGGGGGAAGCAGGAAATATTAGACTCAGAGCAGCTGGGTCTTCTTGAGGTCACACCATTTTGAGCCCACCCACACCTTTTGATGTCTGTTTCCTCTGCAATATCAAACATAGACTAAACATGTTCAGTCGCTGGTATTCTTTGTGCTTTATTCTCTTGACGAGACACTAACAAACCATACATCTGGCCCTTTTAGCTGTTGTGTTATTTTTAATATGGTGCGACCGCAAGGGTGTAGAGATAGAGAGGTGACACTGCTGGTCTTTCCCACATTAAGTGTCGATTATGTACCACTAGGTGGGGTTGGAAACGCTGACGTGAGTGGGATGGACTGAGAAAAGCTACATTCTGGTTCAGGTACACTAAAACCTGAACCAGAATATCTTTGTCAAAGTAAATGGCAGATAGATATGTGAGTGGTTGCCCTGTTTTTATGTGAATTTAAGCAGACTATGTTCTTGGTTGTTTGCACCCTAGAGAGTATAGGTACTGTAAGGGAACAACTAGAGCCTGTTATGCTCTTTGTTTTGCCGAATTAAAATCTTGACAGTATGAAAATAAAAGCAGACAATACTTTAACCCCATGTGACAAGAGTTAGACCAAAACCAAACCTCGCCCAAGACAGTCTGGGCTCAACAGGATAGAAATATTACAAACCCTTGAGTCAACAAACCCCATAATGGTGCTGATTCACCAACAAACCCCATAATGGTGCTGATTCACCAACAAATCCCATGGTGCTGATTCACCATCCTAGTCACACCAAGGATGGATTATCCTGCTGCCAAAGTTCCTCCAGTATAAGAAGCCTCCCATTGGCTGATGGGAATACTCCACTATAAGAGAGTCTTTTGCCAAATATCTGCCCATGATGTGTTTTATTGAGGAAGTTCGGGGCTGCAGCTCGCCCCTTATCTTGAAGCCACACTGAATCCCCCCCTCCAGGGCTCATACTCCAAGCTATATTATTATATTTTTACTATATTTCCCCTTGTACCTCCATGTCAATGTTCAGTGGAGATACAGATAAAGTTGTGAACTACAGCGTCAGCATGTTGTGTGCCCTGCAGATAGGAGGGTCTCCCATCAGTGTCTATGATGGACTTGAGAGTGTCTTTATAGCTCAGTCGTCTAATGTAAACTGGGGAGTCTGGGTGACTGTGGGTTTATGTTATTTGCGGCTGTAAATAAGTGTTTGAACCACAGTACTTTTTAAACGTCAGTGTACACAGGCATTTGCATCAAAAAGTGTTAAATATTTTAGGTAGGAATCAAAACTCTTGGTCAGATTCTTAGGTTTGTTTACTTACTCTTTGATCAGATATCTCCTGATCAAAATCAAGACACTTTTTAAAAAAAACTTTAGGCTGTACTTGTATTGGCACCAGTGTCAAAACTTTTAAGCCCAGCCCTAATTCCATGTATGAGCGGCAGGGTTTTAATTGCTGTTTCCTGTTATAATGAGTCTGGTCTAAATGTAATGTTGGCTTAAGACTTATTGTCCTAGAGTGAATAATCCTGTGCACGCAAGCAACAGCCAACACGCACATCTGAGGCACAGGGTATGGTAAAAAAAAATTACAGTATGTACAGTATATAGTTTAACCATATATATTTGTTTTTCTAGATTATTTCCCCCATTTTTTATTATTATTATTATGATTCCATTAAGATCTCTATATTGCTCAGTGGCACTAATATAGCAAGCTAGGAAATGGGACCACCATGAGTTACGACCCTATTTATTTAGAAATGTGCTTGTTTTCTGGACCACGTTGCTGTGGTTTGGTTTTCTTTCCCTGTCATAACCTTTGATATCAGTTTGATATAAACAGTTTTTTATAAACTGCAGAATAATGTTCATTTGCATGTTTGTCATTACATTATACAGTAAATCTAATACAAAAAATATCCCCCAAAAATAGCACCTCTCACTATTTTGCAGTCTAATGGGGCTTCTCTGACACAGTCTTAACAAAAACTGATTTATTGTTGGTTTGAATTAAATTGTGCAGCTCTTCCTGTAACTGCTGGGTCAGGGTTGAAGGTGAAGTCCCGGCTTGGAAAAAAAAATCCTGACTGAACAGTTTTATGCAGTTGTACTTCAGAAAATATAGAGGCAAACAAGCAGATGAACAGGGCCTTCCTCTTGCAGGAAGGATGTGAAGTCGTGTCTGTTGTATCTCAATGGCTATAAATGAGTCAAGAAAGAAAGTACTCTCTCAATGAATTTCTGCATCTGTGCAGCACTCTCACACTGTCATTTAATAGCAGGGGCGTCGGGTCATCATGTAACTTAAACTTTAATTTTAGATCTGTTTGATGATGTGAGTGGTTGCTCTGGACTGGAAACGTGAGAGGAGCGAGAAGTGAAACTTGCAGTACTACCACCGTGTCAGTGTCAGAGGAGATGATTCCTCTGCGGCCTCACTGTTGTGCTTTTGTTGACAAGTATGAGCAAAAACCACAATGCTTTGGTGTACCTCCGGTGGAGCAGCTCACGCTAGAAAAATCTGTAGGACTGAGATATACTGATGTAGAGTTTCCCTTCTCACCCCTCGTCTCACTCATCTTAACACGCTACATCCTGTATTTCCACATGTGCTCAGAGTCACAGTGAGGTTGCATCTCTAAGCCTCCTAATCTGAGGAGCTACATTGATTTTCTTCCTGCTCATCCTGGTGACCTGATAGCAAACAATCGAGTAACTTCCCCCTCTTATCAAATGATGCACAAAAGGCCTTTCATTTCGTCTTTTTGGGAGGCTGCCCGCACACCTCGACCCTCAGTTTCTGTCATCACCCTTGATGAAATATTGACACTTGTTATCTGTTGCAATCTCTGTTCCTCTTTTGCCTGTTTCACAGTCCCTGTTTTCGTGGCCTGCTTTCACTCAGGAAGAGCTCTGCAGATGCAAGATGACCCAGTGATCTCTGGACTGGCTACTGATCCTGATTCTGATCTTTCACATTTCTCTTTAAGGAAAAAAAGTGTTATTTTTCACATTACTGTGTGCTATTTTAAAATGTTCAGCTACATTAGTTTCTGTACTGTATTTGAGGTTTTAGTAGACATTTATAGCCTCACTCCTACCGCACAGTGGAGAAAACAATGAAACCTGCTGCCATGACTCACCCACTAAGGAGAAGTGTTTCATGGGGAGCAGCTCTTCCTGTTAATAACAAAGCACTTAGGCGCTGCAGTTGGGTGTCTCTTTGCAACTATAAATATGGGAGCTGTCATTGTTATGATTATTTCAAGCCCTCTGCAGTGACCCTCCATTGTCTGCTGCCAGTGTTTTGTTGCTCAGTATCAGACAATAGAGGCCGGCGTGGCCAAGCGGGGTTTGTCGTGGAATGGCACAATTCATCAGGCTGCTCAAAGTAAAAAGGTCAGGAACAGTTAAATTTGGATCCCAGGGGGGTTTATGTAGGACAGTGCCAGCCCCGTGCATGTTGTCGGACCATTTGCAGTTTTAAAAGCTGTCATTGTTTGTGGCTCACATGCCTGATGACTCCTGATGGGCTGTTTCACCTTTAGGCAGGGTCCCAGGCACTGCTGGCCTGTCCCCTTTGCAACCCTTCCCTTGAGCCAGTAATAGATCAATAGCAGACTGAAATCAGCTGCTTTTTTTAGTGAAGAATTACATAGCTCCATCTAAGAGTTTTTAAATGTGATTTGTATCTTTTCGTTTTTAATCTTGGCTGTAGTTTTAAAATGAAGTCCAACTCACTCCTCGTGTCTTATGTCGAATGCACCGATCTAAGAGAGGCTTTAAAAACGTTCAGTTTTATTTTTTTGTCCCTGTTTTCTCTTAACTGTCAAACATCTCACCCTGCCATTCTAGCACTGTTTATTTTCTAGGGTAACGCTTTGAGCTGTGGTTTTGAAATGAGTCTAATTTGTTGCACCAGCTGCACATACCTGGTGCAGAGAAACTCCTACAATGAACGCACCCGCAGTGAAAAGTGAGTTTCAGGCCTGTATCTTTGCTCTGTAGCTACAGAAAGAATAGCAGGGGAAGACGTTTTCAGAATGACTCAGTATGTTATATTTGTCTATCTGTGAGGCATGCGGTTTTATCAAAGAAACAGATGGCATATCCTTAAAAGTGCTCAGTGATCTAACTAAAAGCAACATTTTCATTTGCCTTCAGAACAGAATTTGGGGTGTGTTTTATATGAAAGGTTTAATCGGTTGGGAGGAAAATAAAAGCTTCATTAATTCACAAAATGAGTTTGACACAGATTCATTCAAGCTCCAAATATATACTGTGTCAGTTTAATCTCCAACACGAATTAAATCACTCAGTTTTGTGATTCTATGTGGTTGTATTTATATCTCATTATTTTCAAACAGCACATCCACATTGTGCAAGTTCAAACAGGAAAGAGAGATCAATGACAAGTTAATAGTTAATGTTTTTATCAGTCATGCCACTTGGACTTTCCGAGCACACATGCTGTTCTGTGTTAAAAAACATGGGTGTTTGACATGTGCAGAAGGATTTTTCATGTTTTGGCCCATTTACTAAATCACACATACTTTATATTATTATGGAGGCAATCCCCAGCTGACATAGGGCGAGAAGAGGGGTGCACCCTGGAACTCTAGATGATGGTTTACAAAACATGCTTTATCACGCTTCTCTTGCTTCATGCTACCTCTGTTGGAAGTGGCGTTATCTTGATCTTATCTCTCTGCTACATGGGGCTAATTATGTGGTTTGTTTTAGGGCAATGCAGATAACCTCGGGGGTATCAATGAGCCATGTCCTTCCCACCCTGAGGCGACAGTTTTGCTAAATTAAATGTCTCCCCGAGACCCTGATTCAAAAGGATACAGAGGTCATATTTTAAACATGCCATATGTAAGTTTGAATAGGAACTTCTTCTTCTTCTGTTCTTTTGGGTAGTGATAAATCCCTCATTAAAAACAGGAACTTATAGAGTAAACTGCAAAGACGATTACATTTTACTAAGAGCTGTGTGGTTTTTCAGACGAAGGACTGGGTTGAACGGAGGACAACATCACCTCTCTGGAATTAAACAGCGATTTTCTGTGGTTAAAGGAGGCTGAATTCTGCTGAGAAAGAGAAGTAGTATTGTGTGCTCTGTGGAAATTCCTCATGGGGAACATGCTGACCTAAAGGCTGACCTGTAAGCGTCAGCTTTTATGTCAGGTTGTGCTGTGGAGTGTGCTATGGCCATTTGTTTATGAGTTCTGTGCTGTAGCATTAGTGGGGCCCGGGTATCACTAATCCTGCCATGTGCTTAGCGGAGCTGCTGTGTAAAACTTGATAGGTGAATTTCAGGCCTCAGTGCAACTTCCATGTTCAGTACAACTTCGTGATAAGGATTCAGCATAGCTTAAGACTTGTAGTAATAGCCAGCAGGTATAACAAGGTGGTAACTTTTTTAAATGTAGATATGTGGCCCTCTAATGTGGTTCAAAATGAAGTAGACCTGTTATTGCAATAAACCAGAATTATTATATTAATTGGTCAATCTCTGCTACAAAAGTGGCTTATTTACTAATTTATCCTATCACTGACTGATAATGCAGGAACTCAACTTATCAGTTACACAATGTGAGTATTTTACATCAATAATAATGAAACATTTTAATAAGGTGATGTCATATGCGGTTCATAGTAGAACACTTTTTTTTGTCAGTTTTACATTGTTACAAGGTTGTTTTGACAGGACATGTGGGACATGTAGCTGTTCTGGGGTTTGACCCAGTGACATTTCCTTTCTCTTATGAGACTGTCGTTCGCACCAGTGGGCTGTTCTCTCTGGTTAGAAGCTGTAGCTACAACAGAGGATTAATGTGTTCACATTGGCTGGTCAGACATCGTTTAAACCCCCAGGAGTCTCCAAAGGATGAGCTCCCAGCTAAGGAAACTCCAACCTGTAGCAGAACACACCTAATCATAATGTTTCTTTTTTTTTTCTCCAACGGACTGTAATATGATGTTCAGTCAGGCCAAAACACTCAGACTGAAGACTGGATGAACTGCTGTATCTCACGTGTACTGTACGGACAGTGTATTGTATTGAGGGCGGAGACAACCTGCAGTGCGCAACAACTTACATGAAGAGGGGCATTTCTGGGAGATAAATCTGTCAAACCAAAAACTTAAGGGGAATAGTATGTGTCAGAATGTGTAAGCATGTGAGTGTTTATGGGAATTCCAGCAGGATTCACAGAACGAACTTGGCAAGAACTGCCCATTTCCCATCTCATGCTGGGACCTGTGGCCTTTCAGTTTACTGTGAAACTGTGGATGTACTTCCCAGGTATTTCAACATTTACGTGTTCATACCCACACACACCCACACGCACACACAAACTGAAAGAAAATAATCACCAGATTTACCATTTACCATCATTGATTAAAATCAGACCACATAAAATCAGACCTCAGATGAACTTCACAGCTGCATGAGCCATCTTCAGTCATATCTGTGCAATTCCACAGGAAGCTCTTGGTTGGTTAACAAATGTCATGAATGTTCCAACCACCTTATTTTTTTGTTTAGACAGACTCTGAATCCTTCCTTTAAGATAAAGACTCATCTGGTTGAGAGAAGAACAACCATGGGCACTATGCACTTACTCTTTGTCAAATGTTGTTAAAATGTCTCCATTTCATTTCATGGCAGCAATGTTGAAATTTATATGAGGGCACCATGACCTTTTTCTAGTTTTACACAGGCTGAACACATTTACATGCTGCATACATGTTTTTGCAAACTGGTACCCAAATGAAGGGAGTGTTTCATCAACATGCTGTTTATGCTTTCTGTTTCATTCCACAGATGTTATGCAACCAAGATGATTTTGGTCAAATACCCCCCTCCAGGGACTGATAAGGCCTGTTTATGGTCTGAGGCGACAGAGAGTTAAGGAGGATTACATGTGACTGTTGGTGCAGTTATTTAGTTTACCTCCCTCTTTGCAGACACTGAGCCCATTCCACCGCTGGTTATTAGTTCTGTGCTGCCTCTTGTTTTAGAATGAGTGAGGCTGTTGTGCTTGCACAGGCAAGATCCTTCTTTTTTGTCAAACCACATCCTGACAAATGATTACTTAATGCAATGTTCTGTCTCCTGCATTGTGTGCTTTTATTACCTTCTCCTTCCCCAGTCAGGAAAGTTGTCTTGCAAGCAAGAAAACTCTCTCTCCCCCCCGGAGGATGACAAACTTTTTATAGAACAATAATAATACCTGTTTACCTCAAAACCAAGGTGGGACTGTAAATACCAGAGATGTGGTATGTCATTCTGGTGTAATTGTGGGAAAATAGTGCAGCTATCTAAATGGTCTCTGGGCATATTAGTGTAATAACAGCTATTTCCTCCTAAATTTATCCCCTTAGCCATGCAGGGAAAATGGTAGATCATCCTCTACAGGGACCCCCTTCCCCCGAGGTCCATTTAGTAGCATAGGCACCTCCCTTGTCATGTGATCCAGAGCTGTGGAGTGAATCTGAGGACGAAGACCTCACCCCAATCTCACCGCCCACACCTCACCCCTTCTACATACTGAGGTCCCTATCAGTGCCCCAGCAGAAATTACTCCTGACATGAGTTCTCAACACACCAGAGGATCTCCAGTCAGTTGAGACTGACAGAACTTCAAAGTAGCCATTAAAAGGGCTGTTGGAGAAAACATGCTGTATTTACTACAGGGGGGAATAGGAAGTGAAAGCCATAAGTTAAAGGCTAGATCCAGGCTTGTTTTTGTCTCTGCTAAGATTTGGAGGATGGCACTGACTGTGATGACCCTGATGAAGGCATCCTCTCAGACAAAACACTAATACTGTTTTGTGTGACCTTGGAAGATTCCAGTAGTGGCCTCAAATTACTTATTTATATTATGTATCCCTGAAGGCTGATTTGTGCAAATTAAGCAGATAAAACTGGTGCATGGCAAATGTTGTTTGAAATTGTTATATTTTCTCCACATCACTTTCACAGCAAAATCTCACAGCTCCTCAGTCCATCTCAAGCTGTACAAGAGTGCTTTGATGCATCTGAAATTACCAGAGCAAGAATACATGTGATGACAAGCAGTGCAGCGTCTGTGTTTTCTCACCCTGCACTCTGCAGGGAAGGAGAGGTCACGCTGATTAGATAGCTGTTGTGTATGCAGAGGAGCCTGCTGGGTTCACGTGAGGGGTCCCAGCCCTGTTACAGTGTGCTTGTGCAGCCATTAGACCTCAGTGTATACACAGCTTCATGTTCTTGATATTAAGCAACATGCTCACTGTAAGATGGAAACAACTGAGGAGTTACATCACTCCAGGAAAGTGTTGGTTCATTTTCTGAAAAGATGTGGAAATATTTAGTAAGAACTGTGTACGCTTATCTTATTAAATTACTCGTGGTGCAAAATTACAGATAAAAAGTTGAGATAATTTGTGTATTTATCTTAACTGTGATTAAACTGTTAAACTGTGATTTCCTTTGCTTTTCCCTCTGTGCCTAACCTTTGCCCCAGATGACAACATGCCATGAACACCTGGTGGTCAGACAAAGGCTGCGTGTGCTGAATACACAACCTGAATATTGAGTGACTCATTCATACAGCGATGCATAATGATCAAGGATGCGTAGTTATCCTCTTGAAATGAGTCATTGACATGTTTGATCAGTCCTGAACAAGTTCTAATTCACACTGTTTAGTAAGCTCGTGGTCATGTTGCAGCTACCCAGATGAAGATGCTGCTTTGAAAGATGGCCCCCTGTGCGCATGACGTGAACTGCCTCAGTGTCAAATTGTACTTGTTTGTTTTCACAACAGCCCAGGTCTTTAACCCTGTCCTTGACTCGCTCACACGGCCTCAGAATCAGAGTTATAGGTGGGGCACGAATAAAGTGCCGCTGACTGACCTTCAGGCTATGTCAATAAAGTTAGAGCACCATGTGCTTTCTGTTATTCACTCTCACGCTGTGCTGACTCCTCACTGATGCTATATCACTTGTAATTTTGTAAATTTGTCCACGGCGCATCTGTTTTTCCGGTAAACTGCAAAGATTTTTTCTTTTTTTTATTTAAATTGTACTTCAATTGTGTTTTCTATATACAAATAAAGGTGTGAGCAATTATTTTTTTAATTATGCTGCATGACTTAAAATTGTGATACTTTGTTGATCAAAGACTTCCTGATTTATTGTGTAGCTGTACTGGCTGTTCTGTTCTGGTGCAGAGAATCAGCCTTGTCAGTTTCGATATTAAAAACACCGTGTCCTTCTGAGGGAGGACAACAGAATTTTACCCGATGATAAAGTGGAATTCCTATCTCAGTTAAGTTAAACATCAGAGACACTACACTGTTTTAGCTCCTCTCTCGTGCTTACTGTGTGCAAATCACTGTGGCTGTGGCTTATGCTGTTGTTGACTTAGTGGTTCTTGTACCACATTTACATATATTTTCACACGTCATGTTTGCCTGCCTGGAAATATGAATGGTCTGTTTTCTGTCATTAAGAGTTCCTCTTCTTCATCGCTGGTTGCCACACAGGAAGCTGGCACTCCCAAGAGGGACTCAGACAGGCGCTATTAGACTTTCTACTTCCACCTCTGTACCTCCTCATTTGCATTAGAGAAGGCATTTAGTGGTTAAATGAAATGAAATCTGAGTCACCGCTGTAGCGTGCTATATGACAATTTTCACATGGTATCTACAAATCAGAGGTGGGCAAGCAGTCTAATTTAGTTTAACGCTGTAAATAAACAGGTACTGTACCAATATTTTGAGCTTTGATTCATAATGTTCGACATTTAAAATGAATTACACTGCATTTCATTTGTTTTAGACAGTACATGACTTTTATTCATTACTGTGGCATGAGTGCAGTATCTGGGAATCCGTGTCAGTGCATTTAATGGCAATTAACACATACAGTTTATAATGAAATCCTGCCAGAACAAAAAAGGCACTTCTGTGACCTATTTGTAATTCACAATTAAAAAACAAAAACAAAACAAAGGCCTGTACAATTTATAGCTTGATATAACTTTATGTTAATTTACTAATCTAAAGTTAGCACCACAACTTACCATGAAAATATACAGATATACACGCACATGTAGCATTCAATGTCATAACTGTCCTGCTGTTCAGTGACACACATTCCCTTCCAGGTCACTGGCAGAGTAATTGCGCCTAACACAATTTCCACAGGATAGGGAAATTAATAAGTAGTAATAAATAAAATAATAAATCCACAGATGCGAGCAATGGGTCACGTAGCAGTAATACTGCAGAGCAGAGTTTGTCAGTGACAGGTCTAGACATTTGCCCTGAGATGAAGACTGAGATCAAATAATACTTCTTTGGCAGATGCTTCATCAAGCACTCCCAAAAAAAAAAAAAGAAAAAAAAAAGAAATCCATTCCCATGGTGTCATGGAAGTTTGTTTTTCTATGGAAAGGTGGATTCTGTAACAACCCTCAACTATCACACTGAAGACTCATTGTGGAAGACTTTAGCTTTTAGATTCCTCAGGCTGCACTGCAGGTTGGAGCTGGATTCTGACTGCAGGGCCTCAGAAAACTTGACATCATAGGTATGGCTGACCTGAGACTTTCTCTTGATGGAGTTCTGGATGGTCTCCGAAGTGAAGTAGTAAACAATTGGATCAAAGCAGCAGTTGGATACAGCAATGCAGAGGGCTACTGGGTATATTGTTCGCACCACAGACTCAACCAAGCAGCCTTTTAAAGTTTTGGTACGGACCAGAGCGTAGAAGACCAAGTTTACATTGTAGGGGATAAAGCAAAAACAAAAAATAAAGAGGTGCACAATTATCATGCGCAGGATCTTTGTTTTGTTCAGCTTCCCCCCATGACTGGTGGTTTGAGGACGACGCAGGGTCTGCAGCACCATTATGGAGCAACAAACGTTGAGTAGCAGCGGGATGATGAAGCCCACTGTTTCTATGAATATCACCACCTTGGACAGGTGAGCTTTCCACTGGTTGGAGGAGAAGTTCTCAAAGCAGAAAGTAGCATTCATCTTGCTTTTCTGCTTCGAGGTGGTGTCCAACATGAACCCTGTGGGGAGACTCCCTGACAGCACCAGCACCCATACAGCAGCGCACACTATTCTAGCATTGCGTTTGGTCCTCAGCGTCCTTGAGCGAAAAGGGTACACAATGGCTAAAAAGCGGTCCACGCTGATGCAAGTGAGGAAGAGCATACTGCCGTACATGTTGGTGTAGAACAATGAGACGGAAACCTTGCACAGCGTGCTTCCAAAAGGCCAGTTCTGGTTGATGAAGTAGAAGACCCTCAGGGGCAGTGTGCAGACAAACAGCAGGTCTGACACGACCAAGTTCATCATGTAGGTCGTGGTTTCATTCCTCAGCTTCAGAGAGCAGGTGAATATGTAAATGGCCACAACATTGGTGATCAGCCCCACCACAAACACAATGCTGAAGACGGTGCTGTACAAAGGGTATTTGAATTCATCGTTCTTGGTGCAGTTTGAGCTGTTGTTCCCAAACGGTGATGTGGTTAGACTGGTAGTCGGGAGGGTAGTGTTGTACATTCTGAAAGACAAAGAGTGGAGGGATGAGGGGTGCTACCCCACACACAACATCCACAACGAATGAAGAGAAAAGCACAGAACAGTCTTAAAATGGGGCGCACTGATAGACACTCAGGCCATTTGCACAAGGATTTCTTTCCAACATAACTGCACTTGTTAGACAGGGCCGCTACATGTGGTCAACATGATTCCTTCCTGTGTCTTGATGTAATTATTTTGGGGGTTACCTCAGGCTGAAAAGACTCCTCCCAGGGGACAGAGACTCAGGCTGGAGTGTCCTCCCCTCCCCCTGCCCTATCTCTCAACCAGGCTGCACCCCACGAGTTGAAAACTGAGCTGTACTTACTCAGATAAATCAGTCAACGTGTCCACAAATGTGTCTCCTTTTCACTCAGGAAGTCCCTGACCACCACAAGCTCCTGTGTCCACAAAGGGATTGATGGTATATCCACACGCAGGTCTGTTAGAGAATGTCCTCATGGCATAATCCCTCCTCTTTGACAAAATTCAATCCTGTATTTTTGTCCCTTTGAGCTCCACAGCAGCAAAGTTCTCTTCAGCTTTTCACCTCTCACAAGGTCCTGACCACACACCACAAGGCTTCTTCCCAGGAGCAGAGCTGAAGTTGGGAGTTGAGCTCCTGCTCTCCGTCTGTATGTCACAACGTGAGTGTGTTTCAACTGTTTGTCCTCAGGGTCTGTTTCCTGCCCCCCCACCCCCACCCCCTCTTTCTTTCTCTTTCTGACTAGCTGAGTCACTCAGCATCTACTTCTCCCTCTCTCTCTACTTGTCTCTCCTCCTCTCAAAGCCTCAGGAGTTGTGCTCAGCTCGCATCATGCTCCGTCAGAGTTCCTACTTCTCCTTTGTGCCTGTATGGTAGACAGTTTTTGTACTTTGAGTGGATGGGAGAGCAGCTGTAGTAACTCCTCCCACTGCCTCCGATCCAACTCCTCCTACTCCTTTGTCTACTCTTACAGTTAAAGAATCAGCCAATACAACACCGGTTTGTGAGGGAATTCACCAAGCACTTCATCATGTCCTCAAACATTCAAGATCCTGATGCTTGAAAACTTATTGAAAATAAATGTTTTGAGATCTTCTTACTTGAGCCTCAAATGAGAAAAAGTTCAAATTGTTACAAATATTAAGTGTGATACCACCAAAATTGAGCAACTGTCCAAATCAACTAGACTTTAAAACTGTGCCTTTATGAGGCCAAATACTACAATTCATTCTTAGATATTAAAGAATAATAAGTGCGATAAGTTGTAAGTGCATAGGCGCATCATAGCAAAAGACAAACTCTTGATAAGGTTTTTTTTTGCTGAAAAGGTTGCTGAAAATGAAACTGACAGTTACTCGTCAGAGACACTACAGTTACTTTCACTTTTGATATTTTAAGTACATTTTACTGCTAATGCTTCTGTTCTTTCATTTAAGTAACATTGTGAATGCAGGACTTGTAGTAAAGAATCTGAGCATTTCTTACGACTACTGTACATGCATGACGGAGATGAGAAATCATTTTAAAAATGTAGGTAATCTTGCTCTTTAAATGGGTTGCTGTTTGGTTTGTTTGTTTTTTTTCTTCATCAGTCAAGCTGTTACACAAGACATGGGGTCAAAAGTGCCTGAGAAGGTCGTTAAAAACCCTGCAATTGCCTGAGGTGACTGCCTCCACAGGTCTGATGGGAGGTGCGGAAAAATGGAACTGTCTCCTTGTCATTCTTGACAGCCTGTGTGGGTGGCAGCTCTGTGTAAGAAGAACAGTGTTTTATTCTGAAAGCGACATTGGAAATGAGACAGAACAGAGAGCCTTCTCTATTCAGAGGCTTTTCAGCTGCTCTTGTCTGTCTGTGCCCACAGCTTTCTCTTCTCAGCGCTCTGTGAAACCAGCATTCAAGCTCTCCTTTAATATAAACTCTCAACTTGGCCGTCGATAAAAAAACACTGGGGCTTTTGTCACCAGTGAAGTAGCTGAGCAGGGAGGAATGTGAAGTTTATAAATAATTAGCCTCAGAAAGCTTGAAAGTGCTCTCAGCTTCTTGATGGCCAGTGTAGTGAGTGGCTACTGTAAACTGTCCGGATGTATTTGTGTTGAGTCGTTGTTACTGTGTCAAACAGGAAGTACGCTACCTGGTTGGGTTTCCCATCAGTGAACAAATGCTTGTAGATCAAGCAAGTGATTTTCTGCCAAATCCACTCTTTGTAGTCCACATTTGAATACAATCATGCATAATAAGATGACTTGTTCAGCTGCTCTTTATTGGTTACAATAATATTTCCCGGTTTGGAACTGACTTCCAGTGATATAAACATGCGTGCTCTAGTTTAGTAATATGACTCTAATCCAAAAATGGTTCATTTTGACTTCACAGAGCTACCAGCAATAGCCAAACAAATGAAGGAAAATCTTGCAGAGAATCAAAGAGACAGTGGGTGTTTTATGGCCAGTGTGCCTCTCTTTGTCAGTCCACCACAAAATAAACACCATCAAGGCTGGAGTGAAACGCTCGAGAAAATAGAAAAACCTGTACTATTGTCTTTGACTCGCAAAATAGTTCCATCCAGCGCATAAAAACAAGCTCTTCACATGCAAGTATGCGGTCGCTAAACAAAAACATGTGCCTGAAATCCCTGGACTGTTAAATTTCTCACAATGCCAGGAAACAGTCTGGCACCCCCCAAGGCCAAGACTGAAGGCTTCCAAACACAAGAGCAAAAATGCATGAGAAAGATAGTAGGTGACATAACGTTGTTGCGTAATGATCATCAATGACAGTCACAAGTGTGGTAAGAGAAGGGTTACAAATTTTGATGATGACCTCAAACTTCAATCAAAACCCAAAAGGATAGTTGCAACATGAATTCAACTTCAACACTGAATGTTTGTGACTCAACACAGACATAAACTTACTTAATGTTACTTAGACATTCATTCACACTTGAAACCCAAAGCAGAGGAGGTTTGAGGTTTCGTAGGTGTGTGAGACAGGGATAGCCGGTTAAATAGAACATTTCTGGCGGCACATCCAATCAGCCTGGAGCACATTACGCCCAACACTTCCTAATAAATGCGACTTAATCTCACTTCTTTAAGGAGTATCGGGAAAAAACAAATCCTTCAGCATCAAAACTCATTGTGTTTTATCAGTGCAGCATGAAAAGTGAGAGAGAATGAAAGCTGCTCGAGAAGTGTCTAACTTGGCCAAAGGACATTGTAGTTCACAGAGCGGCTTCACCGTGACTCAAAGGGCCTTTGGCTAATTCTCTCATGTTTACCTTGGTAACAGAGGCTGCAACCAATGCTGTGCTGCCATCTGCACACAAACAAACAGCGACTCAAACTAGTGCAACCCAACAGAACTGCAGTCCACACACAAACCACAGAGACCAAAGGAGGTGTCCCAGTACTGCCACAGCAACTGAAATGCTCAGTGAATGTAGACCAGAATTCTAACACAAATCACACACATTTTCTGTATGATTAAAAATGAAAATAAAGGAGATGATGTTTTACCAGTGAAAGTTTTAAGGCAAATAATAAATTAGGTGGGGTGAGATCATTCATTCACACTGAAGAAAACCTCACATGCCTGAATGAACTATATGAGTCATAACCTTATTATCTTCATCTCCATCTTCACTTGGAAAGTTGCACCGATGGATTAATTTACTGCATGCCAAAGTAAAACTAAAATAAAGTCTTGACATTTGGAAAACATGAGAAAAGAGTCTGTGGTGGGTCTTTGAAGGGCAGGGTGCTCCCCCACTCTGCCTTATCAACCCAAGGCTTTGTAAAACAAACACTCCCACACCCACAAACACTACATGCTTCAAACTGAAACAACTGACTGAATGTACTGCAATTTAAAAAGCCCTTTTACTGCATGCCTTATCAACTCAGTGTCAACAAGACCTTCTTCAATAAATGAGGTGAACATCTGCTACAGGCTTCTTGTGTGCACTTTATTAAGGCAAGTTTCACATGAACTGCTTAACTATCTGCTACCTCTCTTACAGTATATTTACAGTTCTATGAATAGTTAAGTTGTCAAGTGTCATGGTTTGTGTGTGTGTGTGCATATGCCATTTGGCACCAGAGAGACTGAGCAAAACTCTTGATAATGATTGTATTAAGGATTATGGATCCTGTGTAAAATGGTACCCACAGTAATGGTATTGTTAAAAGGTCAAAAGTTGCTACATCATTGAAAACCAACATGACGTTTAGTGGAATTCTATATTTAGAACTTGGTTTATATGAACTGAACTATTCATCCCTGACTGGTAATAAATATTTTTGCTGATGGTTTACTTTTCCCTCTTCACCACTCATTTACATGTTTCACAGACTGTTAGACCACTGATATAATTTTGTCTTGAGGCTAAAAAAAGGTTATGTCTGAGGTAGAGACAAGTCAACGGATGTTTGTCTACGGGTTTTACAGAAAGTGGGGGAGGAAGCTTAATAAAATCAACTAAGGTGTAATTGCAGCCAGAGAGTAATGTACTAAAATGATGTGGTGTTATTACTGCACTGATCTGAAGACCCATGAGTAGAGGAGCCAACCACACAGAAGTCACAAAATGGTATAGAGGACAACCACAGTTAGTACAGTTCTCCTTTATCAACCCCTAGCTACTACAGCATCAAAACAGAGGGTTGTGTTTTTTATTTTTAGCCTGAAATGAAGTCAGTGGAAAGTATAGACGTATATTTACTTGTAAGCACTTGACCAGGTAGAGCATTTAAAATGTCTCTTACACATCACTGCATGTTGCTGTGAACTTTTACTCAAGCAAAATCTTTTAAGGCAGAACTTGTACATAAGTATTTTTACATCCTCATACTGCAGTTCTTAACTAATTCAATGATCAGAATACTTCTTTCACCACTTAATTTTTTTAAATAAAAAGGCTACAATGCGACCAAGTCAATCCCTAATTTAGATCACTTTTTTGTCACTGTGCAGTAAGGTTTGTATGTGGCAGAGTGCCAGTTGCCGTTAGCAGTTGTGTGCAGTTCCTCCTTTCCATGTAATACTGTCTAACTTGTGTGCCAACTTTGTTGAGTACTTTTGTGACTACGTATGTATGTTTAGTCTTAGGCTTCACCCAAATAACAACATATTAACTTGACTGACTGTCTAATTCTGCATACTATACTATTAAAAAGCCTCTAGCCCCAAGAGAAAACTAATAAGGTGAAGTGAAATGATTTTGAGCTGTTATATTGTACTGTGTAGTCTGTTGTATATTCGTAGCTCAGTCACTAGAGAACTTTACATCAAACAGTCCTCAATACTATACAACACAGTGGGTGTTATCCTCAAAGCCGTACACACATAAATCTGACATCATTTGTTTTGGGAGTAGCCTTTAGCTGGAACCAAGTAACTGAATTATCATCTGTGAGCTGCGGATCTGGCTTTCATCACAATATACCCAGACATACCGTCTGTTAGGCCTCAGTGCACAATGAAGCATATAATGTTTAATCAAACATAAAATCTGGTTTCTTTATTTATAATATAATTAACTTATACTGTAAGGCGCCCCCGTTATTCTGACCACATCCTCTAACTTCCCGAAAAGTATCTGAAATCTGACTGAATGATGTGACACTGTAAAGTTGCAGGGCAAGAAACAGGCAGGTATACATGAATATCAAGAGCTTCCTTTTACAGGTAGACTCTGAAACCATGTGTGTTACAACTCAGTTTACAAACATGGGTGACACATGTTTTACACATGTTCACATCACTTTACAGTATAAATGACATAACCCTACCAGTATTACAGGTTGTATACTAAGTATTACATGTCCTTTAAAGACGTCACTTAAAAGACAGCCACTGGACAAAGTAGCACATTAATCCATATCAACTTTTTCTTGGGTTATTTTATGAGAAAATGCAAGCCTCAGTTAAAGCAACATTAACATGCAGATAGGAGTAAAAGCACTTGGTGGCAGAGTGAGAAAGGTGTGAAAACCACAACATATATTCTATGTACACAGCAGGCACTCAGCACAAATATGCAAAAGTACCACACACTTAGATATGCTTTTGATAAAATGCAGGGTCATGAGAGTTTATGTGTTCTGTACATTTGCCCAAAAATAGTACTGCTACTGGCTGGATATTTTCTTTACTATTTTACTCTGTGTAAAACATGTACGTGAAGGCTGTTAATCATTACACAACAGACCACCAATCCCAGCAATAACACATACATCAAATTATGTAGTTATTTGTTTTAATGCATTTTAGATTGTCAAATGTTACCATTAGTGCCACAGTCAGCAGTGTGCAGCATTTTCCATACAAAATAAGAACAACCAGGCATTTTTAGTAATTATCAAAATGTTCCAAAAAATACAATAATTGGCTTGTTAAAGTAAAAGCATTTTGTTACATTCTATTTAGATGGATTTAGGAATTTAATGTGGAATTATCTGGTAACTACATTTAAAGACACTGTGGCCCTATACTGTGTGAGACTTAGGCTATATTCAACACAGTCACAGTTGGCATTTACACTAAGCTAGCACTATTTAATTACCATAAGCTACCAGGGGAGAGATATAAAGAAACAGAGGTTTGCTGCCAACATATCAACAATTAAAAAACAAACAAACAACCAAACTTGTGTAAACATACCAAACTGCAGTGAAACACAACTGTAAAATCAGCTGCATCTACAGTGTAACATCATTGACAGGCTACACAGGAATCAGTATGCTTGGGTAAGTCAGACACAGTCTCCAGCTGCACAGGGAGGGTTAATCTGAACATGCAGTAGGATGTCCTTATCTCTCATTAAATATAACTGACTGCACCTTTTACTATCATTCTGTTCACAGTGGCCAAAGCAACTGTCTACAGCTAAACAGTGCAAATGTAAGTCAATACAAATATCAAACAGTAACCATAACTTTGGATGGCAAAGGTGAATAACTACAACATAAAACAAAATTTAACACTGACTTACATAAGAGAACAGATATTATGATTGATCAGATACAAACTATAATCGTCCAGACAAAAGGTGCCAAACATAAGTTGCAGTTTTGTAAAATAGAACCAACAGCTTGCATGTTTCTCCTCATTAAATACTACTTCTCAATCCAGAAAGTTTGAGAATCAAGGCTTCAAAGAAGCAGCACAATGTGAAAGGTCAATTCATGGCTGACATGTTTGTCACTGATCACTTCCTGTCACTACTGATCAGACATAATAGACTATAGAACGATACACGCATTGATCATTTGTTTTACTTACTGGTAAAGGGCAGTGTTCTTAAAATTTACTAACATCTCTACACCAAACCATTTACGTTTAGTATAGACTATTTTCAGGAATCCTGTCTGCTGACAGGCTTGATCAAACAAATCAGACGCCCAATCAGTGACCACTGTGGCACATCTTACTATTCAGCACTGTCTGCTTGTGATTGGACAAGTGCTGTAACCCATTATTTACCCCCCCCAAGCAACCAGTGTGTTTGGGCAAGGTTTAGGCCAGTAACACAGAAGCATCAGTCAGAGGGTGAAACCTTAAACCATTTGCCTCTCCAGTGTTTACATCCCAAGTGACAAGGCTCTGAAGTACTGATCAGCCTTGTGTTTACTTTGGTCTGGGGTCGACTCTCAGGACCTCAGTGAGCTTAAGCCTCATCATGTTGAAGCCATCACCACAGGGGCACTGTAGTCAGTTTTTGAAGGCCCCGTAGCGGCTGGCTTTGCTAATGAAGTTCTTGAGCAGGTCGTGGTCCATGTCCGCAAAGGCCTGGGTCTGCGTGACAGCTGTTAGGTGGTTGACGCAAAACTTGAAGCAGAACTCCTCCAGGTCCTAAAAATGAAGAGGGCTGTCTGGTCAGTGCTGAGGAGTATAACTGACTAGCTACTGTGAAGGCACCCACCACCATGGTGTCTGACTGTGTGTCAGGGGCTATGAGCTTACCCGCGCCTCATACTTGACAGCAGCAGAGAGCAGAGTGATGGCGTTCTCCTCAGAGATGCCTCTCTTGATAGTTTCCTGGCACAACCTCTTCAGCCTCGTCTCTCGGTAGAATGTGGCCAAATCTAGCAACCCTACACACACAAGAACGACACACAGGTGAGTGTATTTAAGACTAATACACTGACTTCATTCCTCATGCTCTCAGTGTGTAAAGGACTGTGGTTCGTCTCTGGGCTTACCAATAGCATCCTCTGGTGGCAGGTTAATAGTGTCTGTGTAGAGGTACTCCAGAAAGGCTCTGTACACCAGGTATGAGAACTGGTGGATTTCTATGGCGTCCTCATCTGTTTCGTTCAGTAGTGCACGGAAATGCTCACACCTAGAGATGGAAGAAAAGGAGCCCACGTTACACATGATGGACTAAAAGGATCCCATCAGTAACACTGCATGTTTTAACCTACTTGTTATAAATCACTCTTATTCCACACTACTGCTATATTGCACGTAATGCTGTAGTTATTCCAAAACAAAATGTCATTTTCCAAGAATTCAAACCAGGGTTTGCATTAATTTGTTAATCACTGTGACGCAAAACAGTGCAGTTTACAAAATGTATGCCCCTCACACTTGATGTTCAGTCTGATTCTTCACACAAGTCTAGCAGGTTTCAAGAGCCTGCTAATTCATTTTCAAAGACACAGGTAATCAGTGGGAATAGGTGGGTGCCTTTAAGGAGGGAAATTTTTTTTTTCAAAAGTCTGCAAGCACCACTTCCAGCAGTAATATGAAGAATATATGATTAGTAGTTAAGTGACCAAAATTTTGGCCACTTAAAGGTTTCTTTATTTCTATTAATTTGTTACATGCAGGATGTATGTTGTTGTTGTGGCTCATGGTGTTACCATTAGAGCTCACTATTTGACTCATTTTGATCAAAGTCATGTTTTTCTTTCCCAATATAATTTTCCTCAAAAGTCAATTACCCTAAACAATTATATAGAAACAGCTATGGGTGTTTTTAAATATTATTGTAATTGTTCCTGTTACAGTGCATCAAAATGAAAAAACACACATTTTACAAATTAATGTACTGTTAAGACAAGCTTCACTCTTCAGGCCATTATACACATCCTGAGGCAAAGTGGAGGCACTCTGCCAACAACTGTAACCCACAGGAGTTTCCCATATTTGTTCCCTATGGCCCTCTGCATTTTAAATACTTTTTTTTTACATTTACATTTTTTTTCTCTACAGATTTCCCTAAATACTAGTCTACAGGCTCAAAACACTGCCTTTCTGTCATTTTTTCTCAGGACATGGCTGAATAAACAACTGAGTCTTGATTCTCTAAGCGCATCTCAAACATATAATTTGCATGTGATCTTGCCAAAGGAGGCATTTTTCGCTGTTGCGTGTCCGTGTGAAGATGTGCACTAAGGTTGATGTCGCAGACAGTCTGGCTCCTTCCTACTGACAGTGCAAAAGAGCAAGGGACTGGAATGCAGATACTCTGTGTCCAAGTGTGGTTATAAAAAGAAAAAGGGGAAACAACAGGTCTGTCTTTGCTTCCCCATGACATTAACAGGAAAGATGAGGAAACACTGTTTAACAGAGGCCATTGAAATACAGGAACCACAGCACAGTAGGTATATATACATAGTAGATATACAGATTATACTTATATATATATATATATATATATACACACACACATACCTCCTCTCCTAACACCTCTAACACCTTAACTTGCCTAACACTTAGTGTGTACTCTCAGAGCCCTTCTTTAACAGATCTTCTTGCACTTTGCATTATTGAACAGATTTAGTACTTACTAGTGAACTGAAGCTTTATTGTTGTCCCTCACTTGTAAGCTGCTTTGGACAAAAGCGTCTGCCAAATAAGTAAATGTAAATGTATACGTCTTAAATTCATTATCAAAGAAAGACGACTCTGTCATGACAGCTGGATGATTAACAAAACTTGGTGTCTGTCTTGATTTCATGTTTCTATAATTCAACCACACACATATGTCTGAAACATCAAAGTGTGTTTCTATGCCCCTTTGTGGTATAACAAGCACCTTCATCACTCATGACTGAGCTCAAGCTCTGAATGTGAAAAATAGACTCATGTGACCACAATGAAAGTCAGAATGGAGAAGCAGCTCTGGTGAGGAAAAAAGAAAAATCATCTCTTAGAAAAACACAGTTGAGCAAAGATGAGGAGAAAAGAGAGGAGTGAAGTGGCCCAAACATCAGGGAGGAAAACTCTAGAGACATTGTTTCCATTCCTATATAAGGATCATCATGTGCACCCAAAGGTAATTCTTAAGTTACTGTAAGTAAGAACCACAATAAGCCAAGAGGGACATTCCAAACAAAATGCACGCCTCACCACACACATCAGTTACTCAAAATGTCATGTGATTGGATGAGAACTGTGTTGCTTTGGTTTGTTTTTCTAGACTTCCATTCAATTGCCAAGAAGTCTATATTGCACTGAAAAATATTTTAAAAAGTAAATATTAAGTTGCAAAAACAAAAATAATGGGAGAATAAGAAAATGTACTAAATCATATTTACCAAATATCACTAGTTCATATTTTCACTCTGATAGGTCTTTGTTTTGTACCTGATTTTCAGCAGGGCTTTGTGAACGTGAATACACTTTCCATCAACCAAGAACTTCAGGTCTGAAATCTCTGGGCTGTCAAACTCCTTCTTCAAAGACTGTGCAACAGTCAGGTAGTCATCGCCATCTGATAAAAATAAAGCAAATAACCTCTGTTTAGTGTCTTTACAAAAGAGGGAATAACCACATAAAAATGTTCTGTTAAAGGACCAGTGTGTAAAATTTAGTGGCATCTAGTGGTGAGAAGGCAGACTGCAGCCAACTGAATACCTGTCCCTTTACGCCTCCCTTTCCACCTGTGTCACTGAGTCTACAGTGGCTGCCAGCACAACAAGGGTAACCGTGCTCCATTTAGATATAAATCATTCTAAGCAAACTAAACCACAACAGTTATTAGTTTTAGGTGATTATACACAAATAAAAATATGCTTGTGTATATTATATTCCATTTCTGCCAATACAGGCCCGTAGATGTTACACGCTGATCCTTTAAATGAGGTCTGTCTTTGAAAGTAGTTAAGTGCTACATCATGTGTTTTGTCAATTTTACAGTCCTGGAACAACTGGTGTATTTCACTGTAATGATATTGCAAATACATTCTTATATTAAAATCCCAAAAATGACCATTTAAATTATGCCTTCAGACCCTCTAGATAGGAGTCTTCTTAGCAGACACAGTAACAACTAAATTTCAAAGGAATCACTACTTGTTCCTCGAGCACAGTAGTTGAACAGGTAACAACAAACAGAAAAAGACAACATTTATGAGAGTGCTGGTGATTTCAGTGTGTTATTAGTTAAAGAGGAATGTCATTAACTTTACAAAATGGAGCATAAACAAAAAAAACAAGTGACAAGTATGAGGTATGACAATTTGAGCTGAGCTCAAATATGACTAATTGGTAGATGTACAATTGTTTGAAGTGAACAGGAAACAGAGTTTCCTGTTTTTTCGTTGACTTCCAGGAACTTGTACACACAGATGTGTGCCCGCAGCATTGTATGATTACCTGTTATTAGTCACAAGATAAATGGGACAATCTTGAATTCACTGGTTATTGTGGATGTCTGAGTTCTGGGGCTCTTCCTCAGTTTTAGAAATCTTTATATTCTTACATCATGCTTACCTACTGAGAGGAGGTGCCATGTGACTGCAGGTGTGGCGAAGCATGCAAACACATCATCTGTGCTGCTGAAGTGGGTGAGGTGGGGGCTGGCCACAGCTTGACCTCGACACTGACCCCACATCAGGACCTGCCCACTCTGGGTCTTGGCAGCTGACGTGTGGCTGGTGTGACATGCTGCCACCTCTACCATCCTAGTGACAAAAACAGAATTCAACTCTTTTGATACTGCTAATACATAGCCTTCTTATGCAGACAGTAATTTTAAATATGTCAAATATATCTAATACAGAGGCAAAAAGGGCATTCTATTACAGACAAAAAGAAAGAGATTTCCACAGTGAGCATTACTTGTCTAATAACAGTCTTCTGGGGTCAGCAATCAGTTTCTTATTGCACCATGATGTATAACCATATATCCTTTGTGGCATTTAGTGACGAAAGAAAAAATCTCACAGGATGTTGAAATGCGGCTGTGGCAGAAAGGTGTCACTGCCAGGGTAAAAACTAAATACTGACCTCTCCTTGTCTGTGTTTATTGGAGTGGGGAGAGCTTGGTTGCTCTTATTGCCTGTTCCCAACTGCCCATATGAGTTGGCTCCCCAGGCGTAAACAAACCCCTCATCTGTAAGTGCCAATGTATGTGCATATCCACAGGCAACCTGTAAATAGAAGAGGAGTGTAATTAGCTGAATGTTAACTGAAATAAATAATCAAAAAGAGATATTCCTAAGAATTATCTCTCTCTAGGCTCACACCTGGATGATGTTGACACCTTGAAGAGCAGCGATCCTGCATGGTGTCTGCTGATTTCCATTGTTGCCCAAACCTAGCTGTCCATTGCAGTTGTAACCCCAACCATAGATCTACAAACAAGGCAATGCACACACATTATATCAAGGCATTGTCAGAGGGTGATTCTCAGTATGTTTGGTTCATGTTTGACATTTTGTTCATTGTTTTAAGTTTCTTTTAACTTGTATCTGTATATATTTTAAATAAATTAACTGCTTATTTGTATTTTTTATTTCAGTTTCTCTCTTCCTTTTCTTTTAGTTCCCATTGCAAGAGCCTCATTCAATGTGATGAATAGTCTTTTTGGTGGAGAAAACACAGCAACTTTAGCATGCATGAGGGCATTAAATCAGGGCAAAAATTAATTTACATAGATTTGCCCCAATCTGTTTAAAAAAAAAACCTACTAAGAGCACTGATTCACTTATTAATGTTAAACATCTGCAGATTGATGTGACCCATTACCTCTCCATTGTCCAGAACAGCCATAGAGCATAGCTGACCGCAGGCTATATTAACCACCACTTTGCTCTGCAAGCAGCTACTGACTCGCCGTGGTGTCGGCTGGTTGGCAGTGGACCCCGAACCGACCTGGCCTGAGTTGTTGTAACCCCATGCGTACACCTGAACACAGAGATAAAATGATCACTGCCCAAAGAAATACACAGAGAAAGCAGAAAGAAACTAAAGTAAGGACACAAGTGAGGTAAAAGTACCTCTCCATCAGTTGTGAGGGCAATGGTGTGGTGGGAGCCACAGGCCACTTCTGTCACTCTCTTACTGAGGAGGTTGGTGGACACCAGGGCAGGGGTCAGTCCATGGTTGGTGGTCCCATTGCCAAGTTGGCTGTAGCCATTGTGGCCCCAAGCAAACACCTCTCCATCTACACAGCAGCAGGCAAACTTTTATTTGTGTTGTCACAGTGGTTAATATTTTATAAGCAGATAAGAAGCAGTCGACTTCACGTAATTTACAACACAGGCTCAGTGCAACTCTCATTAGAAATCACAAGGGATGGAAATGTTGTTTAAACAGCATTTATGAAACTAAAGACTTAAATGCAATTGCAGAGAAAGCACCAGAAAAATACACATATAAGCAGATGGACTAGAAAAAGAGATAGCAGGCTGAATGACAAGTCTTGTTGATGTCAAAAATGACAAGAAGTTGGTTAAAAATTACCAAATCTACATATCACCTAACAACACATTAAAACAGCGCAAAGTCATCTAGACCAAAGGAACAATCTAAGATCTAAATATAAATAGAGGGAGAAGTCCCATTACCAAAAATCACATATCTTTTAATATAATGAAAGTAAATGATGCTGTTGAAGTTTAATTCATATCATGCACCTCTAGACATCTGCATCATCTTGTTTGTCTGTGATGTCATTCCTCTGCCTCCTGAGGAAATTTGCCCTTGGGGATAAATAAAAAAGTTTTCTGAACTGGATTACCTGCAGTGGCGATAACCACATGCGGTCCCGTTCCATAGCTTAGGGACACAATCTTCTTTCCACACAAGACATCAATCCTGCGCGGCTCAATAGTGCTTTGAAGGTCTCCGAGCCCTAAACAGCCGCTGCAGTTGGTGCCTAGAGCAAAGACCTGCAAATACCAAACATCACTGCTGAAATGCTTCTGATATTAATAAATACTTAACATAACATTCTGGTGTTTACTGATATATATTGATATGCCAATATATGTAGTGAGCTGACATACTGGGAGGAGACACAGTCTTCAACAACATTTTCATGATCATTTTTTATTTATTATTGTTTCCTTCAATTAATTAATTAATCGAAAATGTTAGTCAACAGAGAAAAACGTCCCTCATAACCTCCCAGTGGCAACATGGTGCTCCTTTATAAAATCCAGTGGCTGGATCTTTTGTGAGATCCTGTTTTCAGAAGTAGCATCTGAAGTGAATTCCACCAAAGTACTTTTTTTTGCACCACAAATCAACTGCCCCTGAAATATAAACTGTTTGGGCTACAGGGACAAACAAATGAGCAAGGGTGGAAAGATGAGACACGCTCTACACCTTTCCACAGGATAAAAATGGAGCTTGCTCAGGTATTAGGCCTATATGGCTAAAGATAGTCTCATTCTACCTGCTTATCCCTGTGCCTGTAACTGAATCTTGTATCAACAAGAGAGTTAGAGCCCTGAAGCATTTTCTATCAACTTCTAAACAGAAAATAATCAAAACAGTATTATGAAAGGAGGATTAAGTCTATCAAGTCTTGCAATACATCTCGATGTAAACAAAAGGATTAAAGCCAGTGTTACCTCATCATTAACTGTGACATAGAGGGCTTCATTTGCAGCACTGCCAAAGACGCAAGCCTGACGGATAAGCCGCAGTTCCTCAGGAGGAAGGAGTGCAAATACTGGCCACTTCCCCACGTCCAGCATACTACTAAGCTGTGAAATGAGGAGAAAAAAGTTTAACAGATGTGAATACGAAAGTACAAAAGCTGGTAATGTGGAGAAAGGGTTTAGTGGAAAACACAAGAATCAAACTCTCCCAGAGCTGTTGTATTGTGGGATGTCTGCACTGATTCCAAAAGATTTCTTTTAACATGTGCATGTTCCTTAAGGTTTTAACTTTCGGTATTCTTAGATGAATTGACTGAAATTAAATGCTGAATCACAGTTGAGCAGATATACGTTGAAGCTGTCATGTTGCCCCTGTTAATAAATCCCAGATTGCATACAAATCACCCTTGTTTTAAAAATACAGTTATTAAAAAAAACATGTGGCAAAATAACAACAAAAGAGGGTCAGACAAGACTGATGAATGATAGAGGATAGACATAGTGTAAATTGGAAACTAAGCTTTGTCCAGTCTGTAGCAACAAATGCGTAAAGTAGAAAGTGTGTGGATAAATTATCCACTGGGTTCTCTAAATCTTAAAAGTGCCATGGGGCACAGACAGCAACTGGGCACTGAGCCCTGCTTTGTGGACAGATTAAAACATGTTTGCCTGTTGACTGAGGTAAATTCCATTAACCTGCGTTTACTGACAATGTGTGATGTTCAAGTTGTGTTGCCTCCACATTTTGCTTTGCTCTACCACATCTACAGCCTGACACAATATTTTCAGAACAATGGCTGGGCCATACGTTAAGAATGTACTCTTCTTTTTAATTTACATCATGATGTTCTCAGAGTGGTATAACCAGAACACATAAATGGATTTGAAATGGCCTCTGTATTTAATGGAGATCATTTGTCAGCTCAGCTCAGTTTCTTCCAAGATCAATATATGCAAATCTACTTGTGTTTCTGTGTACAGCTGCTTCCCATTAAACTCTTATTATACTATGTTTAAGGCATATAAAGTGAATAACGTATTTTATATGACTAACATTATGCAGCAATTATCTGCTTAATTAAAAGCACCAGGCGCGCTTCGATCTCATTACTAGCGAACTTCAAAATGCTCTAAAAATGCTCTATTTATCTAAGTTACTGTTAGATCTGACAAAACTACAGTGACTGTATCTCAACGAGCAATAACATGAGCTTGAACTTAGCATGAACCCGCACCTTATGAACGCCACCCCTCCCCAACCACACACAGCTTACGTGAGATGTTCGACACCTCATTTTGACAAATGACAGAGGGAAAAAAAAAAAAAACACCTCGCCATGTTGCGTTGTAGGACCTGCCGGTTTACAAGCTAACAACATAAAAGTTTACGTAGCATTAACATAAACGGTCACTATCAGCTAAATCGATACCATGCAAGAAAACTACAACAAAACCTATTTAGCTAATTAGCGTCAGGAGTGTTGTTGCTGCTGGGATACGCCGATGGTTCAAACTGTTGACATTACCTTTGCTGTTGTTCTAGCTAATGTTTTCGTCCGCGACGTCGTTTTCTAATCGACAGTGACATTGAAAATTCGTCAGCCAACATATTTGGCGAATCAAGTTGCTGATGAAATCATCTCGGGAGTCAGATAATACTATAACTTGACATCAGTTGCTGTAGTTGCACCTTGTTGGAGTTAGCTTTAATCGCTACACCACCGACTGAAAAAAAACACACACCACCCCCCCTTACTTCCTGCAGTCAGATGGTGCGTTCACTGAAAGTCGGAGCCTGAAACTTTTGATATTTATTATGAGGTAAAATGATCAAAAATACAGAGCTTAGACTACACTACATTGTATTTAATGTGTACAAATAAATAAAATAAGAATAGTTGCTCATGTTCTGTTAGTCTTTCCTCAGATACACCTTATGCAGGTGGTTGTTTTCATGACAACCATTATTTCTATACTTTATATGCTGTTTACATTTTTTTTATTTATTTATTTGGTTCCGTTTCCTTTTTAAACAGAAAGAAAGAATAAAAAAGAAAACATAATTTCCATTTCCAATGCCCACAAAGTGAAAGAAAAAGAGGCAATTTCCATTTCCAAAGCAAAACCGAAAGGGTGTAGGCTGAAGCTGAAGCTTTTTTTTTTTTTTTTTTTAACACCTACCCCTCTTACAATTAGACATGTCACTAATCAGGTTAAAGACATCCACAGGGACAAGTTTTTAATATTATCATTAGTGCTGTCACACGTCTCTGTATGTTCCTCCATATCCACTCTCTTTTGCTTACTGAAAGCCACTTTGTTTTTTCTTTTATATGACAGTTTATAGGAGATATCGGTCAAACACTTGACGTTGAATTTACTTATTTTCATGCCTCTATAGACTCTACGTGGTGGAAACTGTAGCGAAAACAACAACAATAACAACAACAAAATTAAGAGGGAGAATAAGATACATGCAGAAACCAGCTGTCTCAATTTTTTTTTTTTTTTTTACAATTAGTTTTGCAGAAGATGACCCCTTTTCAGTTGAAATTCATTGAGTACTGTTGCAGAATTGCAGAAACATAGGTGGTACTCCAGCAGGTGGAGCAGTGGAGAGCCAATGTCAGTCCGTGACACATGCACTTGTTTGTGTCAAAGCTTTTACAGACACTCATTTGACACACTCATATATCAAATCATATGTACTGGTAAGTATCATTTGTGCCTTAGAAAATAAAGAAGTATCTGTCATATAATTTTGACAACGATGATTATCATAATGCCAAAAGACTTGAGACTGAGAATTTAGTGGGGGTACTATGGGAATATTTTTTCTCATTTAAGTGCAATGTTAAAGACAATGACGGGTTTCTTATTGATACTATTAGTGCTTCTGTTTTCCCACAGGAAACACGGTAAAAATGAATGAACTGTACCACCCTATAAAGGCGATATGATGCTGTTAAGGTGGACCGGAAATTTCCAATAATTGGATGGCTACGGTTCAGCATCGTCTCGCTGCGTATGTAACTCAGCAGTACAAGACTGAACCTAGCAAATTCGCACTTAGTTGGATCAAAAAATGCTCTTTTCGCCTTACCGCATAATACACACATTTCTCTGCGACTGACCCGGTGGACGAACCGATCACAGACACGTCAACCTTAAGGTTTTCCTTTAAGTCATGAAAATGTATCAATACATATGTAGTTCGTTATCGCTCTACCGGATATCGACCACGTCCAGGATGCTAATCATGTTAAACTAATGTGACCATATTAGAAATGTTTCTCTTTACTATCGTGGAATTTGGGATTCGTCATGATTTTCTGTAACACGCATGCGCGCAGAGCCCTGTAAGCGATGGCGAAATTCCTGCCTTTTATGCGAGGAGTAGGGTTGGATGGAAAGTTATCTCGATAAAATTGGCAATTCGGCTAACATTATCGACACTCAGCATCGTCACTGTCGCTCGCTAGCTACTTCTATTTGTTTTAGGTTTAGTTAATGCACGCGATCGTCGGTCATATTACGAGAAAAGCACGTCTTCATCTTGCTAACTATTAGCTGGGTAGCATTAGGTAGCTAACGCTAACATGTCACATTTTGCCTTGTCCTGTGTTTATCTAGGAAGCTAGCTAGTTATTCGTCTCAGGTATTGCAGAAGGTATCTGGTCACCGAAGCTCGCTGACGTTAAACATTTTGGGGAAGAGCTGCAGAGGAATCATCACTGTGCATCGGCGTGTCAGTCAAGACTGCTGCTGCTGTGCCGACTGACTGAGTGAGTAACGTTAGCTACGCTATTGGTAATAACTCACTTGTGTTGCTGACAGACTTCGGTGTATTAACTGTGTCTTCTAAGGGAACTCGAAATAAACGTAAAGGTTATCGTTTGTTAACGAGCTGTCTGCAATTTTATACTGCAGTTAGATAACGAACAGCCATGACACAACGCTAAGCACACACACCTGTAGCTAAAGTAAACAGTTATCTTGGCTGCAAGGTGGCTAACCTAGTTAACTTAGGCTTAACTATGGCAAATAAGCAACATTGTCTCTTAACGTTGACTTTAATAATTATGTTACATGTTAAACATAATTGACAGACCTGATGTAACAGGGTTAGCTCGGGGAGCAACGGTAAGGCTAAGTCAGATGTATGCACTAAATTGAATAGGCAGCTGTTACATCATGTGAAGCTGACTGGCATAGGGAACACATTTCTCCAGGTGTTTCAGCTAAACCGCCACATTAAAGTGCACTTTGTAGATGGGATTCATTCTAGTTGTTACAAACTGATGACCAAAATTTCCACTTGAGGCCTTACTTTTTCCTCATTATTATCATGATTTTGTAAGTGCTTTTGTCAAATTCTTAACAATGAAGAATCAGCAGAAATGTCATCTAGACAGAATTTCCTATTATTCTAACCTTGCAGGGTGTTTCCCCTGTTTCACCAAAACTGTAACTGAGAAACAGCTGTTGTGTACTAATCGCTGATCTCTTAGCCACAGTCAAATATGATGTAAAATCAGGGCAACAACAGATGTGGCCACAATTTCGGTCTAGAAGTTGTGTTTATTGTGCTGTAACACTGTGCTGTTTTTATTAGGAAGATTTCTGATTATTAATTAACAACTTTTATAGTCACATATTTTCCTAGAAGAGGCATAGGGGTAAAGAGGAGAAAGTACCAACACTCATATATCAGCACAGGTAATGTTGTACTCATGCAGCCTCCACAGGTAATGTCAAGATCTTAATAACTGGAGTATACAAAACACTATAAAATCACCCACATACTCTCATATTTAGAAAATGATTAAGAAATTCAAAAATCTTCATTTCCTCTGTGAGAATAGAATTCCACTTTGGGCTTTACCAAGTGTGAGACAGGTGGGTGGTCATAGGCAAATGGAAAGCAGAGAGGGATCCCCCTACTTCTCCTTTCACTGACCACTAGATGTTGTGAGTGTGTTCTCAGCAAACACTCTAGAATTTGACATTACTTGAAATTAGTTTAGAGCAATACACCACATGATTGCAGTGATTGACTTGGAGGCCTAATGACCACAGAAGGAGCCTGCCATCATCTAAAGCCCGCCCGTAATACTAGGCTAATCTCATGTCAGTCCTCTACCGCAGCAATAGTTCCCTCAAATCCAGTTCATTGACCATCACACTGTAAACTGACTTTGTTGTTTAAGCTTAAGGAGGGGAGGGGCTAAAGCTAACAGATAAGCCAGATCACTGTCAGGTATAGGGGCGCATGCGCTAGATTGTAATTAGGTTCAAGGACACATGTTACATTTCTCTCATGGTGTTCTGGTGTTTTGTTTTTTTTTTTGTTTTGTTTTTTTCTTTGGACAGAATGTTTGCCAGCCAATCCTTTTCTAACTTGTACCACAAGTGCTTAGTCCTCACTGTGGCCCTTTGTCTTTTTAGTCTTATATCATTGCAGTGTCTTAAAAGGAACAGTATCTTCTCTGGATACTGTCATAGGGTTTGACTTGACACAGGCTTATGTATAATCCCTCTTGGTTGATCTGCATTTGTTGATTGCTTGAATTTAGCAGATAAAATACACCACCATGTATGCTTGTAGATATTTGTGTTATGTAAAGGGTGTGGGAATATCACTGTGATTTATTTTTGTTCAAACACCAACTTAATTTGCGTCACCTCTGAGAGGACACACTTGCTGATGTTTATTGATAGACTCTTCCTCTCTAGTAGACTGCTTCAAACATATGGACTGTACGAGTTCTGTGTAAATGGATCATGCAGCATGCAGCTTGCAACGTGCAGCGTAGACAAGCACCAAACAGGAGTAATCAACAACATAGACTCCCACGACAGAACGAATGGGAGTTTCCAGTGCCTTTATATCTCATTAAAGAAAACACATAAACACTCTCTTTGGTCTGTGATCTGGCCTGATTAGTTAGGATGGAACAGCTGGTCTAACCTGGCTGCTTGTTGATGCCATCAGAAAATATCTTTCAGAGTAAGCAAGTGGGCTGCTGTGCCAGAAAATGCTGCCAGTACATGAGTAGCAATGGAAAACAATAGATGTTTTTGGAAAGTAATTATGATGTGTCTCAAATTCCCGCTCAGTTCATTTAGAGGTTATTTGTCTCATGCTGATATCTTGTATACTAGAGGAGGCAGAATTTTAAGTTTAATTTAATGTAATTTCAAGTTTTATTTTAAGTCTAAATTTAGACCTTAATATCATAAAATGGGGGGAAAAAATCCATCAGAAATGGAGCATAGCTGATGTGTCCACCCTATTGCCCATCCGGCATATCCTAATTATATTTAGGTCTTTTTGACCTCAGTATTTGTCACTCTGCCACATTGGTTTTAATATGAAAAAAAAAAAACCCACTTGCCATATTTTTATAAAATGAAAATGATATTTCGTAGTGATCAATAAGATCCCCTCAATTTGAAGTAATTGGTGCAAATGTCCACATCCATTAATTTGTTCATCTAGCCGTCCTTTTGGATATTCTGGGTAAATGTAGTTCTTAGCACAGGTCTAATGATAAGACAATGGTGCCTTCAGACCTTTGTGGTATACTTTATACATATCCTCACTGATTTCTTGCAGGAATACCTCTTCAGTGGTGTGAATGAGGGAGACATGGCAGACCACACCCCACCTCTGGAGTCCGGCCAGCTTCTCAGCCCTGAACTCCCAATCCTGGCTTCACCACCACCCCCAGCCATGGTCAATGGGGATGGCCCCCAGCAGGTACACTCAGACCTGTCTGCCCTCGTGTTCCCGCCGCTCGCTGTTAGTCACACTTGATGCATCATGTCTGCCATGCCCAAATGGACTTTTTAGCAATCTTCCCCATAATTACAGTTGAGGGGATTTGTTAGAAGTGGTGCCTCTGGCTTATTTTGTCTGTTGTTAGCCTCAAGTGTGTAGTTGTTGAGCTGTCATGCATTTAACCGCACGTAGCTAAGCCTACCATGTGGAAAACAAAGACATAATAGCACATCTTGGCTTTTTTGTGCTGAAAATGTTGGAATATTTGTACTATTGTATGCATAACACTAGGCTGCTTTGCAAAGCCAGGGATATTGATGCCTTAAAATGCTACTGGATTCACGGGCATAATCAGTATATGGTGTAAGTGGTAACAGTATATGGTTTGACCAACACCAGCAAGGAAAGACTAATGTGGTATTTGATTTGATATGTAGTGCAGCAGAGGCTAGAACCAGGGTTATTTATGTTTGGAAATAATAAATCCAAAAAGTGTCTGAAACCCTGCATGTAGAGTTGTGTAATATAATAACTATAGAAATATGATGTTACCGGGTATTATTCTTTTTTGAATTTTATGCTAATTAACTTATTTTATATCGACCTCTATTACAATATCTCAAACCTAGCTGTATTTTCAGGAAGATTTCCCTCTATTGTGTTGCTATAAATTCCATCTGTTTAGTGTCATAATTGCAAAATGGTTTTCTCATGCATTTACATTGACAACTGCACACCGTTTCTGCCTTTTGTGAAACCTAAAACATTTGGCAACTTGTTTCAGATGCTAAACAAAATATGCAGATATGGTCCTTACTCAGATAAGTATTGAAACAACCCAAACGGATTTGCTTTCCTCACTTCAGTTTCTTATGGAACATATTTCACAGGCAGCAGGTGCTTGCTGTTTATGAACCACATATCTCTCAGTTTTGATAGCAGCCTTTGCTGAATTGGTACAGGATATGGGGTGATATCCCCCATCGTCTCATGTCAGTGTCAGAGTGAGATTGAGTGGCCCTGACAAGCCTGGGTGATTTCCCTGTCATTTTGATGGTCATCAGTTCGATTTGCTTAAGTTTCCATGACTTCCTGGGGGATTGCATGGAACCCACAGTGATATCTTTTCCGTCATTTCCTCAGTCTTGTGCAGTTTGTCCAGATAAGACTTGCTAATATTAGCACTGCCCTATAACTTGCCTTTCCACCCATCTTGTCATTTTCCACAGTGGAAAATCCCTCACCTGAATCAGGCTTTGTTCACGTAGAGATCAAATTTTGCTGGTTGCTTTAGCCTGTGAGGGTGTTGTTCTCATGGAATTCAGTTACCTTACCACCTCCCACAAAGGTTACCTGATTATCTGAACACGTCCCATGTCAGTGTTTACAGTGTTTTAGGAGAACTAGAGGAATAAAATGTGGCTGCTCCTTCTTGGCTTACATCATTACCACCCTGTTGCTCAGACCAATTTGAGACACTGCATGTTCCTGATCACTGAAATGTACTGAAATGTGTTCCTATGAGGAGGAATAACAAGTATCAGATAACACAGCAGTGCCTGTGTTTTTCGAACCACAGCATGATGACTTTGTTTTTGCAGTAGGGGTGTTTGTGTGCTCCTCCAATACTGACATACATGATCTACAATTGATAGAAAAACAATGGATTTCTATTGGGCTAAGACTTGATAAAATTTAATCCTCTTTATTTATTTATTTTTGCCCATTCTCACTGAAATGTGGCATGAACTGGATGTTATACAATGCTGTCTCGGGGTCATTATCATCCATCTACAACCATTATTTTCAACAATGCTATTTGGGTGCATGTCCTTGTAAAAAACATGGTTTATTACTCCTGTTATTAGCTCTGACCATGGTGAGGAGTTGAGAAGTGGCATGGCTAACTTGCTTCAGACTTGACTTCTCCCTTATTTGATTTCTAATTTGTCCTAACTGGGTTTTTGACATCTCTTTTGATTAATCTTTGGTCCTGAATTGAAGTAGCCATATCTTTTGACTCTTGAATCAGTTTTCCCATACGTCTCGGTTCCTCTTTGCACCCACATCTTCAGTGTCTGTAGTTTTGATTGTGAACCTTAAGGCTATGTTAGTTTGCTAAATGGAAACTGGCACTAAATACAGTATTTTCTGCTGTCAAGGAGGTTTTTTTGTACTGTGTAGAAAGCACAGGGAGTTTAATGTGACTGATTTAATGGTGTCAGAGTCTGACTCCTGATCACCTGTGATTTAAAAAAACAAAAAAAAAACAAAAAAAAAACACACCCTCCCATTTTGCATTATTCGATGTTGAGCTTTTCAAGGATTTCTATTTGAGTGTTGCTGTGACTAAGATGTAGCTCATGTGTGTTGTGTGTCTCAGGAGGTGTGTAAATATCATGACAGCTGCAGAGTGAGGAGCAGGAACCACTGGAGGGGTCTGGGCCCTGACAGAGCGAGACAGGGCTGTAGTGACAGTGAAGAGGATTCACAGCGATGGCTGACCCCTCTGTTTCTGACCTTTAGTTGGAGAAGCTGCAAGGACACCTCATTCTTTGCTCTTGGTTTCTTTGTCCCAGTCTTGGCTTGGTATTAACGCTCTGTTGGACCAATTATTCTGAGTCAGAGAGGAAGCTGTTGTCTGGGGGTCATTACCTGAGATGATTCCTTTTTAGAGATGACTTTGGGTACAGTATGATTCACTGCTTCCATTCATTTAAGCCCCTCCCCCCCCCCCAAGTTTTTCCTGCTCTTGCCATTTGGTTTGTAGCTAAGTTGGTAACAGATGAATCAGTCCGTTTCTGTCAATGTTTAAGCCTAGCTAATGGCTTATGTACTTAGCTGTTGTCTGTGCTGATGGTTATGTATATTTTCTTCCATTTTGTTCATTACTCTTTTCATTAGACCTGCCATTTAATGTTTTCATGCTCTTTGTGCCTGTGTTTTTATGCTCCTCAGCTTTGATGGTTTTCAGGTCTGTGTTTGTAACCTGACAGACTGTAAAGTGATAAAAACACCTTTGAGAAAAAATTGATAAGCTTAGTTGAAATAGTCCATTGGCAGTTATTTTTCTGAACTGTTATTTTTCAGTATCACTCCTTTGTACAGACTTCTTGCTGTGCAGTTTCAGTTACAAACCCTTTCCTAGGAAACATCCAACCTTTTGGTGAATATGTATAATGACAAGATCTTTCAAGACAACGTAGCACTTTATCTATTCTGACATGTTGTTATTTAAACACAGTCATGTAGGTTTTAAATCCTCTGACAAGGACAAGAGTTTGAGAGATTAAAAAATCAGAGACCTACTGTTTGCTCTGGTCGTGTGTGTGAGAACACCCTGCATTGAATAGTAACAACACAAATTGGACAGGGAGCACACAGACATGAGTGTGTGGTCTGCCTGTGGCTACATGCCATGCGTGGGCTAATGTTACTGTGGGATAGTGAGACCTCACTCCCGACTCAGCCGTCTTTAGTGCTGGCCTTGTATGCTATAGCCAGACACAGGAGACAGGGCCCTGGACATGTGCCCCTCACAAGTTGCCAGAGGGCCTGAGATGTTGTGACAAAAATGCAACCCACTCTGCTTGTGTCCTGGTCAGCCACTGAATCATCTGTGAAGACGGGGGTGAGCCCACTATTTGTCAACTATTGTGAGGAGGTGGACAGTGCGTGACTCAGCAGTGTTTAGGACACTTTCTTCTAAGCCAGTGAGACAATCCATATCGTTATTACTGCACCAATTTACAGAACAGACACAATTGCTCAATATCTTATTGAGTAAATCAGTCAATCTTAGCACCACTCAATAACCATTCATTTCTCACATCTAGCTTTGGCCTAATGAAGCAGTTACAGAAACAAGTGCTGCAGGTGATCAACAATCACTTTGGGATAACCAGGATGTTCCCACATTGCTGACTTGAATGTGCCCGGGGAGTCTGCGATCTCGGGGTCATTATTCATCAGAATCAGAATCAGACTTTATTGCCAAGTTCCTTGCACATACAAGGAATTTGTCTTGGTATATTGGTGCTAAAGGACAATTATAATAAAAAGAAAAGAGCAAAAAGCAAAAACTATATTTACAAGGAACATAAGTAAAGGAGCATAAATATACATAATTAAATTAAAATGTTAAGTGTAGAGTGCAAATGTTTGAAGGTGGCAGTGATCGTCCGGGGGGATGTGCGTTAATGTAATTCATAGATGTACGAACAAACAAAATAACAAAACACAACGCGCACCAACACACCGAGGCAGCCATCCGCGGCGCTATCTTGGGGACATAGTTATCTTGAGATAATTAAACTAACCCAACTTTTACAAGCATCATTACTCGATCGTGATTGGACCGAAATAGTCGTGTGACATACGCCGTTAGAGGACAATAAAATGGGTGTAATGTGTAATATTTACCTAACTTAATTCTGATTTTTTTTTTATTTTTAAAAAGAGTAATGTTACTTAACTAACGTAATGAGAGCTCAACAGGCTGCACCTGCAATGGTGGCAGCAAGTTTAGGGGGCATTGTGGTTTCGCCTTCCCATATCGTGATATGATTTTGTGGATGTCGCAGTTTTGGTCATGGTTTCAGAATTGTTATACCCCCTACAAAGTAGTGTTCTCCATTTCTAATATATAATCTGAAATCATAATTTCCTCATCAGTATTTTACTGCTAACTCTCTCTGTCTGGATGGAGGGAGACAGATCTGGGAGAAAACACAGGTCTGTGGAAAATAATAAAACAAATTTTAATGAGTTGGAAATACAGGAGGAGCACATAAGACTTCATTATTAAAAATGGCCAAAATGTGAAACTACCTGGACTTTTCCCTAGAGCAGGTTGACTGACCAAACAGAGTGACCAAGCTAGAAGGACCCTGGCCAGGAAGCTGACCTGGAACCCAAGGACGACTCTGACAGAAGTACAAAGTGGCTTCACTGTGATGAGAGATTGCTCTGGAAAGACTACATTCAGTACAGCACTTCACAAGTCTTGGCTATGTGGTAGAGGAGCCAGATGGAAGATACTCCTGAGGAGATAGAAAAAGCACATGACAGCATGCCTGGAGTTTGCAGAAATTCATGAGAAATTTTCAGAGGGCATGAGCCAAAAGATAATGTGGTCTGTCAAAAATGAATAGTTGAGCTGTAGTAGAGATCTCAGTGGCATGACTACCACAGTCTGTCACCTATCTAACACCAGCTCCACTGTGAAGCATGGTGATGGCAGAACCAGACTGTGGGGTAATATATTTTTTAATAGGAGATGTGATTGGAGCAAAGACCAGAGCAGGCAAAGTCTTGAGTAAAATCCTCTTGCCAGTGACATCCCTTATTTATATGAATGCTGATTTGATATTTAGCAGGACAATTATCCTAACGATGCTCCCAGACTATGACTATGTGCTTAGATAACATTTTGTGGCTGCTCTGATTAATACATAGAACACATTATCTCCTCTGAGTTAATATTGCTAAATTAGATTTTTTTTTTTTTTTCCCCTTCCTGTTCCCATCCTGCTATACCGTCACGCAACGTTTCCCAGGGAATCTGGAGGGTGGAGGATCATCAAATTGCCTTGAATTATCATTGCACACGTAAGCGTATGCCATCAGCTGCAGGGAGACTGCGTTAGTGCCTGGCTAGTTCCGACACTGGCAGGATTTTCCCTGTGTCATTTGGCTCCTGCTTCCTGTCCACCCAGCTGCTATGTCACATCAACGCACAGTAAACAATTAAGAGGAACAAATAGTGAGAAACCTGAGTCACCAACGGCTGCGAAACGTCAGAGCTAGCAGCCATGAAGGCCCATTCTCCTGGGTAATAAAACACAGCAGTGGCCACCTGTGTGACAGCGTGCACTAATTGATCCACACTCTCTTTGCATAGGGCTCCTGCCTGGATGTAAATCTTTCCAACGGTGGAAATAGGATATACTGTTTAACCTTCTGGCATATCGTTCCATAAATTTGTGACAGAGTATCTGATATTCATTGTTCCTGTTCTCTTAGTGCATGGTTTCTTCCATCCAGTGCTCTGTTAAAAAGATCATCTGTGTCGTGAATGTGACCAGGAAACCATTGCACATTGCAGTGCTTAGTCATCTGTGTGAAAAGTAACCTTTTACGGTATCCTAGCACTGTTTCAGAGGCTATCCACTTCCAAATTAAGTCATCATACAGTATGTCTGTGATAGCAGCTACACATTCAGTGTGTGTGTGTGTGTGTGCGTGTGTGCGTGCACGCAGAGTGGAGGTGGGGGGTTTGTTCAAAATGATGCTGCACCATGAGCAACACAATGTGATGTCAGCCAGAAAGGCACTGAGTTGGCCAATCACATTTGTGCACATGTGCATGCAAGTTTGTTCCTTGACTTATCAGATTGTATTTCACTGTCTCACTGGTACGTGAAACAACAGACCCCCACCAACACAGGCCCTTGCGTTGTTTTCAAGAAGAACAAATATTGGTCTGAATGTGACCTATGGATAACTGTGACTGACAGCTATCTCAGACAGGTAGAGCTATCAAACAGGAACCTGACTAATCTAAAAACTGGTCATTTTTTCCCATCAATTATAGATGTTTTCTCTTTTTTGTCAGTTTTTGTACCAAATATGTTGTAGTGACAATGCCACTGCAAAACTGGGAAAACTACAGGTTTTGCCTCTGTTTAATGTCTGATGTTGATGTAATGTATTATGAGGTAATCCTTTGAAATACAAAGCTAAACAGTGAAGAGAATATTACCAGTATAAATTCATGAAAATGCCTATATTCTAAACCCTGAAACACTTAGCACATCACAATACAGCACAATATTATGTAGTTGTAACTTTGAAAGGAAAAAAAAAATCCCAGCAATATTTTGGCCAAGACCTGATTTCAATTCCAGGCTGTTTATGCAAATTGTTCCAGAACATCAGCCTCCATTGTTGCAGTAAATGTGTGGGGAAATGGCAGAAAGTAATTAAAAAAGGTGCTTGCTCTTGCAAAATAATAGCATTGGGTTGCTTGTTTTGGTAGAGCAGAGTTAAAGGTATCAGTTTTGTTTTGCTTTGTTTATTTAGTTGCCGAGGCTGCTGAGCGTTATCTTAACTATCTACAGTTCAATGAATAGAATCTCATTGATGTGCCAATGCTTTGCTGTGGTTTTATCAAATCAGATAGCATTACTTCATAATTATTTTGTGGACACTGAAGTTTTGCCCCGCCAAAAAGACAGCTAAAAATTGCATGTTCGGTTGTGTTTCAGATGTATAGAAAAAAAAAACATGAATCAACCCGAAGGGGGCGCTATCCAGATCTCACTTAGTACATAGCTGCTTGACTGGTTGTTACAAAAAAAATATGTAATTCACTATCTTCTCAACATAATCAAAATGATATAACATTAAATAACAGAATTTTGGTTTGATCAACGCAAATTTTGACCCCTTACTACTGTGTGTGCTGTGGAAAGTGTGTTTCTTTCCATTCTTCCTCTAAAATTTATTTTACCTCGTATTTTCTTTGAAGTCATCTTAATTCTTAAGCCTATTGTACTGGGGACCTGATCGTTTTTGCTAGCAGCTATATTTATCTAATTCCTTAAATCCAGCTTCTTTCGTTTTACAGAGTGAAATGAACCGGAGGGTTTCATTTTGTGGTGGATTTTGGTGTACCCCTTGCGCAGCAGTATCAGTGACGCAGAGTATCTGTTAACTTGGCACATGCTGATCAAGTGATCAACACTGTCGCTTTAAGGAATGATCCATTTAGAATGAATGAGGACAGATGTTACAGAAGCAGTGAATACTTGCGAGCCCTGTTTATTGTGTCGCTGCACAAATAGTGTCTCTGTTTTGACTGTCAGTGGGCTGCTTTGTGATCTTTGAAGACAGTAGAGAACTCGAGGCTGCAATTGTCGCCAGCGCTGGAGCTCTGCAATTGAACTCCCACAACCTCATCTCCTCTCACATCGATCGGAGTATTAAGAGAGGGTGTATGGCATGTTGCTCTGTGAATGGGAGAGAGAGCCAGAGAGAGTATGAGGGGGAGGGAGGGGGGGAGGGGGGGAGGGAGGGAGGGAGGGAGGGAGGGAGTGGGACTGTAGCGTAGTCGTATATGTCAGCCTCAGAAGCTGCGTGGGTCGCTCAGCTCCCTCACGCCATTGTTGTTGTTGTGAAAAAAGGCAGAACAAAGGACTCCCCACGCTATGGAACCCTTATACCTTTGCCGTCTCAGCTGTGCTATGAACACACCCTGATGGAATGCTATTGAAATTAACCATATTAAGGAGCACAGCAGGCATTAACTGAGCTGGCACACAGTCAGTGACAGAGGCAAGGAGGAAACTGAATAACAAACTGAGGCATCATCCAAAGTCCTTCTCATTTTTTGGTCCTGTTTTCTTGGGTTCATCCGCCTCCTTTTTCCAGAGAGTGGCCACTGCTGATAAGGTTTCAGTCCCTCCTCTGAAGGTTTGGCGCGGACATCGCTGTGGCTTATTTGTTGAAGGGGTTGCTGTGGATACTGACGGTAGGGAGGCTGCACCGGAGCCAGAGGATCGAGTGAACGAGCCGCCTGCTGCAGAGAGTGCCGCTATGGAGCAGATGAGGCTGAACAAGGCGAAGCAAACGTGAGATTCGCGCCACACTTTCTGTGAAGGATACATCCAGTGCAAGAGACTCAGCCCCATCTGCTTGCATAGCTCCCGCTGCACTCCACGCCTCTTGCCAGTTTCTTCCTGGATTTTGTGCAGGAGTTGATGGAAGTGGAGTGGTGTAAAGGATCAGCCCAGCCAGATGTGTTAGCATCGCAGGTCATGTGATTTCTCATGAGGGTTGGGTGAAGTGGTGGAGGGTCTGGTAGACCCTGGAGCATCTTTTCCTTTTCTCTGTGACTGCGTGAATAGCGACGCCTGAATGAGAAAAAGCAATGCGGGCAACAGTAAGTAGCAGTCAGATCTTTTGCAAGCAAGATTTCCTTCCTTTTGATTTCATTAACATGCAGTGAATGTCACAGTATAGATGTCAAATGTAACTTCCAATGTAAAGATTAAATTATATATATAAAAAAAGAAATCATCCTAGGAGGAGTGTTTTCTTCACACAGAAGGGAGTGGGCAACAAACATATACATGCACCTGACTGTGAAGTGCCTAGACTTGATTCAATCAGACCCCTCCCCCCTCCCCTTCCTCCCCCCTCCAGTCTCCATCGCCACCACCATCTACACTTGCTGCTGACGCTGCTTGTGTGGGTGTGTATGAACATATGAGCTTCTGTGTGTGGCAGTCAAAGGGCTCTTTCCTCTCCCTGCTGAGCACATGAATGGGAGCAGTGTCAGAGATGGAGGTGCTGATGATTTCTGTGCTTGAAGAGAACCATAGCCAAAGCCCTTTGCAAGGGGAATGTAGATTCTATGACAGCGACTTCCACAAGAGTGAGGTAACTAGCGCCCACACGCAGTGCCGGGCAACAAAAACCTAGTTATGTGTGTTCTTGTCGGTGTTGATAAGGATAAGTTAGGAGGACAATTTGACGGGCGAAGTTTCACACTGTCTTGATTAACATTATCTGACCTTTTGATTAGGTGAATGGAAAAAAAAATGTTTGTCTTCAGTTTTGTTAATGATGGTTATTTTTAATTGGATGTTGTTAGAAGAAGGCGACATTGTCAGAGATGTTGAAATGGTTTGAAAAAGTTTGTTCATGGACAAAAAAAATGCACCTTTTTCACAAGGCTTCTCCTTGTTCAGATCTGATGCTCAAGTCTGTTGCAATGACAGAAGCAGCATGACTCAGTGTAGGGTAGCAGTGTGTACCTGATATTTCCAACAGTCATAATGAACTCTGTGAATGGTGAGAGATAAAAAAAAAAAAAAAAGGTTTAGAATTTAGGTTTTGGTTTGTGGTCAGAGCTTAAAGAAATGCATGTAAAGCATGATGACTACAAATGACAATAATACCAGGAATGGGCAGAAACAGTTCAGTTGCAAATCATGATTTATTTAGCTGAATTTGAAATACTGATCCAATCAATAGACCTAGAGGCTAATTGTTATTTTCTATTTTATTTTTTTACTGTGTTTAAAGAGGGCTCAAAGAACAATCACATCCACTCTGCCCAGGTTTTTACTTGTTTCGCCTGTAGGCGACATCTGCTGAATGTTCCTGAAATGTGCAGGTTGTTCTTGTTATATATCTTATATACAGTAGGGAAAAAGATAAAGCTTAATTTACATTGCATTAACATAGACTTTAATAGTTAACAAACAAAAGTTAAAGATTCAACCATTTCTTCAGATTAATTTTAACAATGTGCTGCTGTTAAGTCAGATATATTGTGAAAGATAGATAGATTTTTTGTATTAATTTATTTTTTTATCATTTACCATAATAAGCTGTAGGCAAGGGTAAACTGATATTTTTCTGTTTGTCATTAAGTTATTTTTTAAGTCATTCACCAAGATTGTAATATGATTTGTACGACCAAAATGAACTTAGAATACATATTTAATGTAAAATTGAAGCTGTATTTATTATACCATATGGCTTCCTAACAATCAGTCTAAGATACAATCTGAAATTGGCAAGAGAGTTGTAGAATATGAACTTGTATATTTTTTGTGTGTGTTACATTAAACACCCTCTCACACACTACTATACTGTTCATGGATTCAGTTATCCAGGTATGGCAGCGGTTATTGGTGCCCACATTTAGTCTCCCATATGAAAAAAATAATCTGTTTAAAAATGTTTTCTTCTTTTGCAATTGAATACCTGTTTATCTCTGCAGCTGACCTGACAACCGCAGTCCTCACTACCTCAGCCCTGTCAGTCTGTCAGTCTGGCTCTCAGTTAATTAACTAACTAATACCTGTTTTAAGGGATTTTTGTCTGTCAACATTTGGTATAATTGAAAGAAAAAGGTGAAAAGTTTGTTTCGTCTGCTACACGTATTTCAAAGCATATTTTAAGGAGCACTTGTACCATAGTAAACAGCTCTGTGCGTTCTTTGTTTTTATTGATATTTTGTTATTTCTGCTGTTTATACCTGCCTCTGCCAGTGTCCCCTACATATCAGGCATTGCAGAGATGCTCTTAATGAGAGATGGGATTTCATTTTTCCCTACTATGAATTTCAGGTGATTGCACTGTTAATGTTAACACCAAACACTGTCTGTGTAACACCAAACCCTGTTAGTGTTAAAACCATTGTGTGTTTTTCACAGGAATGGTGCCACTTTTGTTTTGTTGCAGAAATCTCACTAGATCTTGAGAATGCACAATGCCAAAGCCACTTACACAAAATAAATCAACCTTAATTTCTTTCTACACATGCAGACATGTAAAGCTGTACAAAAGGGGCTTCAGTATTAATGAAATAGTCGCTGTAGAACACGTATAAAACTTCACTTAGATAATCAAGTGAAACGTCTCTTTGTTTCTCCACAGGTAATCCTGGTGCAGGTAAACCCAGGTGAGGCCTTCACTATTCGACGAGAGGATGGTCAGTTTCAGTGTATCACAGGTAAGAAAGCTGCTCTCCCTTTACATGTATGTCTTTTCAGTGTGTTTCTGAACTACAGTGCATTTTGTCTAATAATCCAGTTTAAAAAAGATAAGGTGACAAAATATGAATTTTATAATACATATAACACACATAGATATATTTAGACCCATGTTAATTTATTAACCCCTTCATGCAAGGAGAAAAGATTGTAAATATCTCCCCATCTGATCCTAGCCTTTAAAGAAAAAAGCAAGTTTATGTAATCACATTTCTTAGACACTTTTTAGGGTACACAGAGATACAAACTTGTATCATGATAAGACAGAATGATTGACTATGACTGATCATAGTCATTAAGTCCACACCTATTCAGGCTTGCCAAAGTCATGCTATGGCTCGAATTTGTCAGGTGGCACTGCTAAGAAAAACTAGGGTCCTCAGAATATGGTCCTTGTAATGTGGTCCTGAAACTGCAGAAGCTCATTTCTAATGCTTAGTACTCTACTTGTATCGTGACAACTGTGCAGAGCTATGAGACTTGTCTAAATTAATTATTATTCATTATTCAATTGATAAAGAAAATATGACAAATATCTGGAGCTGAATAATATAGTTAAAGTAGATTTATCTATTTTACAAATAAGAAAATATATGAAACATTACATAAAATAGTGAATCTGATGTTCAGTGCAATAAATTAATCCACTGTTATGCATAACATGTACAGTGCACTGTTGAACATTAAAATAAGAGATTTCACTGTACATTTATGTTTGGATAATTAATAAATTGTACATGAACAGGTTATTTTCCCACTAAAATGCACTTGCCTGTAAGAGGCAAAAAAAAAAAAAAAAGCAGATGAGAGCTTAGAATGACTGTGCCCGTACTAGGTAATTATGACAAATCAGGAAGCTTTTTTAAGTCCATTATTGACACCCCCACAAAAATTTTCATCTGACCATGAGATTGCTAATGTTCCTGCAATTAACAGGAAATGTAATGTAAGTAAGTCTGATCATCTTATCAAGTGGTGAGACTAGGCGTAAGCATAATCTGATGGAGCTAGATAGGGCTAGATTTTTGTTTAACCCCTTTATCTCCAGCAGTCACCTTCAGCCATGTTCATTCAGCTTTTTTCAGCGTGAGCAGTCACAGAGGGGAGGGGCTTGGCCAGGATGCACTGATGTATTTTCACAGAAATGACAACAGAATGTCAGTCATGTCTCATAGCTTCCAGATTGCTTAATGACATAATGGCCTCTTATGTTTCCAGCCAATACAGAGAATAGTACAGCTTGAAAGAATGTGATACTGTATCTGAGTACATCAGTATCTTTCAATAAAATCAGATGTTTTAGAGGATAAAAACACACACAAAATGCTGCCCAGAAAATGTGGCATCACCTTCATTCTTGTGGGGTTCATTTTAAACACTAACTATAATATTGTGTTTTTATTGAATTTTTTGTATTTATTACAACACTTCCCCAAGTACAGAGTGTGTCAGCCCTACATTTTTTTTCTGTCATACCCTTGTGTTCAAAACACCCAGTATTTTTTTTTCCCTTTTCTGCTCTTCGTTTCATTTGACAGATGACAAAATGACCTATGCACTGATAATGCATAATGTAAAATAAACATATGGTGCAATCACGGTGTGATGGTAGAGGAGTTGGGGCTGAACAGCGGTGTTGGAGTGAGATGTGTTACACATTCTTATTTGTCCTGACGGCTGTCATTTCCTTTTCCTCGATTGTTGGTGAATGCGTTGGCTTTGTGACAGCAACAATGAAGTCTGGCTCCAACACGTCGCTGACATTGTGAACGGAAGACAGCTGGAGTAGTTGTAGGAGGTAGAGCTGTGGGTCCATAATTGTAAACGATTATGATCAAGTGCAGTTGCCCGGGAAAACATTGATCTGAAAATGATTTGCTTTGTTTATGGCTTGCTCCACAGACACCCCTCTGTGTATTGACATTTCTGTGAGCTCACAGCCACTCTTTTTTTTTTTTTCCCTCTCTCTCTTAAATTTTCAGTTTAATTTGATAAAGAAAAATAAAAAAGATCAGCATAATAAATGTTTGTGAGTGAATAATGTTTGCCACCCTTTGAGACCACAGCAGGCAGGTGCTCGACATTTTAGCATAAATCTAATGATCTAGGTATAGATTAGAGCTCACTATCTCACTGTTGAAAGACTGGTATTTCTGTCTGTAGCCTTTGACTATGCCTTGTGACGTACATGAATAACAATGGGACAATAGAACTGTGCAACAGGCTGCAGACATCCAGGTTTAGATGAAAAAGGAGCAAAGGCAGGGATATAAAGTGATGCTGCCCAGGCAGGAAGCCATCATACAGTTTGCTCACACAGGGGCTCTTCTCCCCTACTCCTGTCTGACCGAGCTCCCACACTGGCCCCCCATTACGAGCTGAGTAAACCTTCTTAATAGGGAGCGAGCATACATAGTCTCTCCATCAGAGGAGAAACAAAGAGCTGAGAGGTGCCACATAGATCAGTGTGACTGCTACTAACTGGCCTGTCACAGGGTGCGCTCATCTCTCTGTGACGTGAATAGAGGGATGACTCACCGCTTGCAGTGCAAGGAGGGAGGAAGAAGAGTGTGTGTGTGTGTGTTTGTGTGTGCGGGCATGCATGCTTATTCGTGCATGTGGTTGGTTGGTTTGATTTGTTGGCTATCCCTGTTCACTTGAGTGTCTGTTGTGCATATACATGCTTTCACCTTTAACCGTAGTATGTACTGAGGGGGACAGCGTGACACAATTACAAAGCCAGGATGATCTGCTTTACATGTATTTTTCTGGATTTGCTCCATCCCACACCAATTTGTGTATTCAATCATGTATTTTTAGCAGCTGGATGTGCGTAACTGCTACGTGTTGGCGCATGACAGCCTGTTTAATATGTTTAATAGAAACAGACATTCTTGTAAAATGCAGTTTATAGAGGGCATTTGCCTGGAGGAGGGGCCTTAAGTGAGGGTGGCTAATTAGAGTGGCCGTTTAGCATCCTCCTGCTCGCTCTCCTCCTTGCCATAAGAGGAGTTATGTATGTGAGTAGACATGCCCTCGTAGCTTCAACCAGGACCCCCAGAGCCCCCAGGGTTGGCCTTTCTTGGCATCTGCCACTGTAGATTTGAAAGCTATATGACCGGCACACAGTGATACACCACCTGATAAGCTTGGTGACTGATGAGGCAAGTCAGCATCAGGACCATTGGGTTGATTAGATCCACTTCTTTATCTGACTTAGCCTGCCGGTGATTCACATCACTTTGGATGATTCAGTCTCCGGTTGATGGCTGAAAGGACCGTCAAGTTCCACTGGGCTTAGTGAGCCTGATAGAGATGTGCCTTCTCTCACAAAAGCCAAGACAGCCATTCTGGCATCTCAACAGGGAGCTAAAGAGAGCGTATGCGTGTGTGTGTGTCTGCACGTTAGTATGTGCATGCATACAGCTGGCTCAGTTTGTAGCTATGTTTCCATTGTCCTCTGTCCTTTCTCTCTGTTAGATGCCAGTTGGTCAGTTGGCCCATCTGTCTACTTGTCCCTTATCTCTGATGCCATAGCTGTGAAACACCTCATGTCATTCCTGATGGTGCTGCAGATGTGCTCAGTCTATTTTCTATCCAAGGGACTTGAGGCTGTCATGTCCCCTGTGCCTGAAACTGAGCAGCCAGGATGTGCACTTTTGAACATCTGATCTGACACTGTGTAGTGAGCGGGTATCCATATTGGCAATACACCAGTATAGCCTGTCCTGGGAGATATTCCACCAGAGTTTACTTTTAGGAAGCTCTACTGCTGCAATCGACATTTTCCGTTGTTTGTCTATTGAAGAAAAGTTTGACTTTTTAGGAACTGAATTTCAAATTGACCTGCTTGTCAGGGGCAGCTCATGCTCAGACAGAAGTAGATCATACTTTGTTTTGTCCAACTACGCGGGAAGGCAAAAATGTTTATACCTGATCTTTATGGTCACACTTGAAGGTGAGGTGCAATGCTAGCTTTCATAGAGCGGTGGGAGATGCGATATTGTTTAAATATGAGAATAACGCTTTTTTAGACATTGTCTCCTGGAAGCCATTCATATTATTGCATTCAGTTATACACATGAAAAGTGCCACAAATAGAAGTTAAACACATAGAAAATCTTTAGAGAGAAGTTCATTCTCCCCTCTGCACATGAGCCCAGACACAGCCGTCCACCCAAGAAGTTTTATTGGACTATACTGTTGCCTTTAGAAGTAAATCATGTGGACAGTGCTGAAATATTTTCTTCACAGTTCTCAGCTGGTGTGGTAAAGTGGCTAGAGAAACTGATAGTATTTTGTAGTCAGTTGAGATGAAGAAGTCTTAACTCTCACTAAAGACAAAGATTCAGGATACATTAAAGATGCAAATCACCCCCTACCTGAGACACTCACATGCATTTAGCACAAAGTGTTTTGGATAAATTATATCCAACGTATTAAATGCCTAATATGTGGTCATCATTTCAAGAGTCTTTTTTCCTTTTTGTAGATTAAATCCTGAAAAAAAAAGATGTTATTTTGCCTGAAGAGCAAAAATCCAGGCAGGAATTTTGACTTTATTTCCAATTCATTTCTACCTAAATGGTTGGATTTTAAGTAGGTAAATATCAGTAGCACTATGAGTAGCTTCACTAGAAAAAAATATCAGTGTAAGCTTCCCAAAACTATATCGCTCCTTTATTCATCCTGCCACTCATTACATTCTTTGTGTTCCGTGTTCCTCCTCCTCCCTGTCCTCATTTCCCACCCCTCTGTTTATTTATTTTACATGGTAGCTGGTGAGTGGGCAGCAAGGACTCATAACCATCATGGAACAGTAGGCTTGCACCGGGGGACAAGCGGCACAGGTGTTTTGCTTCCAGTGGGCTTTCATGATCATATCCATTAAGATTAAAGCCCATGCGATACCACAGTCGTGGTCGGGCCTGCATGTTTTCTCACCCCCAGCAACCTCCCTCAAACAAAACTCATCACATATGGTTCACATAATTGGCCCACAAACATCACACACACTAGCCACATTAGCACATTATTTTTATACTCGCCACCTCCCCCAACCTAACTCCAAGGACGTGTACACAAACATGTGAGCGTGGACGCACACACAGGCGCGGTTCATTCACAGCTTCTGCAGTGAGTAGCTCTAAGAATGACTAAGCTTGTGACTCATTCTCCCATTGCTGCGTTGATATCAAGGGAGAGGGAGAAAGGGTAAAGAGGATAATAGAAGATGATGAGAGGGAGGGGTGTTCCAAAAAACCCTTTTGTTTTTTGTTTTTTTCTAAGTTTAGTCAGGGGTGGGATGTCCGGAGCAGGGTTGTTTTCATGTCCACTCAGCTGTTTTTGTATTTGTTGAATTATCAACATCATCGGCTTTGTGAGGTCGGCTTCTTGTTACCGGAGGAGACAGTGGTTTTTAGAGTGGAGACGTCATATCCTGAATGAAGCCGAATAATTCATTACTGGGAAAAAAAAAAAAATCCGGCCCCTGTGGTCATGGCCCTTCTCTCTTCCTGGGTTTGTCTGGCTGAGAGCAGCAGCAGCAGCAGCAGCAGCAGCAGCATGTGATGTTCTGTAATAAGCACAGGCATGAAGGTTACTGATTCCCTCCCCTCCGGTAAACGTCACTCTTGCCTGTGGGGTTGCAAGAACCATGCGGGTGCCTCAAAATATCAGGAATTCAGACAAAGTTTACGAACACCTTAAAAAAAAAAAAAAAAGCTGTTCTAATTAAATCATTCCATTGTTTACTGTACAGCTTCCTCCCTCAGGCTCTGGCTTGCACACTGATCAACAGAGACTGTCATTTCCTCTTTTTCCTCTCGCTCTCCTCCTCTATTTGCCTGGATAGGTGGTGGTTGGATGCTAACAGGCATGTTGTGGAGTGGCAGCCTGGCAGTGGCTCCGTAATCTGCTAATAGAATGTTACACTTCTTGCAAATTGCTACCCTCTTAATTGATGGAGGATCTTTCCTGCATGCAAGAAGAATGTGCCAAGCCATGCAAAAAAATCCACTGTGTCGTCACTAAAAATCAAGGTTATTATTTTAACTTGCAATTAGTGCTTTTTTGTTTTATTGACAGTTCACTACTTAGCCTCTTTCCCTTGCGTGGTTGTAATTAGTAACCTCTGTCAGTTAATCTGCTCGCCTTCCCTTGCCTATCCTCGTCCTCCTCTTTATTTGTGGATGGAGACAATTTATTAGCTCTGATTAATAATCAAGCCTGCTCGATCTTTATAGGCTCACAGTTCATCATGTTGCCATTGAGAGCTCACTGAGAGCTCCCATGTGTCTCTCTCCCTACCTGTCTCTCTTCCTACCTGTCTCACTCTCGCCATCCCCAACTGTGTGCCTCTCCTGATGTTTTTTACACCCTCGTCTTAACCCAGCCAGCCTCTATCTAGCTTGTCTTCTCTGCCTCTTTTTATTCTCCGTATCTAATTGAGGGTTCATTTGTACATCCGATTAAACCTGACAGTTTGCTTGGATTGTCGCTGTTATTTCAGAGCCACGACTGCCAAGTTTCCTCTGTTTGCAGTATGCCTCAGAAGACCTGTGTGAAGTCCCACTTGAGTTTGTTTGTTATGATCTCTCTCCATTTTCAGACAAGAGGAAACAGGTGGGTTCCCCCAAGTGGCCTCACCCTGCGCATCTGTGTATGTGTATGTATGTGTGCGGACATGTGTCTGGCCTTTGCTAAATCGCTCCCTCTGCTTTTTCACCCAACCTTAACAATTATCCCCATCTCCCCACCGTAACCTCCGGCCCCCCTCTTGACTCCAAACGCGCCGCACGGGTTCAGATCCTGTCAGCCTCCCACGGGAGGCAGGGAGGTGAAATACGGGTTATGTGATGTTGACGGGAGATGATGGTGCTCCCAGAGTGTTGCCTAGCCTCTGTTTACACTGCCAGAATGGGCAGCTTGTTTGTGGCTATTCTTGGCTCGGTGGCAGCCTGCCGTTTTGTGGAGGAGGACTGATGTTTTTCCTGTGGCTGCTTCCTCTGGAAGGCTGGCACTCCACAGCCACGTCAGCACAACCAATGCTCCAGTTGACTCAGGGGGGGGAGGGGGGATGTGGCCTTTTCTATCTGATCTCTGTCAGCACTCGTGCGTCAGTCTGATGTAAAAGAGTGGGTGTTTCCCCCCCCCCCCCCCCCCACCCCCACCCCCAGTTCTCCACCCTACCTCTCTTCTCTCTTTCTCACTCTCTTAGATGTGTATGGCTCCCTCATCCTATCTCCCTCACCCTGTGCTTTCTGCTGGTCCTCTTCTCCCCAGGCTCTCCAAGTCGGTACACACAAAGCCATCCGAATGGACAAACAATGGCATGTAGAATGTTAATGTGATTCATCTGATTTCCTGTTAGTCAGCATCAGCAGCACTAACCCGTTGCCTTAATCAGTCATCACGCAGGTGCACAGTAGCACCTGGCATAAGCACAGCATAATTTATTAGCCTTAAAAGTGAGTAGAGTTAAAAGAACACACTTTGAACTCCCACTCAAATGATATTGTAATCTGAAATCAATGCGGGCTGAGCCTGTGCGGCCGCCTTCATTCAGACTGAGCTCTCCCATGCTCCCTGAATTGAGATTTTTGTCCTCACACACCCTGTGTTCTTCGGTAGGGAAATGACTCGATGCCTATCACTTTGCTGGCTCTTTGCCCTTTTGATTTCAGTATAAGAGGCCTGCTTTCTGTCATGTCCAATGAAGTTTATTAGCAGGTAGACTAATGCAGTTTGTTCCCAATGATTTTTATACCAACAGAAAGTAATAAATTGTGAGACTGTCTGGCATTAGATTGCAACAATTAAAAGGAGTTCTAACTGGAGTGCATCTTCTATCCCTACGCACTAACTAGAGCGCTCTGATGATAGTTTTGAGAAATATCTGTGTGGCTAATTTATTTTGAAAGGTGCACATTGTCTTTATGCGTTTGAAATGTAATTGAGATTTAATATCTCATCCAAGCCTGTGCCAACCTCCACCCAGTTAACTTTTAAGTCTCTGAGACAATTCATTTAATGAGATTGTTGCTATGTTTTTGAATAACTAAAATAATAGTATGTTGATAGTAACTTTACTGCTGCTAACAAATACATGACACTGTAATGACAGGACAGCAGATCAAACATTTAATTATCTGAATTAGCTCTGTCGAACTAATTCACACTCCACCAATGGCAACCACTGTACCATGAATGTAGAAAATCACAAGTTATGGGCATTTAGTTCAGTAATGTTCTGTATGGTTGGGGTACCTGCACAGAGCCATGAAATGAGCAGCTGTGATCAGAGCCAGTGATATTATCATGGTTAAAGTCCTGTTTAATTAAACGGGGCAGTAGCATAGTCAAGTATGTTGCTTACTTCACTGACATGCTGAACATAAGCACCTGTCACCTGTAGCTCTTTATCTGCCAGTTTACTGTGACTGCCTCTTGTTCATCCCTGCCTTGAAATACTTCAAACTGGTCTTCTGATAAAGAAGCTCAGAGAGATGTCCAGATCTTACTGTACTGATTTTTTTTTTCTTTAATTTTATTTAATAATATTATTTGGTTCCAGCCTTGGAGACAAATACTACTATATTTCCTTCATAATAAAAGCCTTCTTGAGGTTCACTGATGGAAAGTTTTAATATTAAGCGGCAGAAGTAAACAGTGTTGCTGTAACTTGGCAGAGTTAGTACAGGATATAGGAGTGTAGATCAGAAAACAGTGTGGCTGCTGAAAGTAAGGACAGGAATGCTGTCACTCTTACATTACACAACAGAGCATATACTAAAAGCATAATATAGTGAAACAAGATGAATCTACTGAGAGTCTCTGTTTTGAGCCGTTGAGTCCAGCAGTGAATTCTGGATCTGCTGTGTAATACTGGTGGACAAAATATTATATGGGATTTAATGTTTGGCACCACAAATTTTAACCTCCAAAAAGGTCATAAAGTTGATCCAACACTTCTTAAAAACAGTTGCAACTACAACTCAACTTTACAGCCTCCACAGGGGTACGATTTAATGCAGGGCAGTTGTATGAGACTGTTTTAGTTTTAGCTAGGAGCACGTAACAAACTGGCAGCTGCCCATATATCAACACTCGCTTGCTGTTGCTCTCCCCTGAGAGGTGGAGCCTGGACTTCAGCACCTGAGGGGGTGGTGCTAGGGGTTAGAAGTGGGAGGTTTCAGTGTATCATTGCACAGGCCAGCCTCTGTAGTCGTGGGCCCATTATGGCCGGTCATTTAGAAGTGTGTTCTCTCTGCTCACACCAGCTTTGACAAAATGAAGGAAAACGCTTCCTCAAGCAGGCCGCTGGGAGGTCAGTGTGTGCTGTGGATCTTTTTCGCTCTCGTGCATGACATCTGGCGTTAGGGCCCTAGTGTTTATATCTTAGGTCTGTAAGAAGAAAAATGTGCGAATGTGCAAACTTGGCACAGAGGTCCCTCTCTCTGTTTCTCTCCCAAGCTTTCTGCTGAGTTGTCACTTCTCTGAGCTGAGCTAAGCCGCTGCACTGGCCCCTACAACAGAGCCATGCAGGAAACTTTGTTGTTTCTCAGCACTTTTGTAAAGTGGTCTTCTTGCATTTGCCAGTATTTTTTAAAAATGCATTTCTCTGCCTTTTCTTAGTCATAGATATTTTAAAAATGTAATACTCATTGAAAATGCAGCTGGTGTTGGGATTTTCCTCCTGCAGAGATAACATTTTAGGGTGGCTCTAGTGAAAACTTGCCAAGTGTCAGGTGGTAGAATGGGAGGAGTTATTACGGTTGTCCATGGTTACAGAAGTGAAAGTTCTTTTATTATATGCATTGAAGGTTTACAGTGACTGATGGTCACTTTCAAGGCTTGGATGGACAGTACAACAATACAAAAAATTAGCAATTGTACTGTCCTAATTTCTTTTATTAAAAAGTTTAAAGTGCAGTCAGAAGACTGCGTACATAAAAATGTTTTGACAGAGGTCAACATAGCCTTGTCCACTCAGCAAGTTTAAACTTCTATCGCAAATTTGGGATTCTGGAATGAATTTTGCATCAAATCATCAACTATTATGTGGTGTTTTTATATGTTTGGAATTTGCTACAGTTCTGGTTTGTGTACCAACAGCCACTGAGATTCTTGGGTACTGTAGTGTTTAGAGTCAAGGCTGTACCAAACTGATGACTGATTTGAAGTATTTGTAACTGATGGATTTCACATAAAACATAATACAACAGTTATTATTCAAGTAACTATCATATTGAATTACATCAATCACATCATTTAAACAAAACTTTCAAATGTTGGTGTGAGCTTTACAAGTGACTCAGTTTCTGCATTTATACATGTGTGAGAGACATTTTTTGATGTAAAAACATTTGGTTTGTTATGAAAACATTTTGTTAGCTGTTGAGCTCCGGCTAGGGCTTGAGTGACTCAGGTCTGAGTGGGGCTGAAATTTCAGCCCTGTGCACCACTGTAATACTCTCAACACATTTACTGCAGATGAAACAGCTGTTTGCCTTCAGGGAAGGTGTTTGATCTTCTCCCTTCTTCACAGGTCCTGCTCAGGTTCCCATGATGTCTCCAAATGGTTCAGTGCCTCCAATCTATGTGCCTCCTGGATACGTTTCACAGGTACTCACCCTATACTATTTCCAGTCCAGTGTTTTTGATTGGCATCTTGTTGAACTCTGGGCAGCTTTGATATTCGCTCTCTGTGCTCTTGTTCGTTTCTTCTTAGATCATAGAAGAGAACGGAGTGCGGCGGGTTCTGGTTTTACCTCAGCAACCAGAGTTCCACCCAGGGGGGCACTCCCCTCTCCACCACCCCCCACCTCCACCCCATGCCCATCTGCCTGCCTTCATCCCACACCCTGCCATGATGCCCCCGCCACCCCACCTGTACACGGGCATGGCAGGGGGCGTGGGCGACATGAGTTCTCAGTACATCTCCCAGTACCATCCAGCTCATATCTACTCAGAGCAGGGTGAGTTGGAGCCAGTGGTGTCTGGATGGTATTGTTATATCAGGATGTTATTTATTTGTTCTCAGCACTTTATTTGCAGAGTCTAGTTGTATAATCAAGGGCTGAGTCAAACTGTTTAGTCTTTCAGTCTCTCAGTCTTAGGGGGTTTACCTCAGTACTGCCCTGTTTATTTGTACGTTCTTCTCATAGTAATCTGTGAGTTTGCCATTTTCGGGTTGCTTCTCTGTCTTTCTTGTACTCCTGTTAGTATCCGTACAAACTCACAAGTGTTGCCTTTTTGTTCCCTCAGTCTCTGCAGATTCTCACTCCCAACATGGACGCTCACCGTTTGTTCACAGAGATGACAGAACTAGCAAAACATACGAGCGTCTGCAGAAGAAACTGAAGGAGCGTCAGGGAGGTGGAGGAGGAGGACAGGTGAAGGACAGCCCTCCCCCTTCGCCACAGAAGACTTGCAGCAGCCCCCCGATGGTGGACATTCACAATGGCGTCGGAGGGAAAGGGCTGGAGGCGGAGGCAGGGCCAGCTCAGCCACGCAGTAGCCGGCCCTGACAAACAGGCAGGCAGGGGAAAAAATGGAGAGTCGGGAGGTAAGGACGCAAAAGGGTAGAGGATTGTCGAAATTTACAATTGGGCTGACACACAGCTTTTTCCGGATGTTAGGAGTGTGTTGTGTTGTGTTTAGGTGCTGAGAATAGTGCCTCATTAGCTGCAGCAGCTGGTGGCACTGAGGGATCAGCAACACGGCCAGCATTATTCTTGATTACATGAACTCTGACTGCTCATTAATCATGGAGTTTAACACTGCGTCCTGGCGACACCAGGGCATAATTAAAGAATTACTGTCAATTTTGAAAGTGGAGGAAAAAAGTAATTTCACCTCATGACCTCACGAAGAATGCAGAAATCCAAAAACACTGACATATGAGCAATCTACCACTAAAATGTTATGGGGTGTTTAAAAAAAAAAAAACATATCATCATGTACCATATTTTTTTCTTACTTTAGATAATTCCTAGACAATCAGGAGGCAGCCACAATATTTATTGTGCTACAGATTTACTGCAATAGTTTATTCTCAGGGTTAGATCATCATGCAAAAAGTAGTTATACCACTAGATTAGATATTGGATAGACGGTGCAAAGTTACACCCATTACTACACTGTCCAAAGAAGCACATAGTCATGATCTTCAGAAGTGTTACGGTAGCAAGATCGATCACAGAGCGCACAAAATCAGCACAAACAATTGCAGGCAGAGAATAAGTCAGCATTACCTACTGTATTACTGGCATGTTATCAATACATGCCTAAATTATTTCTTCTCAGTGTTGACCTCCGTGCCAATTTTTCCTAAAGACAGTGGTATTTTCCATCTATAAATCTATCTGTATTGTTAATAATTATTATGTTATTAATCTGTATTTCTCTCCTCAGAGCTAGATGAGGAAGCTCAGGCCCTGCAAGCACTGCTGAGTACCATCAGTAAACCAGTGGTTAGTATTCACTTCTGCTATCTTTTATTTCTTCTCTATCAAATTAATACAATTTGCATGATTTTATGTGACTCTATTAGCGCTGTGTTCATGAAAACTTGTAATGATGCAAATGTATTGCGTCATTAAACATTCTATTAACATCCATGATGAATTCTTGCTGACATCTTGCTAATGGAGTCAGAGCTGCTGACTAGCATCCATTTGAGGATTTTTATTCCCACATGTGCCACTAAACAACTGTGCTAGCAGTTACTAAAAGGTTTGAGCTTTGCTTTGAAAGAGGTGCTGATTTTTAACTGAATAGTTACTAAGCTCTCACATCCTTATGGTGCTATTCTTGAAGGCACATAGACAACCATTTATTTTGACCCAAAGTATAGATTATTTATTAGAGCTAGGCATTAATGAGATAGAAATATGCATGTATGCAAAAGTCACACTTTGTTTATTCTTTGAAATAATTCTTGAAAACCGCTGGTTTAATGGTGCAAGGTTCACAGCAGCATTGTAGATAAATGAAGAAGAGAATTGCTGTTTTACCAGCAGCTGGTGGGAATCACTAGAACTAGAAATAGAATTTCCTTGACCTCATATAAGAGGGGATTTGTCACACTGTTGCTAAGGTCTGAACTCCTTGTAAAACTAGCAAAACAAGTCTATTGGAGAGATGATGGATACAGTTAACGGTGGGTGTCTGATACATGGAAGGTTCTGCTTCAGTGGAAAGTGGATTTTTTTTCCATCTTTGCTACCAGACTGGTTTGTTAAAGGACTGAGAATTGAACTGTAGGAAGTAAAGTAGTAAGGCCCTCCTTACTAGGGCACCTCCTACCCTCTCCCCAGGGCAGAGGGGAGGAGATGCCGACTTGACCTGATTGAGTTCTTCCACGTATGAATCCCCCCCTGCAGTGTAGCTCTCGCTATTTTTAAACCTTCTTAAAAAACAGAATGAAAAATTTTAGGGCTGCACAGCACATCCCTGCCAAGTGCAGAAAAATCTTTTCCCAAAGTGGCACACTACCAAGCCGTGTAATTATTGAGATGGTTTTTGGAAATTTAAGAATTCTCTTTACAATAAATTTGTAGGATTTGAAACTTGGTGCAGTACTACTTACTAGACATGACCCTCTTTGGACTTGGGTTTTGGGTAGTAAAATTTTGAAAAGTGACTGTATTATGAGATTTGGCAGGTTGTGAGGTTAGGGGAATAAAAGCTTTTTATCCATGTCCTGATGTGATTACGTTATTAAAACTTGATAGTGACCCATGAAACTTTCACACGATAGGTGTCGGACATTCAGGCCAGAGGAGCGGTCGTGAGCTGGAGTGCACCCACCAGGCCAGAGAGCGACAGCAGCAGTGCGGAGGACGACGCCAGCCCCCCGGAGTCCCTCAGCTACGAGGTCTCCATCTCATTTAGTGGCAAAGATGGGAAGTACAAGAGCATGTACTGGTGAGCACAAACAGCAAAATGCCGTGAGGCTCAACACCAACTGTTGTTAGAGATTTAACACAGACGGTTATCTGAAACAACACTAAAGGATGTGTGTGTGGGTTTTTTTTTTTTCCTTCGGTGCAGTGGGGAAGAACTAAGTGCAACTTTAGAAGACCTTCGACCAGCAACGGACTATCACGTCAGGTCGGCATAACCCTCCCAACTGCTTTTGTTTTAACTACAGCGTTAATACGCCGAGGAGCATTTTGTAACCGCTTTGTTCTTCTTTTCCTCAGGGTCCAGGCCATGTGTAACTGTTTACAGGGAAGCCCGTCGGAGGCTGTGAGCTTCACCACTTTAAGCTGTGAGCCGGATCCTCCCAATCCTCCCAGGAAGGCCAGCGGGACCAAGAACACACTTGTACTCCAGTGGAAGGTAAAAACAGTTGGATGACCGATGGGAGTTGGAATTTAGGGTGGAGGTGGGGACAAGTGGTTGCAGCATCTATTGACTTAAGGCAAAGATGTACTAAAAATGTGAAACATAGTAGATTAACTAAATATTTAGACCACGGTCCCGTTTGTGTCCAGTAATAACACGTATGTGTTACAAGTAATTTTGTTGGGTGGTAGCTATAACATATTTAATACAGGTTTTGTATGTGATACCTGCCACAAAATTGGCCTCATAGGTTGCCTGAAGGTAGGAGAAATGGGTTGAAGACTAAAATGTCACCCAATTAAAACCCTTAAACTGGCTGGGAGAAGGAGAAAAAGAGATTCAGAAACAATCTCCCCTTCCTCAACAACTGTTGCTGACGTCGCCTTCAGTGCAATACTTTATCTTCCGTGGCTTCATTAAAGCTACTCAATTGCTAGCAGTAAAAGATAGTGGTTGCACAGATCACCTCCCAGCTGTGAGTTTGTGAGTAAAAATGTGTGAGGGTTAAGCAAAGCACCTCAAGAACAACCATACATGCTCAGTAAACACTGAATTAATGAAACCTTTAAAACACACCTGGATGCACCTTATTTGTTATTAGAGGTGCTGAAGCTCGCTTCTTTGTAATTAATGCCAGTTGAAGGGAATGTTTAGTGTTAGATTTTGAACTGAAGATGGTGGCACTTAAGTCATCTGAAAACCTCCTACACTTCCTTCACTATGTTCTGCCTCAGTCTGTGAGAGGATACTGTTTTCACTCTATGCTTACATCTTAAAAGTCCTAACAAATAAATAACTATAAATAAAAGTATGTATGGTTTATGTGCAGGCTCCATGTGACAACGGCTCCAAAATCCAGAACTACATTCTTCAATGGGATGAGGTAATTTTTAAAAACATTTATGATTCATGAAAAAAATGTTGTTTCGTGTTTTATGCAACTGAGATTACTAATTACTTGTTCTCAAAAGTAAAAACTTTATTCTCTGAAGGGGAAAGGCACTGGAATTTATGAACAGTGCTACTATGGACCTCAGAAGCAGTACAGAGTGACCAAGCTTTCACCAGCCTCAAGATACTCCTTCCGCCTCGCAGCCAAAAATGACATGGGTGTAAGGTAGGCACCCTAACACGCTAGATTATTTTCCTGGATGGCACCCTCCATGTTGTCCCATTTTTATGTTGATGTTTCTTCCATTCACTGTCTCCCGTCTGTGCGCACACACGTGTGTGTCTCTCTCACGCTGTGTCTCTGCTGTCTCTTTCTCCCATTCTCTCCCATCCTCTGTCTCTCTCTGCCCTCCCCAGCGAGTTCAGTGAAGTGGTGGACCTGTTCACCTCATGCAGTGTGCCATTGCCACCCTTCCCTCCAGAGCTGGAGATGACGGGGGTGACCTGGCTGTGTCTGAAGTGGCAGAGACCCTCTAGCTCTCCAAAGGAGGACGACATCTACTATATTTTGGAGATGGAGGAGGAAGGCTCAGTACGTCTCACATAGTCTCTTTTTTTTTTAAGTAGAGAAATCAGCTGATTGAAGCGCATGAATGACTCAGCAATATCTGCAACTTATTATACATATTGTCTCCCCTCAATGTAAAGTGCTTACTTTATTTGCTCGGTCATTGCTTCTTAGAGGCCAGTGGTGCCAAATGCATTCAGACAGCATTAAATATGCACAGCATTAACAAAGAACACTTACAGTTTTAACAGTTATAATAAATGAATAATAGACATTTGTTTTCCTGGTTGATCATCATTGCATAGCTACTCAGTGTATCCACGTACTCTGTTGCTCCTTTCAACCCAGCCAAAAGGAAAAATCTAATTCACATCTTATTTTTTGCTTTACTTCAACAGTCTGCTCTTAAAGTTATGTGACATTTATAGCTACTGTCACCTCTGCCTGCATCACCCCAAGCAGCAACTTGCAGACACAGGGCTTGCCAGGGAAAACACAAAAAAGTTCCTCTATCCCCTGTAGCTGTTTGTCTCCCGCAGAACACTTTGTTTTCTTCTCTACAATGGTTGTCTTGTAAGCCATTGCTCACCTGGTTGTTTCCTTTCTCCCTTTGTCATTTGTCTTTGTCCCAGGGATATGGCTTCCAGCCAAGCTACGATGGCGACGAGCTCTCCTGCACCGTCAGGAATCTCCACAGGAGCACCAAGTACAAGTTTAGGGTAAGGAAGCCCTGTGATGTTTGCAGTCAAAGCCAGTGATCCATAGGTTTAATTTAGGCTGCAGCATATGTAGAGAGGACAGGCTTCAGGCGAGGAGGGTGCAGAAGCCCACTGTGGCCCTATGACTCATCCGTTTGCAGGATTCTGCCAGCAGGGCGGTGGGCAACTGACAGCATAAACAGGAGGACTCCACAGCTCGTTACATGTGGGGCCCCAGTGAGAAGCTAGTCAGCATTTAAGCCACGCTGGCTTTTTGGCTGGCAGTAGTGTGACTGAGTTTAGGAACAGACAAGTGTCTTTCTCTCCATGTCATTGTATTTTTGTCATCTCCCTCATTTCCCTCCTCTCACATTGTGATGTTCTCCTCTAAGACCTGACTATTTGATTTGTTTGATTGTTGACTGTAAATGGCTCTGATGAATCACAGGTGACCCATCAGACACAGAGACCATTGCAAGAAAGACTCATGATGTTCCTGATAATAAACAGAATAGTGGCGCTTCAGTGAAACTAGCCTAGATTAATGATAAATTATCTACAGTAAATTGAAGGTCTGTGTTGCATCAGCATGTTAATACTTACAGGCAGGGTCAGTATAAAACAACCTCCATTTGTTGGAGAGAGATTGATTCACTATATAGTTATACACTTTTTTTCCCCTGACACCCTCAGTTTTCTTCTTTTTCTCTACTTTCATTAGCAGTGTTCAAACTAAAAATCAGCTAGTTTTGACAGCTTTGCTTCTTACTGTGGTTTCTAAATCTGTCATGGGATTTGCTCCAGGCAGATTTATAAAGGTGTTGAAAATCTTAGATTGGGCTTTGTGAAGGCTTCAGATAGCCCCTGTGTAATACGTCTGCAATCCATGTCAGAAATTGACTCGTGAGAATGAAGGGAGGAAGAAAACCGAACACATCTCATGACGGATCAGGTAATGATTTCAAGGGCTTGCAAATTGTGGAGCAGAAGACCATACTTACTCCTAGAAATGTGATTCTAACACCGCTGGGGTTAGTGGTTTAATTCCCACTAAGGCCATTCATGCTAAATACATATGCAGGCATAATACTCTTAAGGCACTTCAGATAAAAGTATCTTGAGGTTTTCATCTCTGCCTGCGTATTGCAGTGCTGGAGGGCATTGATATACTCAGGCTGAGTTTGAGTTAAGTTGTTCATACTAGGGCTTATGCCTATAATATGATTATTATGTATTGCAACTGAAAAAAAAAATTACCTTTTAAAGGATATGGCTAGTAATATTCTATATTTTTTTATTTCCAGCAAATCCCATGTAAAGACCAAACCAAACGATACATTTATCAAATACTAACAAGTATTGCTTATGTGTAGCCTCTGTGCCAATGATCTCTGTTGTTGTCCAAGAAATATTTAAAACATTTTAATGAGCTCTCTCATATACACCATCCTACTTCCATAAACACTCACTGGTGTGCATTTATGCACAGAAAATAGTCCCCAGCAAATGTTTACTTTTGAGCAGCAATAGACAATACAGTGCCCAGCTGTTGTAAGAAATTCGGTAGCCCTTTTAAAAAGTGAATCCTTATATTAGTAATCATTTTTAACAATTAAAGGTCTTCCATAGCAACCAACAAGCTTCAGGCTGAGTGTTTCAGATAGCGTAGGAAAGTTAGGAATTATTGAGTGACAGTTTAATTCATAATTGGAATTTATGGCTTTTTTACATTGACAGTAATAAAGATATAGCACCTGTCCCCTTTAAATTTAGAGCAGGGTAGTTTTATTTAATTGCCTAAGTTATGCGTAGCTGCTATATTCTACAACTTGGTCATAGTCAGTTTGGTTAAATAGCTGTGTTATACTCTGAAATTAAACTCTTATTAGTTGAAGCTCAAAGCTGCTTCACACTAATTCAAAGCACTCCTCTACCTAATACTTGTTATTTGCCTGCAGCAAAACACAACAAGTGCTCTTTCCATCTGTCCAGCGCTTAATAACATGAAACCATATAAATGTGTAGACTGATAATAAAATTAGTAAGCTTTACTCACATAGCCAGAAAAGTCCATACCACAGCATTCTTAAACATGATACTGACAGAAAGGTCTTGTGTTACCCAAACAAACTGCCATATGCCCAAATGAAATGTTCATTAGTCACTTTCAACACTCCCTCCCTCCCTCATTTCCAATTATCCAGCTGTGCTGTGTGAGGGGAGGCTGGGTGCTGTGCAGGGTTTGTCTTGTACAGTATGCGGATGTGCTGTACTCAGCAGGCTCACAGAGATTTTCATATAATTGCCACATGTGCCACACTGAAATGCAAATGCCACTGAAGCTTATTGCCTCATTTTTTGATTGCAATGCTTGTGATGTCTAAGCAGTTTTGCTGAAATGTATCTGTAGATTTAAGGAGCTGAATTTGTTTTGATAACGTGGTATTTGTCTGAAGCCATTTTGGTTGCAGGCAAAGTGTGTCACACTCACTGTGTCTCTCACATCCCTTCATTACCGTTCTCTGAGTCCAGTCGGCGCTTGTTATCAGGAATCATAATGACCTTTATTCACTTGCCCTTATTGACTGACAGGAATAATATGAGTTCTCACTGCTTGTATTCATGCACTTTCTCCAGGTGGCGGCATACAACTCAGAGGGGAAGAGCAACCCCAGCCAGGTAGTGGAGTTCATCACGAACCCAGACAGACCCAGCAGTCCCTGCAGGCCTGTCATCAGAGGAAGAATCCTGCCCAACAGCTTCAAGATGGCTTGGGGTGAGAGCACCCCCCCCCCCCCCCTTTTTTTTTCTTCTTTTTTTTAAAAATACCTGAGTCTTAGATGTAGTTGACAACCTGACAAGGCGAGTTTACGATTTCACTTTTCTCATGAAGCTCTGTCTGACCAGAGATTAATCTGCTAGAGACAGATGATTTTCCAAGTAGTTTGTACAATGGATGACTGACAGTTCTCTCCTTCATTCGGACATCCGCATGAGTCCTGCCTAACCCTCACTGGGCAAACACATCACTCATTGCTGTGCCTGGTCTCTGCTTCCAGTTTTCAAAATGGAAAATAAATATGTCTTCGGATCTGGAAACATTGTCAAATTTCTCTCTGTTTCCACTGAAAAGAGATTCTGTAGACATTTGGGTGCAAAAGGCCACCTCATGCTTAATCTACATTTAGATTTCCTACTAACTGCATAATACTAAAGAGTTTTGGGAATTATCGGAGGCAGTAAGTTCCGCTATCATGAAATCATTCCCCATATTTCATAGTTTGTTGATTTGCTTCAGTGCTCATTTTACTGGAATGAATCAATTCTCGAGTGCATTTTCCAGACATAACACAGTGAAAACTGAGCTTACTGGGCAATCGTGCTGTTTTATAATGATTTTCTTTTTTGCTTGTTTTGAAATTTAGAGCCCCCAAAAGATAATGGTGGAGCAGATGTCACAAAGTATGTCATGGAGCTGTCTGAGGGCTTAAGTGGTGAGTTGCAAATGCTGACGGTAAAAATGTTTCATTATTTAATTTCAAGTGAAAATGACATTTTTGGACATTGAAAATATTTGTTTATTGACATAATTCAAATGTATTTGAAATGGTTTTTGTACTCTAGGCTTGTCGTGGGAGCTGGTGTACTCAGGGCCGGCCATGGAGCATGTGTGTGAAGGCTTGAAGCCCGGCTGCTTCTACCAGACGCGAGTTTACTGCATGAGCGAGGGGGGGCAGAGCCCGGTGAGTCATTCAGCATCAGCACACGTGCACACACAGTCGCACACATGGCCTTGTGTTTCGCCACTGGAATTCAAGGAGTTTGCTGATCAGTTATGATTTTGATTGGGATCACAAAATCAATCTTTTCTTTAAATGAATATATATACACAAGTGCTAACATTACTATTAAATTCAGAAACTGTTAAATTTAACTTAGAACAGACTTATAATTGCAAAGCTGGATCACCCCACACATCCAATATGTGTAAACAGACACCTTCCCCATATTGGTTACAGCAATCCACTCAACAATGTAGCTGTATAAAACTGATAAACAAGTACTGTTTTTTTCTATTGGCTGTATTTTTATTGATGCATTTCTTGGCTGTTACGTATACAGTAATTGTTAGGCCAGGCAGCCATGAATCTCATCACGTCCCAGGGTCGATCTGATAAATTTTACATGACTAATTCTAGATATGCACTCTATTTATGGTGAGTTTTAATAGGAAATTGTCATTCACCCACTCTCCTATGTTTTGGAGATTAGACTATGCTTCCTGGTGTGCAAGTACAAGGCAAAGCCTGCTAATCGATTAGCCCTCCCTGCATGTGTCAGAGGATGTTTTTCTTAATTAGTTCAGTTCACAGACGCTCTTCATTAATTTCTTCATCAGCTGTTAGTGCATGCATTTATTCATGATGGGGCTTGTAAAGAAACATGAGTCATGGTAGTGAGCTCCTGCTTTTTGGTGCAGCACAATGTGACATAACACTCACATGTTTGCCTTTTGTCACAGAAGTTGAGTTTGAAAAAGACCTTTTTTTTTCGCTCGCCAGACAATCTGTCTTATTCTATCCACTGCTTTGTGAGGAACACAGAATATCTCTCTTTATGCCGGCGTAGCTTTGAACGATGCATCCGTATTTGTGTGGTTTCTAGTCTGCCGTAGCTGGAGACGGTCTGATAAGCTGGGTAAAATGACAATCTTTGTCCAGTGCGTTTGTGTGGTGTGGGAAAGAAAGAGAGGCGGGGTGTGAGATTGTCAACTTATTATTTTCTCTGGGTCTTAATTGGTGTGTTGTCTTCCCTTGCAAGCTGTCGGAGACCCTGCAGGTCCAGACTCTCGCAGTGCCCCCAGGGCCCTGCCAGCCCCCTCGGCTGGTGGGCAAGCCCAAAGCCAGGGAGGTGCAACTGCGCTGGGGTGAGTCATTCCTCTCCAACTCAGATCTGTGTGGGAAGTATTCTAGCTTCTGTTGATGCATTTATTTGTCTAACAAAGTACCTCAAAGCTGCAAGCTTTGATTATGCAGTTTGTATTGTTTGTATATTTATCTTTGTATATAGACTGGTTTTGTTTTTCTTAGCCAACCCTTTTTCAAGTATATTGATTTATAAACACCGGTTGCACAAATTTCCCAGGTCCCCCTCAGGTAGACGGAGGCAGCCCAGTGTCCTGCTACAGTGTAGAAGTGAGTGGGCCGCAGTCTGAGGAGAGCAGGGAGGTTTACCAGGGTCCAGAGCTGGACTGCTCTGTGGGAGGCTTAATGCCTGGTAAAACCTACAGCTTCCGGCTCAAGGCAGCGAACAAGGCTGGGGTGAGAAAGACTGTCAAAGCTGATCTGTCAGTAACAGGAGAAGGAATTGTTTTTCTCCGATACATGTTTTCAAACCTCTCTCACTAAATTTCATTTAAAAAGTCTAATATTAGATTTTGTAGTTGTATTCAGTTGTTTTTTTATTTCTTTTCTTTTCTTCTGTGCATATAGTTTGGGCCTCTTTCTGAGCGCTTTGAGGTTACGACCGGCCCCGGGGCACCTGAGCAGTGCAAGGCACCTTCCACCACATGCAAATCCCCCAGCTGTGTTGTTATAAGTTGGGAGGTAAGACAGGCTCTACTTCAGTTACCCCCACTAATGTACACAAATTATAATTATATATATTTTGACTGGAGGTAACTTGCATACACAGCATTATTATTAAAGACGACCACAGTGTCCTCTGTTTAAGTGCTGATGGGCATTCTTGCTGGTGTTTGTCTCTTAGGCCCCTCCTTGCAATGGAGCGCCAGTGACAGAATTTCGTCTAGAGTGGGGAGCTGCTGAGGGCAGCATGCAGGTGTGTTACAGTGGACCGGGACTCAGCCATGAAATGAAAGGGCTGCTGCCTGCAACCAACTATTTCTGCCGGGTACAGGTGAGCATGAACAAACAATTTATTTGATGAATCCAAGGGTAACATCACTGAAACAACAACAGCAATATTCCTGTGTAGGTCTGTGGAAATTAATTTGATCCAATGAGTGGGTGTGATGCCCTTATGGGTTTGATTGGAATTTTTACTGGCAATGTCAGTATAAAATATACAAATTCCACCCTCCTTTTCTCTACCTTAGAGCTTTGATCAGCAGTGCTCAAGCAAAAATCTGCTTTTAAGTCCATCACAGGATCTGCCCCAGATAGATTTAGAAAGTGTAGAAAGATTCTAAAAGAAAAAAATTTGCTTTTTGAAAGTGCAGATCAGGGTATCTGCAATGTGTCTGCAATCAAAATGTGACTTGGTGGGAACAAAGGGGGGCATGACAACTGGGAACAGTCCTGCCTCAGTTGTTCTGTCTGTTGCGGTACCATTGGAAGTTGTGATCATAATTGTCCAAAAAACATTGCAATTACTGTAAATGACATCATACCATCAGGATGCAGCCGTGGTTTGGTTGATAATTATTATCAACTCAAACGAGTTTTAAGTTTCCAGGTCGTCAGGTTTCAGAGATTCCTTTTTGTGGGTTTAGGTGTTTGGCAGTGATTTGTAGAACAGCTGTTAACTGTGAATTGATTATTGACACAGTATCCCTCTCACATCAGTGCAGGGTGTGGAGTCCATTTGAATTTGTTGAGCAGCTGCGTAGCAAAAGATGGTTATTTTTTAGGATTTGCTGTATTGGTGGACAGAGGTTTGATTCTGTGCGCTTGCCTGTTTTGATGGCTATCCAATGCCTGCTACATTACCACTGTTTGTAGTCTGCAGTCGGTTCACTCATTACTTCATCATGATGAGTGGACTGATACAGCAGCAGGTGTCTCTATTGTGCTGTTCCATTGAATGCATTTCTAGACTGTCACCAGTGTAGTCAGCGTTTGTCTAATAGAAGAGACAGCGTCTGGCATTAAAACATTGGCTTTGTCCTTTGGGTCTGGTTCAGGCTGAAATTTCAGGCCGTGCTGTACTCTTGCAGCCTCTTTTGTGGCCCAACAGGGGAGGAAGGGAGGAACTCTGGCTGCTTATGGGTCCTCACACACATTTTTTTTCACCATTGCCACTATTGGTCCACAATACAGACAGTTCTCATCTGGTTTAAGTGCTCAGACCATCCCTAAATATTACACTCTGGTCAGACTATAAAACCAGACTTTCATTACAATAGTTGATTAAAAACCTAACCCACGTTGTCCTAGTTTTTCAAATATGTAATTTTATTTGTTTTTCCACTCTTTAGGACTTGGCTAGAAAATGAAAAACCACGTTGAAACCCTTACCAGCTATGTTTACTTTGGAACTCCACCTTGTGGTCAAATGTGGGCGTTACACACGTGTGTCCTCTCACGTCACAAGTGAGAGTTGACGTTGACTTGATTTGCTGACTCTTGTGTCTCGCTGTTGTTCAGGCTGTGAATGTGGCCGGCGTGGGGCCCTTCAGCGAGGCGGTGTTGTGCCAGACGCCCTGCTCGGTGCCCGCAGCCGTCAGCAACATCTATGCGCTGAAGGAGTCCGAGCTGCAAAGGTACGAGACTCCAGTGGAAGCAGATGAGGATGAAGACGAGGAGGAGAACAGTTCCCGGCCTCCACCGCTCTACTCTCCATCCACCTGCCTGGGTATTTGCTGGGACCCCCCGTGTGATCACGGTTCTGAGATCACTTCCTACCTGATTGACCTCGGAGAGCGCCAGCCCATCGTTATTGGTCCCGTCACCAAACACATCATCCAGCATCTGCAGCCTGACACCAGCTACAGGTTGGCGCTTCCTCATTGTAAATGCAAAGGGTTACGAAATGTTGCATTACATGTGTACTACACAACACAGCACCTTGCGGACCTACCATTTTTGAAAATTAGATCTCAGCGCTCACAAGTTGATACAAGTCAATTATATACACAGCATGCCTAATTAAGTCGGTTTGTGGCGCACGGGCTGCGCAACCGAATATGACTAGATGTTACCCTAAATCCAGAAAGCCTGGATTTACAAATGGACAGGCAGCATTTTGGGTAACAGCTGGGGTGCTCAGCCCTGACACCAAAATTTTTTTACCATGCCACAGCTAATATCAGCCGATGACTTGTCTGTATTAGTTTTTCTTTTAGGATTGTCAAACAGGTATTTTTACATGAAACTCCAGTCAAACAGAGTCAGAGAAAATAAAGTCTCTCTCATGGATTCCTATTTTATGAAAGTCTTATTATTTATCTGAAATGTCATCTGCACAGAATGTATTTCACACTGGTTTAATTATGTGCTGTTTATTTTAGGCCCACACAGTACTGTGGCAGTTACACAGTGCAGTCTGGAAGCTGTAGGACAGTGACATATTTTTCATTGTTTTGTCTCAACACATAATGAAACAAAGCCTTAGGCTGAATTAAAGTGCTGACTTTCAGCTTTTATCCAGTGAGGGTGTGTTCAGAACCAGATACAGAGTCAAAACATTCTTAAGTGTGTCACTGTCAGAGTGGTCACAGACTGTACATTAACAGAGGCTTAACATAAATATCTGTCAATGGGATAAAATACTGTTAGTGCCACTTTGGCAGTCACTGCAGTGCTTCCGCTCAGGTCAGCTCAGTCCTCGCAGCCCTCTGATGTTGACATCTCCCTTTCTTCTTCCTCAGGATCCGAATCCAAGCCCTGAACAGCCTGGGAGCAGGCCCCTTTAGTCACACCTTTAAGCTGAAGACGAAGCCCCTGCCCCCGCAGCCGCCCCGCCTGGAGTGCACTGCCTTCAGCCACCAGACCCTCAGGCTCAAGTGGGGCGATGGCCCAGCCAAAGCCGCCACCTCAGACGCCCTCCAGTATCAGCTGCAGATGGGGGACAAGAGCGGCAGGTCAGTGGCGCATTAGTCAGGCGAGGGGAAGTGACCTGACAAAAGATAAACTGATAAAGAGAGGAGACTGGTGTTTGAGCAAAAGCTTCAGATAACTGTATCGAGGAGGGTGGGGTACAGAGAAAACAATGCGCTAGGAGTGCCTTATAAGGAGACAGGAACTGATGATCTGTTTTATGCCGCTGTATATTTCCTGACAGAGGAGTCACTTGTCTTGTTCTCTTTTTGTCATCTTTACCCTTTTGCTCATTAAATCTCTCTCTCTGTCTTTCTTTTCATGTTCCTGTCATTGCAGATTTATATCCTTGTATAAAGGACCATGCCACACACACAAAGTCCAGAGGCTTAATGAGTCTACCTCTTATATGTTCCGCATCCAGGCCTTTAATGAGGCGGGCGAAGGGCCCTTCTCCAATGTTTACACGTTCACCACCCCACGCTCTCCTCCAGCCCCTGTGAAAGGTACAGTGGCAGCTCTCAGCTCTGCCTTTCTTGTCTCTTTATTTTTTTTTTTTATTTCTTTCTCTTCTGTTCTTTCTCTCTCTTTCTCACTCATTCATTCACTTTACCCGATGTGGATATCAGCTCTTATTATCTTTACAAACACTCACTGCTGACATACAGACAGCCAGTGTGCTCAGCTTTTAACCTCAGTCGACCCAAGTTTGACTCGCATTTGATTAAGTCCCAGGCAAGCAGAGATTCACTTGTCGGCTGTCATCATGAGTCGGGTTGCTCAGCGCTGTGGTGTGGTCTCGACCAGCCTCTGCAAAGCCTCTTTTGATCCTACACGTTGAAGTCAGTAATGAGGACGTGGGTTTTATTCTCAGTGCGCCACCTCTTTTGAAGCACGCTGTCATGTGCCAGTTTGTCAGTGTTACTCAACTCTTTGTTTGTCTCCCCACACAGTGAAGTGGACTCTCAACTATAAACTGTTTGAATTCAGACTAACCATTTGACATAAAGTGTAAAGCCTAATATCATAGTGTCACAAAGGATTAGAACCCCTCTCTGCTCCACGCTCCCGGCACTTTACCAGTTCAATACAACCACATATTTTTTTATTGTTTTTGCTTAAAATGCCACCTACCTAAAGAAGAGCATGACTCATACTTATGGCACTCTGCTGATGGGGAAATGTTACATGTAGTTGTCTAGAATTCACTCTTAATTCAGCTGAGTCACTGCACATATCAAAGCAAGTTCTCTTGTATTAAAGCAAATGCATTCAGTAGCAGCCACCAAAGCTCAGATTCAAACAGAAAGTTGGAAGTTTGAATGTTAAAGAATTCAAGGCTACAATCATAGGTTGCAAATGAGGTTATTCTGAATTCTGTCCCTGAGTTTTTGTAGGTTTAGACCAAAGTAGTTTTTCACACGTCAGTGTGGTTCTTCCCTTCAGTGAGGAGCATCACTAAATAGAGTTTTACTCTCCTTTGTTTATGATTATATGTTATTCTAACAAATGGGTAGAAGGCTAAGATGTCAGTTAGTCATTTTAACATGCATGTACCGCGTATACCATATAAAGATTTTCAGGCGGTGTCCGCAGAGCTGTTGGTGTTATTTGTATTTACACTTGTTAATATTGACATTGAATAGCCAATATTTAGGATAATGCTTTCTACCCTTCACTGTACCTTTCATTACATCCGCTCTCTCTTCCTCTCGCTCACGCAACCCTCACCCTCCAGCCCCTAAAGTGGAGCGTCTAGATGACAACTCCTGTGAAGTCACATGGGAGGTCCTGCCGCCCATGAAGGGGGACCCGATCACCTACACCTTGCAGTGCATGATGGGAAACTCTGAGTTTAAACAGGTACTGATGTGTGAAGGTCTGGGTATTTTTCGGGTCTTTGTATTTCATGTCCTTCACTTGTTACCTGTGAGTGACCCTCCATTCATCACAGTGGCCTTCTGATGCAGGTCAGGATGCAGATGGAGCTGGGGGGCCTTAATATTTTCAGCGTGGCATTGTAGCGTTCTGTATAAGTCAGCGCTGGCTTTAAATTCCCCATTATGCAAAGGTCATTGATCCACGTGGTATCCCAGGTGTCTAGCCCCTGCCAGCACATTCATCCCTCTCAGTGGCCTCCAGCTACGTTAATGTGGAATAATGGCTACCGCAGGCTTATGCTAATCCCACCACATCATACATGGCAATTGAATCAGGGAGTTGAAATATGTGGCTGCCATCCCGCATGAGTTTGTTTCCATCTTTATTGTCAGTCTCAGTGGCCTGGACTCAATCTTTAAGAAAGGAGAATTATTCATTTTCTGAGGATTGGAGTTTGATTTAGGCGGTTTGCTTCAGTCTTTGGACCAACCAGGCCAGTTGATCAGCTGATGTATAACTGACAATTTGATAACTTTATACTTGCGCTAGTTTAACACCCAGTATAAAGTAAAAACAGTTTGTGCCCTCCTCTAGTAATCTTTGTCTTTTTCATTAGATTCCCAATTTACAAAGAAAAGTTGTGAATGTGTCAATTTCATTTTTACACCTACTTTTATCATTTAAATGTACAGTTATATAACTCAGCAAAGAGAATTATCAAAAAAGTGTCACTCTAGCAACCAAACAGATCAGGTTCACAAGGCTCTCCAAGAACTCGTGGGTGTGTCAGCTGGGTAAACAGCAAAGGCAGATGGCTTCCCGCTTCATCCAAGGTGACAAACAACATAACTAATAGATAAATCAGAAAATAGCTTGCAAATTAAATAGATAAAGCTAAAAGAGGAACATATATCTGTTTTTCCATTATGCCTGTCACAGAGATGATGGGTGACTTCATCCAATTTGTCAGAGGTAGCAACATGGGAAGAATTTGATACAAACAAACCTAGTTTCACTAATATTGGTCACCAGGTTCAGTATTCATTCAAGCAGCTGAATTACTGCGTTTCCTTAGTCATATCACAAGCATGGTGATGAAATGGAAGGAAAGATGCAAAAGACAGAAATAATTGATTTGTGCAGTTAAAAAATATGTAGTATCTCACAAAAGACAAAAAATCTTATTTTCAGTTTTTAATCACACTTCTCCTCCCCTCCCCATCCTGTTTTGCAGGCCTACAAAGGCTCCGCCACATCCTTCCACGTACAGAACCTGCAGCCCAACAGTGACTACCGTTTCCGGGTGTGCGCTATCAGGCACTGCCAGGACGCCCCGGAGCTGAGCGGTCCCTACAGCCCCACGGTGACCCTCTCCCCACAGCGGAACGAGGTGGCGGTGGGCGGCGGCGCGGCCGGCTCGGGGTCCAGGGCCGGCACAGAGTCCAGCCGAGCCAGACGGAGCCTGACGGACGAGCAGTGCGCTTTCCTCCTCCTCATGGTGTTCGCCGTCATCGCCATCCTCATCGCTTTTGTTATTCAGTACTTTGTCATTAAATGAGCAGTTTGCGCCACCCAGCTGCAGGGTTATAGCTTTATTCTTTCTCCCCCTCTCTCTGTTGTTTTCTATTCTTCATTTTATACTTACTGTTTTCCGTTGTCAACAGAGTAATCGCATTACTCCCATTAGGGTGTAAGGGGAGGAAGGGCTGGTGAGTGAGAGCTGAATATCAGTTATAAATTGAGGATGTAACACCTTATTAGGCACCTGTGATACCTCCCTGACTCTCCTGCCTTTGTCACCTCGCCCCAGCTTTGTGGTGTCTGTTGTTCAGTTCAGATTTCTGTTCCATTATGATCAGCTTCTTGTGCATAAGGAACTCTGAAAGAGCAGGGATTTGGTTTATTTTGGGGAGAGGGTCGAGGGGAAGGGGCGCTTCGACTCATGTACTTGTTGATTACAGTATATATGTATATATATACATATATATATATATATATATATATATATACATATACACACACACACATATATACATATACATATATATGTGTGTATAGAAATAGTCATTATTTATATTTCCATTTATGTGTCCAGTATGAAACTGTTTTTGGTAGGTGTGCTCCAAAAATAGTATGTAGGTGTGTCATTAGCCTATGTGCTATTTGATCCTGGGACCTGGTGGGCCAGTGTTTGCACAGTGAGGTGTGTGTATATTGTATGTAGTTTGTGCCACCGAGGTACACGGCTGGGAGGGCTTCAGGGCCAGATGAAGGGACTTGAGCCCCTGCTGGAGTTTAAGGGGTCTAGTGAGAGAAGAAACCGAAATGAAAATCTTGCTCACATCATAGAACGTTCATATAGCACTTTCCAACCTTTTTGATGTTCAGAATGTTTAAGGATGCAAAAATGACTGGAGAAATGTTAGTATATTTTTGTACAGTGAAGACACAAGGACCTGTAAGTTTGAGAAAAAAAAAAAAAAGCTCAGAATAAAGTTAGAAAACAAACAAAAACCAAACTAACAGTGAATTCTAATTATTTTTACTATCATATAGTTATACTGTAGCTTGTTTTTACAATCATGCAGCTGCTTTCCTCCGAAATATTGTTGTTCAGCACAAAAAATGTATGCTTAACTGTATGTTTTGTTTTATTTTGTTTTTGTTTTTCCCCAGTAATTGATTTTGCACCTTAGTGAAAGAAAACCTTGACTGATTGCGTCTTGGGTCTTGTGATGCATTTTATAGAACACACTTTGAGATTGTGCAAGCCCTACTTGTGTTTTGGGTGTTTTAAAAGTTGTAGTACCACATAATGTGTCACTGAAACAGCTGATCTATCTCAGCAAAAAAAAAAAAAAAAATTATAATAATTGAAAAAAAAAAAAAAAAACAGAAAAAAGTATGTACCAGTTGTTTCAGAGGCCTTAATTGGAGAGGAAAAAAATCTCGGGAGAATTTTCTTAATTTCTCTTAAGTTTTCAATGTTTTTCTTTTAGTGTTAGAAAACACTAAACTGTGTTTTATTTTCTTTTATTTTTGCAACATTTATTTGATGTTAGTAAACATACGTAATCGTGAGAGAAATGGAAAGTAGTTCTATGTATTACTTATGATTTACTTTGATTTTTTTGTCGGGTCATACATGTGTGAAGTATATTTTTTTATAATATTGAAGTAATATAAGTTAATACTCTCCAGAGAAAATAATAAATCCTGAGTACTCATGAATCATGGAACGCAAATGGCAGATACAAAATATCATGTACTTCCTGTGAATCAATATTTGCCTTTTCTCTGTATGTTAAGTATTCGTAACAGATTGCTAATGCTGAGTTTTCACTGGTAATCTGGCTGTAGGGTCTAGTGTTGTTTGGTTTTGGGCAGATAACTGCTGTTGCAACTGTAAAAATGAAATACAGGTACCTTGCAAAACGTCTTGGATAATTACATGATTTGGTCTTTGAGGCATTCTGCAAATGTCTTCTCTTTGTCATTTAAAGAATTCAAATTCCTATTTTTGATAGCGATTGCAACGTGTGCCATTTTAACACCTCTTCACCCTGGGCTTACTACCTTTGGCTGGGGAGATTAACAAAATGCTACAAAAATGAGTAAAATATGCACAAAAATAGAGACCATTTTTATGTAATTTTAATGTTTGCAGTTACCTCATACACCGTACATTCCAAAATGAAAATTTGTTATACTATACATACTACCAGACATATCACTTTAAAATGTTCGTTATGGGAAAAATGTATAATCATAGGTATGTATCTAAAGTGTATCTGTATAGCCATGATATCTACAAAGGATCCATGCACAATAAAAGATTTATAATTCTTAATCATGTGTGAAGTTTGGTTTTGTTTGTCTCCAATTCCTGATACGTTAATAGACAGCTATGATGAACACCTTTGTTCACTGAAACTGTGTACAAGGTTAACTCGATATAGTTCGGTCACCTGTCCTATATCTGTGTGCAGGGCATGTTAAACAGCAGATATCCAGCCAATTTCTGTATGTGCTGCCCTGCAGTGACTTTATTTCTAAAAGAAGTCTGGAAAGATTCCTTTATATGGAAAGACATATTTGCACTTGTACTGTATATTCATTTTTTTTCCCTTTTTTTTTTTTTTTTCTTCTTACAACACAACCTTAGGAGCACACCATGCTGAATTTCACTGCAAATTTTACTTGTGTGAGACAAATAAAGCTTTGAATCTTTTTGAATGTGACAAAAATGTCACTTGATCATTTCCAAGCCTTTGAAACTTTTGTACTGCAGTAAATTATCTTACATCTCAGTCTTGATGCATGTACAGTTGAGTATGCTAAGACAAAGTCACGTTAGCATTACATTTCATTTCGTTTTTATAGTATGAAGTAAATTAAGTTTGACAAGTAATTAAAATCCTTGCTTCCAACAAAGGAAACAGAGTTGTGGGAAAAGACATGTAAAGGAAATCTAACAAAGGAACAGTAAAACAAAACCTATTACCAATGTGAATCAGATGAGCTCCACATTATGGACCCTCTGTACCAGTACATTAAGGTAAATGACAGGACTGAACCTGAGTTAGAGTTGACTGCTATTTCTCCACTCAAAGAATGAGTTGTTATTGCTGTCATACTGTCATGTTAACAGATGGCCAAAATCAAAATGGAAACAGTTTCTGTTCTGTCACTGGGGCTACTTCTCTTTCCTTCCTTGTCTCATTTTTCATTTTGTGTCTAAAGACAAGAAAACTTGTGCCCAAGCATCAAGAGGAACAATGATCAACTCCCGCTCATGCACATAATACAAAGATTTTAATGTTATTCTGTTGATATTTCTTCTCTGTGGTCTTCATTTGTTGTGACCTTAGAGTTGAACGCTGCTGCTACACATTTGCTCTTTTGTGTGTGAGGATATGTGTATGTGAGGGATACTGTTGAATGAAAACTACTGAGGTAAGACGTAAGAGTTGCACAAGCACACCTAAGTGGTGTAAGCAAGCGCGCCATGATTGATGAGGGTGAAAGTGGGCTTGCTTGTCTCAGTCACCAGTCTGTGTGTGACATTGGCTCTTGTTGAGACACAGTCTGGAAACCCTTTAAAAAAAAAAAAAAAGGGGGCAAACAAGCTCTCCTAGTCCTGTTGCTTTGACAGGAGTAAACAATGACAGAGCAGGGACGTTCCCACTGCCCCTCTCAGGTCTGAGTGGTGCATCCGGCCATGGGTCAGCCCAGAGTACACACACAAATACACCCTTATGTCAACGTGACTCTTGTCGCAAAGGTTCATTTAGATCTAATGGATACGATGGCTCTGAACCAACAGAGCACACCGCTGGTCATCCAGCAGGTCGTCCAGGGTTTGGTGACTAATGACACTTTGGACACAATACAGGAAAACCTGTAGATCAGGAACTGAAACTACGTCTTGTAGTTGTCGGGGGAATGCCATCCTTTAAGAAATAAAGTGACAATTAAATTCACACAGTTAACAGTTTTCCAGTTTTCATTTTTGATCTGCAGAGCCTGTAAGACACTTTCTCTCTTTCCGAAACGTTAACTCACACCTTTGATTTGGATGGATGTGAAGTTAAGAACATTGTGCGCTAACTCATTAGAGGTCACACCAGATTAAAGCCTGTAATCTTACATCGAAAAACCAGGCTCTAAACCTCAACCAGGCACAAGAATTCACACAAAAATCTCTCAAATCAACAAATCCCCATTTATTCACTGTCTATGGATCACTGCCAGATTTTACACTCTGGATTTTAGTAGTATTTTGACCTTTTTAGGCCTTTGTGTCAGTTCCTAAAATGGCATTCCTCTCCAACCAGAATTGTTGAAGTTAGGTTTGTTATAACAAGCGTGATAGGTAACTTGAGGGTGAAGAGGGAGAGACGAGCTGGTGGGAGTGTGGAGTGATGAGGCCGAGCGCAGAGACAGATGGGGCTGGTGGGCAATTAAGCAAACACACAACTCATTTTTTCAGTGACCACTTCCAGAAGGCTTAGCAAACACGCTGGGACTTCAGTGATCGATGCATTCATTAATGAAGTTATAGCCCTCTTTGTACGTATATCTCTTATGTATTTATGCTCAGTCCAGATTAGTATGATCCTCAATCTGCATTTATGCTCCCAGAGGAGCAGCAGCGGTGGAGGTGGGTGGGTGGGGTGGGGGCTTTCCCTCAAATCTTATTCCCTTCATCTTATGCCTTTTACCGTCATCCGTCCCGTCATCATTTGATTACGCAGATCACTTGGACGCGCACACACAGCAGCAGGCAGCCTCCCCGTTGCTCCCTGACTCCTTAGGGTGCTGTGGAGGAGGTGCTCCTTTCTTCGTCTCTCACTGGACCTCGACTGGCTTGTTCAGCATCAGGGACCAGCTCTGCCACTTAGTGTGATTCCTCCTGCTGCTGCTGCTGCTGCTGCTGCTACTACTACTACTACTCTCCATCGACACACAACTAACACAAGAGAGACCAAGAAGAAGTTAAAAGGTTGAAAGATCCAGCTCAGTTTTAAAGGTAATGTCTCCAACAAAGATTTCTGTCTGCTTTTAGAATTGGAGTTAAAAGATCATACCAGTGAGTTTGCATGCTGTAGCCCTTGTAATTACCTTTACTTTATATTACAGTTAACTATTTGTCAAAAATTTTGTTGATGTGTTTCACAGTTTCAAGTGGAAATAAATTAGCAGACACTTGAGTACTAATTAAGTGTGCATTTATCTTTGTAAAAGTTTCCATTTTGCCACAAGGAAGCAATGCAATCATTTTAAATAGATACTGCTAACAGATGTCCATGAGTAATGTATACATCATTTGTAGTTAAGGAGATAAAACCCTTCCTTCAGCTACCTGTCGGGTCTTGATTTCACACTTCACTGCACGGGCACTGAGTGGAAGTTGGGATGCCTTGGGCCAGACCGCAGGTGGACCTTAATGCTGGTGGAGCACCGGAGGCCATTGACCACTACAGCTCAGATGACCACCACTACGAGGGCTCCCTCTTCCCCACCTCCACCCTCATCCCTGTCACTGTCATCTGCATCCTGATCTTCATTGTCGGGGTGACGGGCAACACCATGACCATCCTCATCATCCAGCACTTCAAAGACATGAAGACCACCACCAACCTCTACCTGTCCAGCATGGCGGTGTCTGACCTCATCATCTTCCTCTGCCTGCCCTTTGACCTCTACCGCCTGTGGAAGTACGTGCCCTGGCTGTTTGGGGAGGTGGTGTGCCGCCTCTATCACTATATCTTCGAGGGCTGCACCTCGGCCACCATCCTCCACATCACGGCTCTGAGCATCGAGCGCTACCTGGCCATCAGCTTCCCCCTAAGGAGCAAAGTGGTGGTGACCAGACGTAGGGTCCAGTACATCATCATCGCCCTGTGGGGTTTTGCCCTGGTTTCTGCAGCTCCCACGCTCTTCCTGGTCGGGGTGGAGTACGACAACGACACGCACCCGGACTACAACACGGGGCAGTGCAAGCACACCAGCTATGCCATCAGCTCCGGACAGCTGCACATCATGCTCTGGGTGTCCACCACTTACTTTTTCTGCCCGATGCTCTGCCTAATCTTCCTCTACGGCTCCATCGGGTGCAAGCTGTGGAAAAGCAAAAATGACCTGCAAGGTCACTGCGCCATGGCCCGGGAAAGGTCACACAGGCAGACAGTCAAGATACTGGGTGAGTGGATTTATTTAATCTCTGCAGACATGAAAGCTCACACCTATACCACTACAGCTGAGTGTCAGCCATCAGATAATGTTTGGCCCTTGTATGTTCAGTGTTAAAGTGTTACACTCTGTATATCAGAGAGCAGGTTTGTACGATCAAACAGACAACTGTTACAGCACTGTGACTAAAAGTTTCACATAATGATCATCAGTGATTATACACAAAAGTGCAGACATTTCACATTATCCAGAATTCACACTTTCTAAAACTTTCCTCTCATTGCCAGAAAATAAAAATAAAAACAAACAGATCACTCTAATTCATTCATTGTAGGTAAAAAGCTTAAACCAGAAATCTTTTGCTTTACACTGTCAGTCTGTCTTTTATCATTGCTGAAGCAAACTAAATAAGTGATCACAAACACTAGCTCAGCTGAGTGTGTGTTTGCTATAGCAAACTGAACTGTTGTTTTCACAGATATTTAGAGAACTGATTTGTACTCCATTTAAACCCCTTTTCAAGGTGGTTTCACTAGTCTGCTCGGCATAAAACTTCCAGCTCTCTGTATGTGCTTTCACGGGGCCATTGTGGTTCTTTTATCCTGCAAGTTTGAGGAAGGAAAAGCTGGTGCCATGTGTGCTGTTATTGATGTCAGCTGCTTAATTATTCTGTTTTGTCTGAGACTAATCATGTCCTGCCACTGCACATACTGATTGGCTTAATTTGCAGCTCTGGCATACTGTGCAGGCAACCCTGTTTTACAGTATCTGTATTAACCAAATATTAATCATGATCCATCCACTAGGATATTAATGCTGTTCATTAGCTGAGCACACACTGTATCCTCATTTGTTGAAACCCCAAAATCGATTGTCATGAGAAGCCTCCATAAATCAACCCTAACAGAAATTTACATGCTCCTGCAGTCAGTCCGTGATCACTGTTCCCATACAGTAAGACATGATCAACTCTGGGAAAAAAACAAAACAAAACTGTGGCATCTGTTCTTTCTGGAAATCTACATAGTGGGTCTTCAATTTATGGGTAACTGTTATTGACAATTCACTATTAACTGGGTTCATGAAGGCCAGATTTACCTCTCTTTAAATTATTAAATTGACATTTATTATCCTTTGAGAAATTATTGCTCACATCAGAAAAAATTGATGGTAATTGTATCCTCAGGGGATTCTTGATCAATACCAGTGACTCAGTGATTACCTCACCCACCACTGAGATTTCTGGTTTTGCGAAAGATAAATAAAGCTTTGTTCTTTCTTGGATTTATCACATAGTTTCTGCTGCATTTATGTCCTAATTAGCTTGCTACTTGCCTGTATTGTGAAAATGTGACTGTGTTTTTGGGGCCAATTACAGGCCATCATCGCTTAAGGGAACAAGAGAGGTTGTGCATGTGAGTGTGTGCATTTGTGCGTGGGCTTTAGGAGAGGCTCTTTTGATGTTGCTGTAATTGCTGCTGGTAATTAATAAATGTCAAGGGTGACCATGGACCACAGATCATAGGCTACTTAAAGATCCTGAAAACCAGTCATCGTAATCAGCTTCTATTATATTTCAACATATGAACATAAACATAATATTGAGTGGCTAGAATAACACTGATTATTTCACATGTGAGATTAATGTATTTGTTTGTATTGATCCTCTCAGTGTTTTGAAGGAAACAGGCTCTGCTGCCAATCATAATTAAACAATATTAGAAACAGAAACAGTGTCTGGTGACAGTTAAGAGATGCTGCTGTCAGTCAAATCTGATCAAACTGCTCCCACTCAGTATCAATGAAGCAGATTAGCTGAGAATGTTTTTTTTTTTTTTTTCTAACTTTAATCTACATTGTTGTTTATTTAGCTGCAAATACTTTGGGTCTGTTTACCCAAAGTACAAAAAAACATATTTTAGCACCTATGTCTGATGATATCTAGCTATGCTATTCATCATCATTCATGCTATTCATTTCTAGTGTATCCAGATATCTATATCATATCTAACTGAAAAAATACACCTCGAAAGCTCATTAACTGATATGTCTTTTTTGTTTAATCTGTACAAAAAAGAGTAAAAACATCCATTTTTGGCTGTACATTGGTGTCTGATGGTGTTCAAAGGTGCTAGTGGGCAGATTTGTTACCTTTGGACGGAGCCAGGCTAGCTGTTTTCCCTGTTTTCAGTCTTTATGCTAAGCTAAACTAGCCACCTACTGGCTGTAGCTTTATATTCACTGTACAGACATGGGAGCAGTATTAGTCCTCTCATCTAACTCTTATTATCTCTTGTTTCCCAAAATGTCTAACTATTCTTAAAATCAAACAAATTTCCTCTTCCATCTTCTTTTCACTTTCAGTGGTGGTGGTGCTGGCCTTCATCATCTGCTGGCTCCCATACCACATCGGCAGGAACCTCTTTGCCCAGGTGGACGACTACGAAACGGCCATGCTGAGCCAGAACTTCAACATGGCCTCCATGGTGCTCTGCTACCTCAGCGCCTCCATCAACCCCGTCGTCTACAACCTCATGTCCCGGAAGTACAGGGCTGCGGCCAAACGCCTCTTCCTGCTGCACCAGCGGCCCAGACAGGCCCACCGCGGCCAGAGACAGCTCTGCGTGACAGACCACATCTCCACCCTGAATGAAAGCCTGACTGGGGTCTGAAGGTTTTTGACAGGCTTGTTTGACTTCATCACAGAGGGAGTGTTTTCAGGCTTCTTTACAGTCCAGGAGTTGCAGCTAAAGAGGAAACTTGTTCAAGTTGTGTAGGGGAGAACTGTCCAATGTTCCATTTTATCTTTGAGGGGAAATTCAGGGCTGAGAGCTCCACTGCTCTTCAATGCAAAGTCGCTTTATTACCACTCAGTGGCATTTTTGTCCACAGAAGCTGGGTGAGGGTTCTCAACCATGTCACATGTCAATTTTATGTCAAGAAAATATTAATTCATTGGATTCCAAGCAAAAAGAAAAAAAAAAGTTGTCCATTTTTCCGTTTCCCTATTTCAGTGTTAGCCGCCTCGTGCAAAAGTATTTACCTCTACATTGTGTGCTGCTGCATGTATTTCTTGCTTGGTGTCAGCACTTGTTGTGCACCATCTCAGTTCACAATTATCATCAATCCGCAGCACTGATTAGTAAGTGATCCCTCCTCGTTAATGACAGATGACGTTTGCAACATTTGACTGTTCATTTGTAATGTTTAATTGTAGTCTCAGCTACACTCTTGTAAGATTGAATTTGTTTAATGTATGGTGAACAATTGTTATCATACTGTTTGTTGTTCTCATAAATCAAGAAAAACAAAACAAGTAAACCTATTAGCTGTGGGCCATTAGTCGTGCAGATTTGCAATTGGGTATTCCGGTGTGTGCGTCTGTGTGTGTGTGTGTGAGGATGTTTGCAGCGCTGTGTGCTATCTCTCCGGTGAATAGATGGAACATGACTCGATAAAAGCAGATTAGTATGAAAATGGGCCAGTTGTTGTCTGTGTGTGTGTTACAGAGGCCACCTGAGCCCTGAGGTTTTGGGGCTGCATACGTGCCGGCCATCACATGTAATCTGACACGGTTATTATATTACCTGGGCTCTGAGTTAGATTTTCACCGGGAGACAACATCCCTGCATCTCCATATTCAAAGTAATGGCTGCTCTAAGTGCATTTCAAAGAGGTAAAAGATATTAGGTTGTCAGCAGCGGCAGAGGTTATTGCTTTTATTACCTCCACTTGCATAATCTTGACACTATTGTACAATTCTTCTTTGATGTTGCATTTTGAATTGGAAATTGTACACTTTTGTACCTCAAGCACCCTGGCAAGAGAGGTAACATCAGACTTATGTATTTTTAACCTGAACAATGTCCCGATCCCAAAATAAACCCAGAGTTTTCCAGGTTCTGTCTGCCATACATCTTGTTCTTTAAAAGGAACTGTCATGATTTTGCCAGTGAATCATCGGGCCTTGGTTTGCACAAATACAAAGAGACAAAGTCGCCCTGGGCTGACTCATCCTCATGACAGTTTCTTCGTCGAGCCATTCGTCTCTGCCAGAGGAGCTGAAGCAGTGGGTAAAAGCTTACATCTCGCACACCATCCTGCCATCACCTGGGGAAAGATCAACAAACAGCACGACTCCTCTGTTGGTTATTTTCTTTACTGATAATGAAGAGAGTGTCTGCGAGCGACTCATCCAGAGCTGTCAACACCTCCTTTAGGCCCTCTTCACACCACCTCGAATCATTCAGCATTAGAAATATACTGTTTGTTTTCCCTCTGCTTTTCAGGCCATGACTTCTACTAAATCAGCAAACCTTGAACATACTGCACACTTCTTCTGGATGTGTAATATGAAGGCAGTGATTTATCTGAATTATAAAAAGTATTCGGAATATAGATAAAATGTGGGGGGCATATCTCCTGAGAGATTTAGAAGTTCATGAGGACTAAAACTAGTGAGCAAAAATACTTTCAATTCAGAAATGACAAGTAATCAAACAGTTTCTACAGTGATATTACACAGTGGCAAGAATAAAATGTGATCTGATCTCCTAAGGTGCAAGTACGCAAACACAATGCTGTGCCTGAGCAAATAACACACAAACAATTCTAATCTTTCATGTTTTTATTGAACACACCCATTAACCATGAGCCCTTGGATTTAATAACTGGTTGAATGTCCTTTGGCAGCAATATAACCTCAAACAGCTGCTTCCAGTTGCTGCAGAACAGACTTGCACAACGTTTAGGAGGTATTTTCTATTTTGAACCAATCTTCCTCACAGAACTGTTTCAGCTCAGTCATATTCTTAGGATGTCTGCTATACACAGCTCTCTCGACATCATTCTCTATTGGGTTATGGTAAGGTAAGTGATCAAATACTACAATGATATTTACTGTGTAATCAGCGTTTAACTTCTCTCAAGGCTCTTAAAAATCGGTCCTGAGGTGTGTTATTAACTTCATGCACAAAAAGTATTTAAACTGATTTGTGAGAGAAGTGTTTGGCTGTGTCTGCATCATTGTAACATTTGGAAATAGTTTTATGATTGTTTTGCATTATATAAGAAATATACCAGCCCTCAGAGACAAAAGAACTTCATTTAATACTAAACCACAAACAAGACGGGGGCCAAATGGAATGTCCTGGATTGGCGGAAACTGTATAGATTTACACATATATTTCTTTGTAATGTCATGCCTTTCTGCTTTGCAATATGTTTTTTTTTTGTTGTTGTTTATTTGCATTCATCTCCTAATGAAACTTGCAATTTCAGTTGATCTCTTTTGGGAAATTAACGTTTCTGTTATGACACAGCTACACAGACCAGCATTATTTCAATGTAATGGTCTTTTCCACCAGATGGGGGAGCCAAAGTATACTGCCATCAGGAGACACATACTGTGTATGAATGCACGTGTGCAGGCAAATTGCAGCAATAATAACATTTCCTGGGATTTAGATTGGCCAGACATTGCCTTTAAAATACATAAACACTGCCCTTGTAGATAATAGCTTCTGGTTTTCACGTCTCCGTGTAAGAAATCTTTATCAGCTTCCCCGTATCAGCCCATTTCCACAAATTATCAGGAACATATATTTGCTTCCTGTTTGGCTCCTAGTGCCTGCTGGTCTATGCATGTGGCTACAGGAAGCTGGTCTAAAATGGAGGTTATTTAGACGAAGGGTCTGCACGACAGCTCTCTCTGGAAAGTCTGCAGAAACCCACAGTCTTTACTACTTGTTTCTGTTGTAGCCAAGCTGCTCTCCTCATGACCTCTGGTCTGGTGCCATCAACTGACTGCGAGGTCAGTCATCTGTAACACTGTGAATGTTCGCTGTGAAAGCTGTTCTGATGGAGAGCCAGTGGGGAATCTGATGACCACCTATTTAGAAGTGCGAGGTAATTTATCTTGTGCAAACGTAAAAGCCCTGAAATGGTTTGTCTAAGTTAACCCTTTGGCAATCATGTCTCTCTGCCACAAAAAGCCAGGCGTGTGCTAGTGCCACCTCACTTTCACCCTGTGCTCCTCTTGTCACAGTTGGGTGACAATAAGAAGACAAACACAAATGTGCCTTTGCCTTTTACAACCCATCAGTCACTCCCACAACACTTTCAAATGTCTCTAATGGCAGTGATAATGATAATAAGCTTCATTTATAAAGCACTAATCACCTCATCTTCTAAAGCTTTTAGTAAACAGTTTCCATTGTTTAACGAACCATCAGAGTCAATGCCCTGTTTCTTTCTACAAATTAGTAGTTTCCTGCAATTTGGAGGCTAATTTATATCTACTTGGTAACTGTGAAGTGAACGATGTTTGACATTAGTTCAACTGAGAGAAAAATTTCAACTCTCTAGAGGCCAGAACTGGTTTGTCTGTCAATTTCAGACCCGTGAAACTGGATCACAACTTGCTTTTGGCTGTTTGACAAGTAAGCAAAAAGATATAAGTGATGTAAAATAAACAGTTTAGGCATTCATGATAATCATAACACATTTTTCAGCAGTCGTTTTACCAAACTGGGAGGATACAACAATATGGTTATTTTTCTCCACCATGACTGTGGCCTTAAGATAATGTAAGGAATATTGTGTGGTCAATAAACCAGCAGGAGGAAAAAGCCTTTTCCTGCAGTTGGCTGGTGTGTTGTTGGTTGAAGATGCCTGTCCATTAGATGTCTTCTCCACATTCCCACACCACAGGCCACTTAAGCGAGCGTCTCTCCTTCCTCCCGGCTCCAGGCAGGACAGCAGAGTCATTCTCAGATCTTAGATCCTTATGTGAAAACTCAACATTAGGATACATGTCTAAAAAGCAGCTAATAGTACTGTTTACATGCTCGCCAGCTGTGACTGTCTTGGGATTGTATCACAGGAAAACCAGAGGGAACATGCAAAATGCACATATATTCGAACAAGAACAAGAAGTATCAGAAAATAAGCAACAGTGAAAGCAAAGTCTTGCAATGCTGCTGCACATAACATGCAAGTTTGAACTGCAGGTGTGTCAGACATGCACATTTAAACTGAGACCTAAAGGAAATCCTGTAGTTTGTGGTCCAAATGCAACTCATTATCCCAGCTATAGATATTTGTCTTCTTGAAAAGGGAAAAACAAACTGGAGGACCAGCTAAATATCTAAACTCCACCCCCATCCTTGTACAGAGCATAATTATACTCAATGTTGTCGCTGGTGATACCCACCTCACACAGCTGAGTCAAGACAGAGACAGGCAGATGTGAGAAAACGCTGCCTTCAAAATAAAAGTATGAATATCAGCAGTGTATTTGTACTTTCCAGGTGAAAGTACATTTAAAGTTTAAAAGGGTAAAACTGAAAAGTTTGTTTGCCATCCAGGAATTACACTGAGCAGAAATCCGCCGCTACGCTGCACTCTGCAGATTGGAACCTGGACACATTTCAATCTCTGATGTCACAGCAGGTGTTTTCCATCAGCTGGTGAAGGCAAAACAGGTGGTGACATCACTGATTTGGTTGTGGCCTGGAGTAAAACATGCTTGAAAGTTTTGGCTCACAGAAAGCAGACCTGCAGCATTTCTTCTTCCCTCTCTGGCACTGTGCGGTTTGTTTGATTAATCGACTGGATACGTTTGGTAAAGGATTTGAACTGGGTGACTACATGTTTTGTTTTTTTTTCCTCACTGACACCTTCCTCAAGCCAAATTTTGCATATCTGCCCAACTACTGATAAGAATGTGAGAATAATAAAGTGCCCCCCCCCCCCCCCCCCCATTTTCATCCAGTTATGTGTTCTAGCTGCTCACTACTGTTTCCTTTCACTAGCAAGAATATGTACATTGTACACCCCCCCCCCCCCCCAAAAAAAAAAAAAAAAAAATCAAACTCATAGATAGAAAGAAGGAAAATGAATGAATTGTCACTGTGTCTATCTAATGGTGAAAGACTAACAACTGTTCATTTACATACAGGTTACCGAGGCTCTCCACACTTTGCCTCTTGGGTTGAAGCAAGTGGTTTCAGTGGCAATTACTGCATTTTCTCTGCTCCGAGTGGGTTTTATTTTGAAAGTCCTTAGCAGAAGTAGTATTTATTTTTCGAACTCGACTGACTTGATGAGTGCTGAGGGAGCCCAGTGCGCGTAAAAGTTGTCCACTCCTCCTTCCCGTCCATGAGGCTGATTTGGCTCCAGATATAAACACAGAGCTGCTCTCTGTCCCCGCTGCGCTCCTCAGTCTCTTCACAAACAGCAGGCAGTTAGTTTGCTCCAAGAGGCAGAGAAAACAGAAAAAAAAAAGAAGAAGAAGCAGGAGGGGACGATCTCTGGCACATTTCCCAGGATGGAGGTAACAACTATATGACTCTGAGCGTAGTTTTCTGTCCTAGCCTGTACTTTTAAGCCATTTGAGCAAATGTTGTTTACATTAAATGTGGTTTTGTGCAGCCATAGCGTGGTTTAAATGAATACATTACAACAGTGACTGAGTTTTTTGTATTTTATTTTTAATGCTCTATGTTATTACTGTGATATTTCTGGGGGGGGCTAAAATCATGAGTGTTAAACAGTTATATAGGTAGATTTACAGAACATTATATGCACGTGTAGTTGGGTTAACCTCTACTAGTATAAATATTCCTTATGGTCTTTATGGCTTTAAGTCATAAAGCTGTTACACTGCCGTGAAAAATAGTACAATATGATAATATCTTATTATATATTACAACACACTAGCTGCACGTGATATTTGTATAATGTAATTTTAAACTCTGTTAAAGGATTGACTGTACTTCTCTTTCCTGAGGGTGCAGTTGTTCTGTTAGACACACACTAACACACGCGCACACAGGCAACAGCACACAGATACACCAAAAACAACAGGATTTTGCCTGTGCCTCCTCTTTAGCTCAGTATGTTTGAGCTTTAAGCTGGTATGGTTTAAAGGTAGGTTTGTGGTAACAGCTTCATAACAAGTAACCACACTGTGAGAGAGAGAGGAAATGGTGCTGACAGAAAATCTATAATGAGCGAGTGTTGTGTCTGAGCAAATACCATAAGTAGGTTTTGTCTTTGCTCTATGTTGTCATTTTGCTTTTAAGCCTGAATATTTTGATTGCTAGAAATTTCCCGCCCAACGTGCCCTCAGCTGATGAGCTACGCTTTCTCCTCTCAAAGGCCAAACTGTCAATTACCCACTTGAAGTGGAGCTAAAAGAGAAAAGGCGTGCTTCTTTATGGTATAGGAGGCCCGTCCTAGCCCTTCCACACATGTGTTTTTCCTGCAGGGTTTGCTCGCAGGTTTGTGGCCTCCTCCCTGCAAAACAAGCTGTTCCCTCAGACTTTTAACATCATTCTCAAGTATTTAATGTCATGTGGCGAATAGGAAGAGAAACGCCCATTTTTTTCCCCCACAGCACGTGAGGGAGCACATTAGTAATCTACCGCAGGACTACTCTCGTATACTTACACCACTCAGCTTTAGGACTCAGATATGCTTTATATGCCAGGCCAGCTTGGATTTAAGACCTTATTCTTCTTTCCCTGTTGCCAAAAAAATGAGACAAAAGAATTTGGACTGCCCCCAAAATCTGGAAAAGATGAAAGAATGTTAAAAAGAGAGAAGGGGGCTTTCTTAGATAAACAAGTTTTTTTAATGATACAGAATAGTTACAGTCTCTGTGAGATAAAAAACTGTTTTGAGAGAAAACCCTGAACCTGCACGTAGAGGCTGAACACTGAGAGGGTGAAAACAGGTTCAGCCGTTAGTGGTGAGTCCAGCTTTTTCTGGGTGAGAGCCTCGCAAACCCAAATCTCACAAGCTCAGGTTTCTCTACAGACTGTTAGTCTATCAAGTGATGTGAAAGGGTGATGACACTGCACAATGCTGCAATTAAAATTTAGACTGAATCCTCGCTGACCACTTCTTCCGATCTGATCTTACCTAACCAAGGCGATGTCACAGTTGATTTCTCACCTCAGTTTTATTCAGCATTATTATGTATTTCTGTTGATGGTTTCGGTAAAGTGCGCCACTATGATTTTATTTTCCAGTCTTACAAATTGAAGTAAAACTTTGGGCAATTCACTTAGTTTGGCATTTGTACAGTCAGGTCAAGGTGTTTGATTTCAGACATCTGAGGTCTGTCAAAGGCCATTTTGGTTTGCATACCTTGATGACACCCAAGCAATGTTTGTTGAGTCTTGCTACAGCAACACAATTTGTCAGCTGCTTGCGCAAGGGTATGTTGCTGCTGCTGATGATAGATTTGCTCTCAGTTGTTGATTTGTCACTTCCTGTTTGTTGAGAATGCGTGACAGTGAACGGTCTGATACCTGAAATGAATTTGGGCCAAAAAAACAACAACAAAAAAACAGATCAGTTTTGTCAGATGTTTGTCTGCTGCAGCCTAGGTTTGAGTGTCATAGGATGGCATTTTTGCATGATATATTTTGCCTACAACACCTCTAAAGAAGCCTTAAACCGGCCTGTGAAGTCAGAGTCTCGCTCACCGTAAATTTAAGCCCCCTCTTCTATCGGTGCTTTGATGACGTCACGGTATTAATGGTGCTGTGCGTCTCTTGCTTAAGGAAAGAGATGCTCATGTTCGCAAACAGTGATCCACATCAGCTTTAAGACGAGATTAACCAATGGAAATTCTTCAATTTTGTGTTTCCCTTGTTGGAATGGGACAAACTGGAAATTTTTGTGTATGTGTGTACATGTGTGTGTGCATGCACCTGAGGATTTGCACTGTATGTGGGTGTTGGGTTGTGAGGTGGAGGCTGGTGCTTTTCCTTTGATGGAAAAACAACACCACAGCTAGAGGAGTGAGTATTTGGGATTGGCTTGCCAACCATATGGTGTGCACATTTATTATGTAATCCATAGTAAAGTAAAGAGACCAGTCTGTACCAGCCAGACTAATGAGTTAGTTTTCTCCCCTTTTCCCTTTACAACAGTATATTACTTAAAAGGGGTCATGCTAAAATTATTACTATGAACCAATATTTCTACTCTGACGACATACGACTACTACAACTACTTGCACTACAGTTACTACCACTGGAACTGGACATTATCAGTGACAGATGCAGTCTGAGGTGTTTGCTGAGGCGGTATATTACCCTTTATGTGTTTCAGCCCAGGATGAATGGCTCACTCTGCCCTGAACATAAAACAGACACCTAACTGACCATGAAGCTCAGCGGAATGTAAAGCATCAGCATCAAGGAAAGCCTGCGAAACTTTAGCCCGTTCTCTAAGTCACAGTGTTGTTATGGTTGGATCTCTGTTAAGATCGTTTTGTACAGTGAAGCTTGAATAACATGTATAAACGTTCCCTGATGTAATAGCTTATACAATTCATTAAATAAAATAAGCTGGATGGATGTAGAGCACGTAGTGATGATTGGACAAACCACCAGAATCTCATATGACTTTAAAAACTCTGATTCCACTTATGCTGTTCCTGTTGTGGTTTTTGTAACATCCTGCAAACCACACCAGCTTTCTCTGATATTGTCTCTGTAGCATGGTTTCTAACTTCTGTCCACATATTTGAACTTTGTCGTCTTCTGAAACAAGCGCAGTACACTGCCAAAAATGTTGTATTTGCAAAATCATTTGGAAAACAGAAGCAAAGAGCAGGAAGTGTACAGTTGCTTTCTGCACAATCTTCATATGGCATTTTGTCTTCAGTGTTTCACAACATATTTAGTTTCCCTGGTGATAAGAATATGAAAACAGCAACTAGTTTTGGGGCTAAATGAACTGCTTGTGCCATGTAAGTTAGTCTGCACTCATCATAGAAATAACTTAAACTCCTTGTGCAGTTTTTGACCACGTGACACTGTTAATAAATGCTTCTATCAGCCAGTTCAATGCAGTTAGTGCCTCATGTAAAAGGACAGAGGTTATATCAACTTCTGAGGACTGCAGAGGGCATTAACACATATCAACTATTTGCGGATGTAAAATATTGTATGATTGCAACAATCCAGGTTTCGAAATATTCAAAATAGGTCTTTGCAGATGTTTTATAAGGCAGGAAAGGCACTCAATGTGTTTGTCAGGCATGAAGGATACATGCAGTGTGTTTTGGTTGACAAATATTGAATGTAAAGAAAACTGTTTGCAGGTCAGAATGAAAACTCTGACTAGTTCTGCAGCACTGTATACCCTGAAGATAATGACATCCAGTATCAGCTGGAACATTTTCAGCAGGTTCTTACAAACAGAAGAATAAGCAGCTCGCTGTCTTTGGAGATTGCAGTGTGCATATACCTGCTGACTGAAGCATTTAAGTTGTTTGCAGTAGCAGCCTATATCTAAAATGTTAAAATATCATATTGGTTGTGTTGCAATGTGGGGACGTTTTATACTCTGGTTTATTGCCTGTATTTACATCTCCATGCTGTCTTAAACTACTCCAGGTAGTTTTGTGGAGGCTTGGCTCGCTGCGGGACATTTGCACCTTTACGACCAATCAAATGGTTCATAAAGCCCCATAATTCCTTAACTGCTTTAGCTGCTTTTTATTGCAGAGTCGTTGTTGTTCTTTTCTTAAATATTGTATGATATTTGCTGCCATTACATGTAAACAAACTATACATGCAGTGTGTGTTTTTTTTTTTCCCTCTGCATCCTGTCATCAGGGATGAGGCTGTGGCAGATCCTGCCCTTCTGAGTTTCTGTCCAAAATAGTGTGTGGGGCAGAGAGATAGGTGGGGTGGGAGCTACAGAGGAGATAGCGAGGAGGACACCGTGATCTGTACCAAGAAAAACACACACACGCTGTTGGCTATCAAGGAAGTTCCCGTCGTGAATGGGTACATATTCTGGAGCCAAACACACCCCAGTTTATTTATTATAGACAACAGAAAGTCTGAACCGTCATGGCAGAATGGGCTTGAGGCAGTACATGTTACCATCAAAGCTGGTTGAGCAGTTGAAAGAGGCAGGCTGTGTCAGGCTGTGCGCTGTCTCAGACATCTGCAGAATGTCAAACATGTTGAATTTTGCGAGCATGAAGCGCACAAACGTGAGATACGTGGAGATGGACCAGGCAGAGGGAGTGGAAACTACAAAAAAACCAAACCTTTATAACTTCCCTGCAGAACAGTTAACCCATACTGCCTGAACCTCCTCAGCTACTCTCTTCTAAATTTGGCATCTAGCCATGCTCTTTATTTCCTTTTTTGGCTGAAAGGAGTACAAACACAATAAGTGCTGCAAGCTGCTTGTACTTTGCAAGTGCCATCTTTTTCAAGGCAGATAAATTACATTTTACCCAAGGTTGTGTCATGATTTGTTACAACCTAATCTAGATTATGAACATTTCTTCATATGTGCTTTGTTATTTAATATGTGTAGTATTTAACTGGTGATGCATGGAAAAAAAAAAAACTGGGAAAAATATTGAGACTTTGAGATTTGATTGAGATTTTACAGCTCAGAAGGCAGGTGCATACTGCAAGTCTGAGCATGTTTTAAACACACACAGCATAAAAAAAAATAAAATAAATTAACAATGACAGCTGGCTGAAACCAAGACAACTCAGAGTAGAGAGCAGAATAGAATAGAGATGAGTTCACAATGTAAGTACAGTGGCTAGGAATCTGACTATATATACTATACTATATGACCTATTACCCTTCATTTTAAAAAGTTCAGTCTGGATTTCATTTTATTAACCACTCAGTTACCAGTATATTAGGTACATCTAGCTAAAACTTCCTTCCTTCATGAAGATTATAATTTTGTTGAAATTGTTTTGGTCATTTTGGAGGCTGCAGTTTGTGGTTCTGTTGAATTGTGTTTTATTGATTGATACACCCATCCATCCATCCATTATCTACACTGCTTGTCCTTTGAGGGTTGCAAAGGGAGCCAATCCCAACTGACACTGGGCGAAAGGCGGGGTACACCCTAGACAAGTCCCCAGTCTGTTGTGTTGTGTTATACTGACATGTGTTTGTCCAATCCATTTTATTCAATACTGGTAGGCTAAATAAGATAAACACCCTCCTGTATGATGCTGTAATTATTTTTACTACATTTACTTACTTTATATACTGTTGGTAATGTGCACATTCCCATAATGCAGCAGAATATTTGATCCTTAACCCTGTAAAGCCTAAACCATTAAATAATTGACAGAAAATTCCAATTCTTTGAACTTGGAGCCTTTATTGGTCCCTTTGAACAAACAAACAAAAAAAAATTAAAATATTATTTTCCATATATGAGTTTCAATTTGTCACTGGAAGGCCCTCTAATGAGTAAATTACTACCCCGTGTTGGATTATCTGTGCACTGCATGTATCTGATTGTATACATCAGATTTTTCAGGGAAAAAAATATCACACTGCTCATGTGGAGGGCTGAAAAACTCATGTATCAAATATGATACGTTAGGCGTTATAGGGTTAAGTGTCCAAGTCTCCCATGGATGAATGGATGCCAAACCCTGTGGCACTCAGTGGGAACTCAGCTGGAACTACGCAACATTGTAAAAGGGAAGGTGCAAAGGCCTCACTGAATGATGTCATCCCCAGTGTCTGTGCTGCTCAGCCTCCACGTCAACCATCTGACCCACTGTCCAGATGGTTTTTGTCTTTGTGATTTCTGGATCAGAGTGGATGAGAATACCAGAGCACCATGTAGAATTCCCAACAGATGCTTGTATGAAAGTGTTTTTTTTTTTTTTGTTTTTTTTTTGCTTAGAACATTTAGAGGGAGTAACTCTCTGCTATGAGCTGTTCACATTTTCTTTTCTTACTCATCATTCACTCTCCCTGCCTTCGCATTGCACAACAACGCAGATTATCTTAAACAGACTGCTGTAGTTATCGCGTTGAAATATCATAGTGCATTCCATGAACACGTCTGGCTCTGTAATCTTTTCTCATATCTTCACATTTTGTCTGTTCAAGCAGCACATCGCAAAAGTGTCTTGGGGTCTTGACTCGTTTGTTGGCGTATTCATTGTGGACTTAATCAGCAGTTTTATGTTCTCAGGTCATCTGGATCTATTTTCCTTTTCTCTAAAGGCTTATTTTATTTTATATTTGCATCTCCACCCTGCAGTACAAGTCTTATGTCTGCAGCACCTCCCATTTCCCATGAGGCACCGGCAGCAATGGCTTGTAGATGACTGTGTCCATTTACCTCATTCCTCATGATTGAGGCCCTCTCTAGTCCACTTCACTAGCGCGGGCACACACACACGCGCAGCACTCGAAAACACACAAACACAGTGCCAGTGAGGGTAGTGGAAAAGTGAGATATTCAGATGAGATCTGGTCCAAAAACACATCATGTTTTCCTGGAAAGGCAGCGAGCGGGAAGGTGCCTGTCTGCTCTCTTACCACTTAACAAGTGTAGGCAGAAGGGAGCTGCTCACCGTGGTGGTTTTCCCCCTGGCAGAACACGCTGACTTGTGAAAACAAAGTCTGCAGACTCAAACTGAAGCCATTACGCTCTGTGAGCTTATTGAACAAGATCTTGCTGAACAGCTGTGCTCTGGTGCACTTTATTTATCTTCACTTTCACAGATTTACAGTGTGTGGGGCTCACCAGCGAGATCTTATGAGGATTGAGATTAATGCAGGGAGTCATTCCCAGAGAAGGGTTAAATATCCTGATCCAGACATCATCTTTATCAGCTCCGTGGTAGATTACATGGCCCGTTGCTCTCTGACCGCCGCTGTTATATCAAGCAGATATGTCAGGATTTGCTGAGACTAATATCATGTGCTTCTTCTCCTCTGCCTCTGGAAATAGGAATCACAGGAACAGACAATAGCAGGCTTTGTGTGGTCTGTTTGTCTCTGTGTTCCCTTTCCACATTTGCCGGTCATACAGTAAACCTCGTGTCTCCATCTGCAGACTGGAAATTAAGATGTTGTTGGGATTAACCTTTAATCTTCCAAACGCAGCTCGCTGAGGATGCACACATTTTTTTTCTCCTACGCTCCGCTTCACATTAAATCCAACAAGCACGTGTTGTAGAGGGTTTTCAGGTGTGGTCATGCCAACCATATTGGAGGTCATCACTTTTTAGCAACAATGGCTCAAAACAGCTGAATACTGTCAGACTGTCCATGACACCTCCAGGAGCTTCCACAAGTTTCCTGGGAGGAAAAAAAACGAAAGTGACCATATGCTGCACTACAAATGAAGTATTATCTGTGTATTTAATGCCACCAGATTTTCCCAACTGGCAAATTCCTTCATTTATGACATTATCCTTTAGGCTACCACTGTTCCCATGCCAGTTTAGCTACAAGCATATACTGACCCTTCTTAAACAACGCAACATGTACTTATTTTCATTATATATATATTTTTTCAAGTGCATGAAGTCCTTACTGTATGCGGAACAGTAAGGCAAGCAACATCTTGTTTGCAGAAAAGAGTTCTGAAATAGACCCAGGCCCGTTTTTGGAAAACCTCAATCACATGGGTAAGAGTCTCAGCTTTAAGAGTCTTTTTTTTTTTTTTTTCATCGTTTCCTTGTTTAGACATGCTCAATTGCTCTGTATGCTAGATTACAGTAGGTTTCAGATGTGGTCTAGCATATCCAGGGACATTCTCTCTTAGGAGCTGAGAGGTTACAGAGCAGAGCTGTGATCCAGGCTGCCTACACAGCTCTGGGGCTTTTTCCCAGGCCTAGAGCCCCAGAAATAGAGCTTGCCCTGCTCTTTCCTGCAGTGAACCAAAGTTTCCCACTCTTTCAGAGAGCTTGGGGTCCCAGCTGAGTTGAACATGTGCAATACTGACAACCAACCGAAGGCCTTCTATGGCTCCATATGGCTACATGTATACTGTGGATAAGGTTGCTGACAATTTCCTCTGTAAAATGTTCTTGTTTAAATGATTGCAGATAAAAAGCTAACAGATAAAGATACAACAGAATATGCTTGGCTGTAGTTCAAAGGTAACTGTGGTAAGTTTGGATACTTGTAATACATTTTTACTTCAAACATGAATAAAACTGTATCTGCTACATTTATATACTGTATGCATGGTCAGTGTATTACAAGTCAGGGAGGTATTTGCATTGAGTCTGACGTTATTTTCATTCTGCATCGAAAAACTCATTATAGATAAGGGCTCGCGGTGAGAAGACGCATAGAAGGATATTAATGGATCTGAAATGACTTCTGAAACTAGAAAGTTGTTGAATAGTTAATGCTGATGAGGCCTTTTGAATCTTCATATAACTCTCACATTTTATGTAAGTCATATAGTCACATGGATAAATGATCAAAAATATGGAGAATATAATCTTTGCTGTACATGACTAACCTCCATTCCCAGCATTCACTGTAAAAATGCAGAGGTTGCCTTCAACATATACATAGAAATGCAATGTTTTTACTCTGCAATCACTTTTTTAAATGATTAAATCAGAAGTAACTCACTGGACAGAAATTACTGATTGTATGTTTGAGTAGTCATTCTTCCTGTGAGTTATTTAAATAAAGTTGGACAATAGAAAAAAAAATGAAAACCTTGATTTCTGTCACCCAAGACATCTGAGCAACAATTTAACCAAACAAAGCCCCACTTCCTCCGCCTGCACTGTCGTGACTCGAGTTTGTGCTCTGAAAGAGGCCTTTGTTTTCGAAGGACAGGAAAGAGTTAAACAATCAGAGGTTACAAAATAATGGTGTGGAGGGTGGGTGGTCCCTGGTGATTACTATTTATCACGGATGAGAAAAGAGAGCTCAGGAAAAGGGCTGGGATGTGGATTAGGACACAGAGGCAGCGCAGAGAAGCATTAACAGAGGCACTGCAGGGCTAGCTGATGCTGTAATACGTTTGGGTGGAGGGTGCAAGGTGGTGAGGTCATGTTGAGAACAAGGGGAAAAAGAAAAATAAAGTGTGTGATTAAAATGTGGAATGTGTGTATCTGTGAAGCTTGTGAGATCCATGTTTCCATGGGCTACGGCTCAAACTGTGCAGAGTAGGAGGGAGCTGAGCACACCCAGGAAATGTGACAGAATTGGCAGCTGTGAGGAGAGGCATGAGCTTTTTAGTGGTCAATAAAAGCAGGATGGAAATTAGACGTAGCATGAAAGCCCAAAAAGAGAAAGGGAGGAGCACCACAGGCAGTGACTGTACAATGCAAATCATCAAATGGCAACATGATGCATGAGAATCTGCACAGCTCAGACTGTAAACAAACAGCACTACCCATTCACAGTCCAAATACTTGGCACAAAAATGATTAGAACCTGAAAAAAGGGCTAATACTGGACTGTTGTTCTCAAGGCTGACGTTCATGTGCATTCCAGCCTGCAGCCATCAGCCAACTTATCACTTAGGCCACAGATATGTGGAGTGAGTTAATGGTCATCAAAGTGCAGCGTGGAGGAGGGAAGTTTAGCAATCAGCTTGGGAATAGTGGGAGAGACAGAAAGTAAAGAGGCCAAGAAGCGATAGCAGTGTGAGGCTGCAAGGACAGGTCCCTCCTGTCACAGGCTGCGGCGTGATGTTGAACAGCTGTGGAGAGAGGGGCTCACTTCCTGTGTCCAAACCCACAAAATGTGCTTTTTAGCAGGAGAGGAGATGAGTTCCTCCTAGGATAGCACAGAACATACTGGTTTACTTTTTTTGGTTTGCATATTCACCCCCCCCGCTATGTTTCTCAACCCGTCTGCATTTTGCTGTTTGAGAAAAGGGAAGTGAAACATGCTCTTTATCTTAGAACATCTTTTTGTTCAGCTGCTTTCTGCACATGCAGTACTTAATAGAAAGGAATTGTTTCTGTGGCCGTCTTTATTCAGAAAATTACTCCCCTATATGACACCATTCACTTTTAGTGCCTCACCTAAGAGGGTGAAGGCATGTGTATATGTGGTTAGTTATAATTTTAATTTGCCACATTTCAAAACATTTGCACTTACTGCAGATTCATCTCGGTCACAGTTTGCTTATAGGTTTCTGAGGATGTTGTTTAATATCTCATCTCTCACCATCTATGCAAAGTTTAAGGTGGTGATGTCTGAGTGCATGTCCGGTGTGCAAGAATGAACGTGAGGTGCTCAAAGATTATGCTAATCTATCATATTAAGATACATGTGCACTATACACTTAATGTATATTTTAAATTGTTTAGTGTGATAATTGTGGACTGACTACTAATCTTTGATGACTAGCATTTTAACTGAATGTAACTGAAATATTTGAGCTCATTCCATGCATTAATCTATAGGTCCTAATAGTGCTCAAGTTGTAGTTCCCAAGAGTGCCACTATGAACCGATGCTCTTGAGCAGTTTGTATGATGAAGGTGAAAAAAAAAGGCAAGGTCATATAAGGTGTCTACACCTGGTCCACTCCTATTTTTCACATATATTAACCACTAATGTTCTCAAGTCATGTAATTTAAAAATGTGTTTTTTAGTTGGCTTATTGAATGTTTTTCTTTTCCAGAAGGATTCTCCATCCAAGCCATCTGTGGCTGAGCTGGCTGGAAGGTTCAAAGGTCATATTCTACCAATGCCCGCTTCAAATGACGAGGTAGCATACTTTATTTCTAACTTATAAGTTATAGTCTCCATACAGAAATATACAAAACAGCATGTTTAGCTGTGTAGGACAACACTCCACATTCTGTACAGTTTGTTCTCATTGAGTAGTCGGTGAATACATAGAGCTGCGTGTGCTAACAGATTTCATTTACACCCCCTATACCTTTTTGTTTGTAGCTGACGTTTCGAAGAAGACCTCCATGTTCCCTGAAGTTGCAACATCAGAAAGATGATAATGAAGAATCAGATGTGAGTAATTCTGTTTCCTTTACTGACCCATGTGCTACAGGTCTGACAGTACAAAGGAAATCTCCAGAAAACAGACTTACCGTACATTGTCATCACAGCCTCACAATTTCAACACAGTAGAAAGGGTTACTGTTGCCAAATCTGTGTTATGTTATGTGTAATTTATGTTATTAATACTAATACAATTTAATATATCCTATTAGTTTTAACACTCACCGGAACATGTTCCAGTATCTTCTAAGGTGCTGTTTAATGACAGTGTACATTATAAACAAAATGGAAGTAACACTAATTCATGTCGGTTAGTTAGTTTTCCATGTTTCAAATGGGTGATGATTCAGTGAATTTGCATTTTCGTTAACTCTGGTCTCACTGTGTTCTCTTGCAGAAAACTGTTGTCTCCCCAAAACCTTTTAAAATCAAGATGAAGAACTCCCCCATCATTGAGAAACTGCAGGTTGGTGCAACATTTGAATATTTTGTGAGGGAAATAGGAAACAAAATGACTCCTTGCCTCACCAAGTGATGTGTTATTTCAGGATGTAGCACATAGTCAGGAGTTTTCAGGAGACAGAGATAGTTAAAGCATTACTGCCCTCCACTGTTCAGTTTACACTGGTGCGTGAGCTGCTCGCATGCTGAGGAGAAGGAGAAGGGCTTGTCCCTGATGCCACAATTGGCTCAGATTAATGAGCTAATGGGATCATGGCCCACCCAGCTTCTGGTGAGGCTCTTAACTCGCCACCATCATTCCTTTAGTTAGCAGTTCACACGGTGGGCAGCCATGGGACAAAAGGGCTGCCGCTTCTCCCTGTTCCTCTTCTCTCCAGTGCAGGTAGGAGACTCTCCTTTAAACTTGAGCAGCGGTTGGGAGCTAACTCGGGATTTAATGTTGTTAAGTTCTCAGTCTGAATATGACAGGCGTTGTTTGCAACACTTAAATCAATCAATATCAAATAATCAAAATCAATAAAGTCTAAGTCTAAGTCTAAAAGGGGAGTTTGAGGACAGACCCCTGGTAGTGACTTTTCAACACAGGGAGGTGACAGGCACTAGGAGAACAATGTCCTACACATATACCTGTATGATACTTGTAATAATATCCTTTATAATTTTCAGGCAGAGCTTACTTTACGTTTTAAGAAGGAATGCCTACCTTGTCGCTAGAAATACTGTTCACTGTAAACTTTTAATTTTCTTCTCATCTTTGAAAATGATAAACCTGTGTTTAAAGAAATGACATTGTTTAATCTGGTTTTCCCTGGTTTAGAAGACAGTCTCAAGTTTTACTGTCATCTTAGGTTTGTTGTTTATTAGTTTTGAAAAGTTCATTTTAAACAAATGTATGTCCAGTGATGAAGGTTGTTGTCTTATAATTAAGTTTTATAAGAACACAATGTACAAAAGAGATTATAGTGTCCCAGGCTTCAGGATCTTCCCTTCCCCCTGCAGGCAAACCTTGCTCTGTCACCCACTGCTCTGCTGCCTACGCCCAAGAGCCCTGAGGGGAAGCTGCAGCCGGCACCATTGTCCCCCACCACGCCCTGCAGCCCACAGAGCCCACAGAGCCCCCTGAGCCCCACCCTGAGGTCCTCACGCCTGTCCAGTGAGGAGGAGGATCCTGTTGGTTTCGACAGCCCTCCCGAAGGCGCCCCGCTGCCGAGCATCAACAAAGTAAATATATGGACACGTGCAGAGCTGCACATGAGCCTGACAATATTAAGAACAAATAGATCTGGGCTATTTGTTACAGCATCTCATTATAATGCAGCTAGAAGGGGGGGGGGGGGGTTGTATTACTGTAAGTATCATGTTGTTCAGCATGACTTTCAGAAAACCAAAATGTACTCTAGACTCTTCCATTCTAATATTTTTTGCACACTGGCTCTGAGTCACCAAGGGACAAACATGAGCTGCTGTCACATTGAGATCTGTGAAGTGTTTACTCACGCTATTTGCCGAGTGAGCTGTGACATCACAGCCCGACACATGGTCCTCATACTCGCTGACGTATTTCTTAGTGGGTGTTCAGCATCTTCTGTTTAAGCAGGCCTTGGCTAAGCTGGAGCAAGATGCCACTGTAGTGCATTAGTGCTGCTGCAAGGGGGATTGAGGACGTAATCCCCTTAGCCTAGTTAAGAGTCCCTAGGTACCTTTCTGTGCACACATATGCTGATTAGACCTGGGCAGTTAGTAGAAACCTTTTAATAATACAAATTAATTGATATTAAATAATAATTCTTCCTTTTTTGAAATACGTGACACTTGCACTGTCTTATAGATCAGAATTTTTTTTTCGTTTAAAAACTTAACCTAAATTACCTGCTGTCTCTTCCGTTTTTTTTCCACACAGACTCGTGCACGACTATCATTCAAGAGGCGCCCGCCCACGAGACAGCACAGGAGGTCAGCTGGAGAGGAGGCAGGAGCGTTCGGGAGCGGTCTGTCCCCCAGTGAACAATACAGCCCAAAAGAAAATGGGGACAAGGACCAGATTTCTGACCGCCCAGCAGAGGAAAATGAATGTGGGCAACTGGGCAGTCTGGAAGACAAGGAAAGGGACTGTGGACTGACAGAGGACAAGGTAGCAAAGAGTGACCCAGACAGTAACAGAGATCCAGAGGTGGAGCTGGAAGCAGAACAAGCCCGGGGTTCGGGGGCTTCGGAGGAGAAGCAGCAACCTTCAGAGCCTTGCCCTGCTGAGCTGATGGAAGGCAATGTTAAGACAGAAGAGGGGCAGGAGGAGATGCCTCAGGAGGCACACCAGGAATGAAATGACAGGGTGTGAACTGTGAATGTTTACTTTAAGAAAAAATATATACCTATAAGTTATTCAGTGCTTTGATTAAGAGAACTCCTCAGAAAGAGTTCATCTGTTCATTTGTTGGTACCCGCTCTGTTTTAATACCCTCTGCCGCCCTCTCCAGGCTGTATACAGAACAGGTCTATACACACTGGAGAGTTCAGAGAAGCAGCTGTTGCTCTGCACATGGGAATAAGCATCACTGTTGATACTGCATCCGTGATCAGAGGAAATTACCTTCATGTTGTAATAAGTCTGCATGACCAGACTCCTATTTCTGTGACAAACAGACTCTTTGTTGTCTTTACTGAGATGTGACACAAGTCAGAGACATTGTTAACAATGCACTTCCATGTTTCTGTCGCATACACAGATCTTTCAAAATACCCGAATGCTGGGTTGGCAAAAGGCAAAAAAATTATATTAGATTTCATATATATATATTAGCAGATAAATATCCTGGCATCGTACTAGATCTCTATCACTTTAGGTTCAAATTATTATTAAACTTTGCTTTATTTTCTCTTGATGTATGTTGGTCAACATCTCTGCTTGTCTCCTATTTTGTATACTACAAAGTATCTAAATCACAGTGCTACTGTGGAGTGGCTCAGGTCCTCAGAGATTATGCATAGAAATATTAAGAAAATAAACAGCTTCCTTCTTATGTAAAGAAAATTTCATGTTACATGTGTTTTTTTAATCATCTCAAACCTTGTTGACAATTGTTTGCTAAGGACAATGCTGTGTGTGCTGGGAAGTCTTCATTCAACACCCACACAGGTGATTCCAGTTATTTTCTGTGTCTGTGTGACTTGATTATTGCTGTTAGTGTGGCTGTTATTGTTAATAACTCATACACAGGGACAGGGACACATTTTCCACTACAGCTCTGTTTATTTTCAAACTGAGGCTGAGGTCAGAGGTGGTGTGTATGCAAGGCCTTTAAAATCAAAATTCTATTAAACATATAAGCATATTAAATTATTTTGAAATATAATTTTAATATCTATCTATCTATCTATATTATATATCTATATATAATCTTATCTTTTAAGGACATGATGAGCCTGTTCCTGTGGGCATCATTACCGTGGTGTGTAAACCAAGGGAAACACTTGTTGAGAGTAATTCAAACTGTTTTTTCTGTGAACTGTGCTGGCCTCTGCTGGTATTCATTATGAGCTACAATTGCAGAATTGGGATGATAATAAACTGTATCTCTGCCCCCTTTAATCAGTGCGCAACCTTAACCCTATGCAACTTGACTTAAATATGTATCTAATGTCAAGAAGTAGTGTTAGTTAATTCTCAAGCTCAAATTTTTACATTTCCCAATTGATAGTTTTAATCAGAATAAGGTTAAAAGTGTAGTGGCAGGTGACATCTAGAGGAATTCATGCACTGTAAATGTGTTCTTTACTGTAAAAAGTAGAATTGAATCAAAGGTTCCTGTTTTTTGACTTGTAATCATCTTAATGTAAACAAAATAGCTGAAAAACCAGCAAGTCTTTAAAGCCAGCACGACCGAAAAATGACTGGAAATTTCTGTTAAAAATAGTTTTAACTTGGTATCATACTACTAAAACAGCAGCCAATGGTCATTTTGAACCAGTGTCCTTTGGTTAAGTAAATATTTAACCAGAATGGCACTCAGTAAAGCACATATCTCCGTCAAGGCCAAACAATCCTACACATGTCAGTCTAACTAATAGAAAAATAAAAGGAAAAAGGAAGTAGTCTGATAACAAATGATTTATTTGTCATAAAACACGGGCTAAGTGGGCTAAGTCATAAATAGTAAGCATGGAAGGTCACGTAAAATACATCTCACTCTGCTGGTGCTATATGCACTTTTACTTAGAACTGTTGAAAAGTACAACTAAAGTAACTGGAGTGTAATGGGATTCAGTCATAGATGTCAATACTATAAATCTGTCTGACTTGTTACATCCAGATGCATTTATTATTTCTTGAGAAACTGACGAAAATGTGTGAAAATGCCTTATTTCACAATGTTAAGGGGCGGATACGCACCCATCTTAAACTGGTTCTTCCCTGGCTCATTGATGCCCCATCTATTAAGTTTGGTGTAAAGTGAGGTACATTTTGCGTAATCCTGCGGACAAACAAACAAACAATAATAATAATAATAATAATAATAAAAACAAACAATAAAAAAAAAAAAAAAAAAAAAAAAAACAAAGAGACACAGGTGAAAATATAACCTTAACAATCATCATAAAACCTTCACCTGAACGGAAAAAGCTGCATCATATGGAGAGCGCTTGCTTCAAATACCTCTACAGTGTGACTTTAAGAAAGTTTTTACCCGCGAATTACTGTTATATTAAACTTCATAACATGTAACAGTAAGGCTGAATATGAATCACAGAACAATGAGTGATGTTAAATCCAAGAAGTTGTGTCATGTTATGCCGAAGTTTCCTCCCCCGTTTTCTTAACTTGACGACGCCTCCCAACGTCAGCAGCACCGAAACTTCAAGGAAACTCACCTGTCTTGCTGGCAAGGACGAAGGGGTTCGACAAGACACTAATGGCCTCGTCTTGGGGAAGGAAGGGGACAAGCTGTCACGTTTAACACTTTGCTGAGTGACCTGCTGCTTTTGAGGAATTGCTGCCTTTTTGAACCGCAGCTGGGACGTTTATGGGCCCGCGAACAGTGTGGTTTCGTTATCAAAAGTCGGCACAAACGCGCATTTCCGGGTTGGAACTTGGAACTGGCTATCGATAAAACTCCCATAGTACTGGGCGCTTAAAACAAACCAGCATGGAGATTCAGATGCAGCCCATTACGAGGAATGGGAACGATGGAGCAAATTATTCGTCTAATGAACGGGTGAGTTCATGAGATGAGCAAATGAGAGTTTATGTTTAGTAACCTGCCCAGTAATAATGATGCTAATGAAAATATTTGAAATACTTAATAGAAGCACACAATAATCTACATCTATAATTGCCCTACGTATACTCACATCTAACTTTTTAACCATGTAACATCAGAGCTGAAACCATCAGTCAATTAATCAAATAAAACTGTATATCTTTATAATCTGGATATGTATGAAACAAACAACTTGAGGATGTCACCTCATCTCACCTCACCTTTGTGAAACTGCAATGCCATGTTTCACAGTTTCTGATGTTTAATAGACAAAACAACTAATCACTGAATTGAGAAAATATTCAAGAGATAAATTGATGATTAAAATAATCTGCAAGTCACATACATCATAATCATTTTGCATGAAAATTGCCATTGTGATGTTTGGCATGGTACAGTAATATTCCTTAATATTTGACTGCTCCCAGGTGACAGTGGGTAATGGTGCAACAGAAAGAGATGGACTGCTTGATGTACAGGTGAGCTTTCATTGATGTTATCCTCTAGTTTATCCGGTGTTTTGTTTTGTTTTGTTTTGTTGTGAACCGTCTGTTCAGAAGAAGAAGAATAGAATAGCACGTACACTCTGTTTGTTAAAGAGGGAGCTCTCCTCTCCATGGCAACAACGTGTTAGGAAAGTGACATATGTCGGCTGTGTCTTTTTTGTTTTCTCAGGCTGGTACTAACGGGGAGGCGATGCCCTCTGTCCATGCAGCAGAAGCTCAAAGTAAAAATATACACAGCGCTCGAGAGGTATGAAGACATTTAGTAAAACACGTCTGCAATTTGTTGTTTTTTGAGAATTTCCTCCTTGTATCTTGGAATAAAGGAAGTGTAACTTTTCTGTTATCATGTGACAACTCACTGAGGTTTTTCTCCCCATCCATCCACTGTAATATCTTTATATATCTTTCTCTTACCAGAGAAGACAATGCAGCCATAAATAATTTAAATGGATACTGTAGTATTAAGGATTTTTCTTCACACGTCTTGATGCTTGTCATCAAAAACAAAGAACAATAGCTCTTCTACAGTGTAGTGTTTCTTGAATGACGTCTCATTAAAGTGATACTCCACCCAAAATCTATCTTAACTATCAGACTTGAACCCCTATATATTGTGGCCATAACTTGACAAAGCAATTTCATTATGTTTCTAGGAAAGCGCCACATGCAGAATAAAGAGAGAGCTGAATGAGACTGTCTTCTGGAAAGTCAAACTATGGATGATAATTATCTTCATTTTTCTCCTCATGTTTGCTGTGATAATTGTTTCGCTGCTGGTCTGCTCAGGTAAAGTTTTATGATGAGTGGTTTGTATATTGAGGAGTGTTAGATTATGCTACATTTAGTGAGTGACTGAACACTCTTTCAAAGACTTGATCATACTTTGAGTTAATTTATCATACTTGAAAGTACAAATGTTACGAGGCCAGTTAAAGGCCAAAGCATAAGTTATTAGGCAGTGCTCATGAGTTTAACATCAACACTTGCAATGGGTCTGTAGACTACTTCAGAAATATATACAATGCAAAGACAGTGATAACATCTTATGCCAGAATTATACTGATTAAGTACTTTGACCCATTTTCCCCTCCATTCTCTCTCTGAGCAGCGGTCCATGAGGACGAGGATGAGAAGTTTGACCCTTCGTTGTTTAAAGTTCCTCGCTATTTCAATGGGAGCTTCCAGCTGCCCAATATGGTCTTCACAGAGGAACTTTTCACCCTCTCCTCCAACAATAGCCAAGCACTTATTGCTGAACTTCAAGAAAAGGTTTGGCCAATTATTACCTGTATTTCCAATAATGTAACAATTCATCTTAAATGATTGTGTATATATGTAACTCAGAGGATAATTACAAATGTACAAACTGTGGAATATGTTGGCAAACATTATAGGATTGACTTTTATAGACAATGTTTCTTTCTTTTGCTATAGCGTCATTCGTTACCTAGCAACAACACCCATGTCTACATCATGAATAGAAAATTTGCTTGATGCATAGAGAGAAATAGCTTGATACATAACAACTGGGGGGAAGATGTGGGGGCATTATGCACAGTAAGAGAATTACTCAGAGAGGTTTCAGGCAAGGTAGATTTACTTTCATTTACATTTTGCTAATTTTAACCATGTTATAGAATCACATTTCACACGTTAGTCTTATTTGGTTTTTGTTTAATGTGAGAGCTGCTTAGCTGATTTCCCCCACAAGAGTGAGAGTGACAACTCTATATTATGTAGGTGTAAAAGTCAACACCTCCAAGTGAAAAACACCTTCTAAACTGAGACAGTAATGCCACAAGTTTCATAAAACAAAAACTGCTGATTGACACTGCTTTTGCCAACAGCTGAAAGCCCTCTTTAGCTGGTTTACTGAGAATTCAAATCGAAAGCCTTCAGCAGCAGAATAGAGCTTGGGCTAAATTGAAAGTAGGTTTTTATCAGCCAAACTGTTTCATTCTCATTGTTTGCCTCTGCATGTTTCAACCTGCCACACCCAGCTGGCTGACCTCTACACATCCTCCCCTGCCCTGGGGCGATACTTCTCCAAGGCTGAGATATATGCTCTCCGGTAAACAAACATCACCCTCTCTACATCAGACGCTGCCTTTTATCATTTATGCATTATAACATGGACAATGCACGTGGAGTTTCAGGACTTCTGTTTTATTCTCCCCACAGGAACGGCTCGGTCATAGCTGACTACCAGCTGACATTTCTCATGCCTGAAGAGGAGCAGGACCAGCTGAGAAACTTTACTCTGAGCAGGGAGATGGTATACAACGTGTTCAGGCAGTTTCTGTATGACCAGGAGGCAGACAGCTCTGGGTCGATGTACATTGATCCCCTGTCCCTGAACATGTTTTGAAGACAGTGCTGGCAATTATCCACAAACAGACTGGGAAACCAGAATATCTTGCTTTCTTTGTCATTTAAGTGAGATACTCATGAAACACTAAACCTCCTACGGCAGTGCGGGTGTTGACAGCATATGATTTGACAGACTTCAGTGTGATCTTCCCACGAGTTTGTAGAAATGCATAACATTCATTACCACAGGAAGCTACGTAGCCACAGTCACACAAACCCACTGTGTCTGTGGGGTTGTATGTAGCTCATATAGATGAAGTCATTGAGTATTACGTTTTAACAAGCTCTGAAGACTGTTCTTAATCAAATCAATCAACAGTGCAGGATTTGTCAGGTAAAACTGACATCTAACCTCTGTCAAACTGAGAAAGCTAGCAACAATCAATGTTTTGGTAAGTATATAAAATATTTTTTTTCTACTGTATTATACATTTTGTTGTGTTTTCCATGTCACTGCTGTAATTATTTGTATTCATTCCCTGGCTACCACTGTAATTTTGTGTTTGACCGTATGTACGTAAGAAAAACCTGTAGCTGTTTAGTTAGTGTTTTTTAACTGGAAATACAAGTGTTTATATTTGCATATCTGTGCCATTATTCTCTGTCATCAGACATGATTTGCAAACTCAAACTGTGGAACGCTGTAAAAACATTTGCTTAGAAAGCGACAAACGCTGTAGGGAAATCAGTCTTGAGGGACCTGTACAGGGAAATCAGCTTGCTGGAGCTGTCACTTTGTAAGTGAAGGCTATGCATGTCCATGTAAAACTATATATTTTATACACAAAGAAATTATAATTGTGCAGTATATCACTAAATGCATCATTTTTTAAACATTTATATTCCTCTGACATTTTGTTTGACATATACAGCCGGGCACAGTTTTATTCTTTGTTGTTGAACAGTAGAGGGAGTGCATGCCCCACATGCAGCTGCTACTGTTTCCTTTGTTTTCCCTCACCTGCTTTCTCTGGCTCCGTTTGCAGAGAACCATTGAGAATTTACATTGATATCCTCATCTTAAGTAGAATAAGTAGTAGGTTGTTACAGTTAATAGTATTGGTGATATATAACACATTTATTAAGTAGTAACTGTGTCAGTATGTCAGATTGCAATCTGTTTCCTGGCAGTAATCATGTCAACATATCGGTCCTATAATAAGATTACAGCAGTGATCAGTGTTTATGCCAAATTGTCTGGTTCCAAACAGTTGTTCTATCACCAGATGGTTATTAATTACTCATCATGTCAGCCGGTTGCACTCTACAAGACACCATGAAAAGAGTTCAAGCCTGAACCAACTAAGACACTAATTGCCACGTTTTTTAAAATCATGTTTAAGGTTGATAGTAATGTTTTTATTGAAATAGTCATGTAAGAAAAAATGTGTAAGGTCTATAATTTCTCAAATAAAGAATATTTTTTCAGATACTGTATTTGTCACTGCTGAAACTGTGAAGTTAATGTAAGAGTTATTGCTGTCATTCAGTTACACTATAACCTCACTACAACCATAATACCAAGATATTGTGCAAGTATGAGGTTGACGTGAGAATTATCTTTGAATGTAGGTTTTGGGGATTTTACATAAAATAAATGATCATTTTGATGACAGTGCATAAAGTGAGTGCATAAAACACAATGTGTCCAATTTCAGTATATTTTTTTATTTTCACTGGAAGGCAAGGTTTAAGGAGATTTGATCTCAAGACTGTTTTGAAAAGACACAATTAAAATCACTTGAAAAGGAAAAGCACAAATTGTTAATAGTACTGTATGTGGAAGGAAATGCTGAGCTTTTTTTCTCATGCAGTTCTCAAATGTCCTTGTTGCGTGATAGTCACATGCTGGTCAAAAGGTCACGTTTTAACAGCGCTGCAACAGAGAGGTTTCAACAGCTTATTACTGTACATAAAGCCAAAATCGCTCCACCTGCTCTCTGAAATCTGCAAACATTGCAAATGTCAGGATAAACAAGAATAAACCTGCACGTTTCTGTTTGGACTGAATTTATTGATTCAGACTGGACAACCTCTGTTGACTTAAGCTGCTCTTTACTGTATTTAGGGGTTAGAGGGATATTTTCTGCAGGGTGTTTATCTCTGTTCCATTAAAGTAAACACTTTTCTTAATCTATTGGCAGCAGTGAGAGATCATTTGCTAAAGCACAGGGCAGCAGCATGGATCCTGGTTGTGTCGACCTGATAGACTAGTAGATTCTAGCTGCCTGTGCTGTCTGTAGTCACTGGTGGTCCATCTTGTCAATCCTATTTTGAGAGCTGTTAATCTTCTAAAGCCAGATTTACTATAATAAGCACTCTGAGCTTTGATAGCCTGGTTGGTTCAAACAGCACCACTCATACCTCATTTGTGTTCATGAACCTCTGAGATCGGTCATGCAGAGCCACACTTAGGTCAGTCATAGGTCAACAGGGTGCCTGTTAAACATGTATTTATCCATTGTGAGATGTTTGTGTGAGATTTACCTTCATTCTCATAGACTCAAACTCTCTTGCTAATTCAGTATTAGTGTTACCATTTTTTATTTCAGAAAAGTGGCAAAGACAGCTCTTTAATACCTTTTTTGCTTGTTGCTGATACTGAGAGAGGTAGGAAACATGTGAACCCCCTCACTCACCTGCATGTTGATATCACAAAGAAGATGTTTAAGTTATTTTGACCTCGAGGAGGCAAGTGGTGAAAACTGTTTAGTTCTTTTCTAAATTCATTTATATAAAGCCATTCATTTTAGGCAAACTCAATGTACATTACGTTAAGGTGGATACAACAACAAATTTAAATAAATAAAGTGCAAGAATAGCCACACCGACAACCACCCATACTCTGAAGCACACTGGCACACCACAAAACCATTCCACAAACACAAACCACACTCTCACACACACACCCTCAACAGATCTGGATCCTGGGCACAGTTAGAGAGTCTGTCTGTCTGTTGGTGGTGAGTGAGTCAGAAATGCACTGAAAGAGGTAAAGTATAGGAAAAGTAGATTTGTCGTTCTTTCGCTCACAAATATTCCTATTTTACTGTAGATATTAAAATACTGTACATCCAGGATCCAGGGAACAGTATATCCTGGCTATTGATGCTTAGCATATACTTTTATTGGACAATATTCACTTCAATCCAAATAAAACTACACTTTTTTGTGTATTTAGCTCATATGTAATCTCATGTGTCCCAAATATATTGTCAATTTGTTGTAAACCAGCACAAAATCTTTGCATGCGCAGTGGTATGCACTCTCTCTCTCTCACTCTGCAGCAGCCCCTCAATAGTTTGACCTGAGCATTAGCAGCAGCCTTTTAGGCTATTAACTTAATTAGAAATTAAGCGTTAGATATTGTATTGAGTCATCAAATTGATAACATTTTTGCTCTTTTATATTTTACCATAACTTTTATTCACTGTATCTTTGAGTCATACTAACCATAGAAATGACAAGCCTTTAATACTTTAATGTTTTCATGTTCTCCTGTTCAATGTACCATGTGTCTATATTTATCAAAGATAATATTAATGTTTATGTAATATTTCATAAGAGGCTTAATGTATGTCTAGTAGCTCAGAAATATCCTTTAGTCTGTTCATGTTTGTAAAGAGGATAAGTCTGTTCCAAGAGGTTCTCCCCTGGTTAATTCCTGAGGAATCCCAGAGGTATGTGATAACCTGTGTGGGTGGGCAGAATGCCAACAGCTACGTTTGCCTAAAGCTCTGTGATCAAACATAGATGATTTATTTACACGCAGAAAGAAATGTGATTGTGTAGGTGAGAATACAAATGAAGTGGTAGTTGTGAAAATTCTGTAATTATTTAATAATAGTAATTATTCAGTAATAAGTAATAATAAGTGCAATATTAAAAAGAAAATGAAAAAAGCTAATCAATACTGGGACACAAATATAAGGATGCAATGCAAATGCAACTCCCAGCCCCATAGTAGATATGGATTACAAGGTAAAGGTCATCCATCAATGAAAGTCTGTATCTCCCTGAGACAGTTCAAACCTGAGGGAACTTCCTTTGTTGCATATTATAGTCCCAACTCCCAAGATATTGGCATCCTGCCTCTCTTCAGTCAAAGAGCATGCAATGTCCTGAGGTTCTAGGAAGACTTCTGCAGTTATCCCATTAACGGGTTATCTCTCCTTTTGGCTGTCCCAAGACTTAAAGATTAAGGCAGTTGCTGCATGAGGCTTCAGCCAGACCTCAGTGCCGCCAGTTCTCTGCACTAACACTGTCCTCTCAGCCTGCAGCTCCAGCTCCAACTCTGCCAGCTCTCTGCAGGATTCTGGACAGAAATCACACCTCTGGAGGAATAATGGGTGGCCACTGCTCAAACCTGGATGATATACTGGAGGAAGACATGCACCACTGGTACACCAAATTTATGAGGGAATCTCCCTCTGGGCTCATCACGCTCTTTGAGCTCAAGACGATGCTTGAGATGAATGGCATGACAGAGGAGGCCAACAGTTATGTGGACCAGGTCTTCTTCACCTTTGACATGGATGGGGTAAGAAAACACATGAAACACATTAAGGGGAAAAAAAAATAGATTGTATGATTCCCTAAAAAAACATTAACAATACCAATGATTTGTCAGACATTTGCTATATCATCTCAAATTGTTTTACATAAAGAATGTAACATTTTAAAAGGAGTAATTAGAGTCTACAAAGATTTCTGACACAGGGGCACACTGATGTTATACTGTACTCTGTGACACCTGGACTCCTCCACAAAGGTTAAGACAAGAGGTCACACATATACATGCACATCAGAAGTACATGATTTACAATACATCTAACTACCTGCAGTGGTTTCCTCAGAATTACATTACCCCTATAAATATGCTATATCATGAAATTCTGATTTTAAAAAAAGAAAGAAAAAAATGACATAATAAATATTTTTTGATGCTACACACACGTTGCCAGCTTGTGGATATATAGTCCTTTCTCTGACTGTATCTTGTATGTGTTCTTTTGCAGGATGGCTATATAGACTTTGTCGAATATATTGCAGCAATAAGTTTATTACTGAAAGGAGAAATAAACCAGAAACTAAAGTGGTACTTCAAGCTCTTTGATCAAGATGGAAATGGGAAAATTGACAAGGATGAACTTGAGACTATATTTAAGGTACAGTATATTTTCTTTGAGTGTTTCATAAGGAACCTGGCAGCTCACAGTTCCCTGAATTGTAAAGCTTAGCTGCTCAGCTGCAAAAGAGTAGAAATGGGTTTAACAGGCCATGATCTAGACAAGACATCTAATCCAGGGGGCTTCTTATCTAACCCCAAGTCTAAATATGGCCTCGTCAATAACCAAATTCACTGTCTAAGTAAGTCATGTAATAATCACCCTACACGTTATATGACAGCTTTTCATCTTGTCACAGTTATATCATTAACTTGTCACCAGTCAAGTCAAATCATGACCTACTTACTGTGGGATAATGCTCTTCTATCTGTAATGGCTAAATGCCATGGTTGTATTAACAGAAGTAGCCGTTGTAGTTTATAAGTCTCTTTGTTAGTCTCAGGAGACTTAACAGCTACTAAGATATTAGGCTTTTGTTTAATCAAATCAATCAATTAACTGTGTAAACTCCTCTATCAGGCAATTCAAGACATCACCAGGAGTTACGACGTCCCCCCAGAGGAGATTGTGACTCTTATATATGAGAAAATCGATGTCAATGGAGAAGGTATCAAATATTGTTTCATCAGTCCATGATATAATGATTTCTCAGCCCTCAACACAGGAACAGTTTATGGCTGATATTTTGTGTGCGTTTGTGTTTTTGCTTTCAAATAATGTCACCATGACAGTCCAGTAATGTCCAGAGGCTCCTGGTTTTCAGAGTAAACTATTGCTTTAATAGGGAAGAATGTTGAAATAGACATTCTGATAACTGTGTAATTTTACAATATATAAATTGTCTCTTTTAAATAGTAAACTTTATTGGGATTATAAACATTAATACTCTAAAGAAACTGTACTTAAGATGTTGTTAATCTTTGTTGTTAATCTGCTGTATTGGTGCCCTCAGGTGAGCTGACGTTGGAGGAGTTCATCAGTGGAGCAAGAGAGCATCCTGACATCATGGATATGCTCAGCAAGATGATGGACCTTACCAATGTCCTGGAAATCATTATCAGAGGTCAACAGAAGAAAGCTGTGAACTGAATTGATCATCAACAAACCTGTATCGTGTGGAAAATCAATACAGATCTTTTGGTGGATTTTCAGGAAAGAGTGTACGTGCTTGATGAAGAGCCAAGCCCCGTCTCAGACGGCACAGAATAAATCAACAAACTGACTAAGCAGTCCTACGCAGATATGATCTTTCTGTAAATTGCCCAAGGAGTGGAGGGAATTTGTCCTCCTCCTTCTGCTTGTGCTCTCACATTTCTTATGATGGCCCTTCAGTTTTGTTAAGGTTTAAAGCACTCCAACAGATGTTTGGAGAGTCTCAATGAAGACAGGCCCATCTGCTTTCAAGTTCCCATCATACCTCAAGTAGATGGTGCAAAGCAAGGTGGATAAATCACTTTGATTTATGTCATTAAGGGTTTACTGAGCTGGGAATAGCAGTCCAAAATGTCTTGGACAGCTTTGGGATTATTTTTATTCATATCTGAAAAAGATTTATAATTGAACATAATGATTTCACATTTCAATTCTGATTAGTCACAACTGCCAAATTCAGCATGAATTTCTGATAAAACCTGTTTATTGAAAGCATCATAGTCACTTCCTTTGCCAATCAATGACATAATTACTAGTGGGTGTGTGGAAATAACATCTAAAACACTCACTGAGATTGTTTCATGTTGTTGCCCTTGTAATATCTGCATGAAAACTGCACTACTAAATGTACAAAAACTGGATGGTACCCAAATACAACATACTGGCTGAATGTCAAAATATTGTTGTCATGTACATGAAATGTAATGTTTCACAATATTTTGCTGCAATTAAGGTTACATTGTTGCCTTACAAATTAATACAATGTTTTTGTTGAAATGAGATTCCTTTTCATTCTTCAATTTTTCTGCCAGGTTAAGATGCAGGAGTAGAAGGAATATAACATTTTTTCTTTGAATGTATGTTTAACTTTTTCTATGGTAAACAGAACTTACTGTATTGTTAAGTATAGTACATTATCAAATAGCAGAGGTGTTACTAAACAATCAGGAGTGGCTGTAAGTTTTAAACAAGAAAATGTGGACCATGATGTCACATATTGCATGTAAAAGCATCATTGTGTGCAGTACATCAGTAACTGATGAATGCATTGGTTGGACTCCTGGCTGCTGAAAGAGCTCAAGGACGCCATCTTGTGAGAACAAGGACTAAGTGATTCACTTGTGACAAATTTAAAGTGCTGAACATGGTTGGAGGAAGTTCAACTCTTCAACTCTCATATTTCCAGCTCCTTCTTCGTTGTGGCTTTTTTGCTCACTTTCCTACTTTATCAACTTATAGTGAAAAGAGAGTGACAGCATGCTTCAATACAGTCTACTCTGTTAAGTGAACCACTGTTAACAGCAGACAGGCTGTGTAACTATCAGGGTTTATAATATCTGGTCAAATTCTCATTCACTTTAGCAGCCAAATTCTTTTTGGTATGAAAACTGGCACAAAATTGTATCCATGGCATTTGCTCGGTTCCTCTTCTGCAGACAGTCTGCCAAGGGACAGACTGTCTGCAGAGCTTTCATTTCCATTTGTGCAAAAAATAACAGCGCTTGTCAAATCAACTCATGAAAGAACCTTAAGATCAGCTGTCATTTGGTTTGAAGAGGAATCAGGCCCAGAAACGAATGTTTGCACCCAAGCCCATTTGGACCCATTTCATCCAGTGCTGGCTTTCCTTATTTTTATTTCAGGATCATACTAAGGCTTAATTTTCTAAGACTAACCATCCAAGTTGTCCTTGTCTTTACCATATGTGCAATCAGAAGAACCTGAAGTTCAAACCTTTCAAATAACCTGCAAATATAAACACAGCTGACCTTGGCTTAACACTAAGGTTCTTAACTTTGGGTCAATGGTTGACATTCTCCAGCTCCTTTTAACGTAAATCAATCAATATCAAACCATGTTATCCCTTCAAACTGAGGTCATTCAAATATAGTGGTCTCAATGGTTAATGATTTGACAGACGCTCATTTTAGTGCACACCGGTCAGACATTATTATGAACTTGGAGAAATTGAGGGTTGTGTAAATCAAATAAAGATAAGGGTTTGACTCCACATAACACTCAAAGCAGTCCTAAATGTATCGGATGATTCAGTTACGTAACTGGGCTGATCAACCCACCTGTGCTGGCCACATAAATTCGCCACTATCTGCTCTCAAGGCTTTGCACTGCACACTGCTTCCTACTGTCTGCCACCACAGCACAGGAACAGGTAACCACATCCAGCCAAAACCATGCAGTCTGCCGAGGCCAAATTCAACAAAAACAGCCTTCTCTTGGCTCTGAGACGATACAGCTCAGCTGTCAGCGACATGGAGCAGACCATTCTCCTGCCGAGCCTGCTGCGAGACGTGCCCTCTGATGAGGTGTGGGACAGTGAAGCAGGAGAGGAGTCATGCGGAGACCTGTACAGAAACTACGTGATGCTCAAAGCCATGAGAAACACAGTGGAGAGTGGCCTAGTTCCCCTGGATGACCACAAGACCAAGAACAGCACAGCACTCAACAAGACCCTGGAGCCTCTCTTGGACACAGATCCTGAAGCCCTCTTCCGCTTCCACCTGAGAGGACTGTTTTCTGTGATGAGCGACCTCACCAAGAAGACTCAGAGCCTTACTGAGAAATATATGGACATTATTGGAGTGGCAAATTAGAAAACAGCATATGTGGACATCAAACAAAACATCAGGTGTCTGTTTAAATGTGGTATATGTAGTAAAGTCACTTGAAAATCTTAAATGTCTGAACTGCTTACATTCAGTGACCCCCATGTCTCAAACTTAAAAAATATGGAACAAACATGCATTGCCAAAACTGATCATTTCCATCTCTATATTTGATGACTGTAAAAACCCCTTGGAAACTATGGTTTGAAGATGTAGCAAAAATATTGATTGATTAAATTATAATGGAAACATTAGTGTTCTTGGATTGATTTGTTTGCAAACACACAACCTCACAGAGAATTATGTTTATTGTTTTTACTAAAAAGAAAAAATTTCAGTCAGAAAAAGTTGAATTTGGATATTTTTTTTATTTACATAGCGGTATCTCTCACAATATAAGATTTCACAAAAGGATCACTGAGGACAGATGGTAGTCCGCAAATGTTTTCTTTCGCCCTCTCTCTTCCATCTCACCAGCCGTTGACACTTAGCGCACAGGGTAGAAGGGTTCGACAATCTCTGCATAAGTCTTCTTCTCTGATGACACAAAAGAAACAGAGAAATTATTTCATTACACACATACACAGGCCACCATGTTTTAAATTCTAGTTTCTCTGTGTAGACCTACAAATGTCCTACCGCACTTTAACACTAAAGATATTATGGCACAAACTACACAGCATGAAGCTTAGTATAGTAATATTGACTATATTTGAAGATACTGATTTGTGATCAGCATATGAATGCTGTTATGGTGGCATGGAGAATATATAATCATATAATAGATCACAACTGACTCATGCAATACAATAACAGTACATGCAGAGAGTGGTTGTTATTTGATATAAAGACAACAGAGCAACACTATAATACCATCTTTGTACAGCCGTTTCCATGTGTTCAATGAAAATCCACCAGTTGTTGATGATGAAAAGAGACATTGCAACACATAAACAGGATGCGCAAATGTACATCGAAAAATTATTTACCCTTTGGTGCAAATTCCTCTGGATGGAGTTTGATATACTCGTTCATTTCTCGATCAAGTCTGGCGTAAGTGTAATTTTCATATTTAGTGATGTGGTAGCCGATGAACCAACCAATTGTTGTCAGCAGGAACTGCCGATGAACACCTAAATAGAGGAGAAAGGAAAACAGTAATGTAATTTAAGCACATAACGTGACAATAATACAAAATGAACCTTGCGCTGAATGCACAAATAAAAGCCTTAATTGCGCTGTGCCTCTGAAGAAGTACCGACTCGGACCTGATACTTTTTCAAACAAACAAGTATCATCCAGGGTCTTTTCACTAATTTCACTTCGCTGTACCTGGTACTGAAATTATGTCCAATTCAAAACTAGAATGAAGACATGAACAAAGCAGAAGTATGCTGGGTCAGATTAAATGTTGCACCAAAATAAAGTCGGAAGCTAAGAAACATGCTAACCTGATTTTAGCGGCGGCCTGTGGTTAATAGCATTCTGAAGCATCGCGGAGAGCCAGCCTGTGAAGCCCAGCCACACCGAGTTCCTGTTGACGATTCCCGGAGGAGGGAGAGACTTTGCCTCGTCTATGAAGCCCATGGCGAGAAAAAAATCCCTTCAATTCAGCTTTTTTTTAATGACCTCCCAGGTGCTTGTTTCTACCACAACTGCTATCACCTCTCGTAGGAAGTCAAGGGCACGGGGTGTAACCGTAGCGAGATGTCCGGGCAAAACATTTGAAAACCTTTGGTTCCGTCTATTCTGTTTCCTAGCAACTGACGCCAGAGAACAACACTTTATGTTAATATGCGATAAAGGTGAGTGCTTTTTAAACTTACATTATATTATTTTGATTTTGAACGTACACAAAATACTGTTATCCACTAAAGGGGATATTGATATTAAACGAGGCTCGCTGTTATCAACAGCACCATTACTAACGTTACCCCCAAAATTGCTTAATTCTGGTAGCTAGTTAGCAAAGAACAAATACTTTACTACGTGTGTTTTAAGTAAGACTTCGCAGTGGCAATGGAAGACTAGTATTTCCACTATACCTGTATTAATAGCTCTCAGCAACACCAAAGTCCTCCCTTACTAAGTCTCTGGTAGTAGTGGTAGTAGTCTTATGGAATAGTACTAACATTATTATCTAAACTATATGTAGCATGCTCGGCCCGTGTGTCCTTCATAATAACATTAAATCTGTTAAACAGTGTCTGTTTCTAATTTTAGTTTTTATTTTGTACTGCAAATGGATTATATGACACTGATTAAGATATTTAATGCATTGAAACTGAGGAGCTGAGATTATGATTCATCACCCAGCAAAGTTAGTCCTGGTTTTACAGTCGACAGATACTTAAACTATAGTTTTATAGTAAAAGAGCGTATTCTCTGTGAAATGCATTGGAATAAAATTACCACATTTAACAAAGTAGAAATACTCTCTCAAAACAGCACTGAAGTGCTGTACTTGAGTAGATGTACTGAGTTGCTTTGCATGTGAGCTGATGACATCATTGAGTGCAGTCCTCCTCCTCCTCCTCTCCCTCCTCCTCCTCTCCCTCCTCCTCCTCCTCCTCTATCAGACAGACTGCTGAGCTGCTGAGGATACACAGGCAGAGGAATTATGCCCTTCCCAGCAGTGGCTTTCCCCGTTTGATGAGGTGACCTATGCATATCAAGTAGTTAAAAGTCCGGGGATATCCCGGTGTTTTTGGTAAGTGCAAACTATTTCCAGGCTCGATACGCAGCGCTGACTTTGGTTTTTCCCTCCTGCATCTGCAGATAGTGCCAAAATGGCTAGAGTCACACGGTAGCTGCTAGTTGCTACTGTTGCTAGCTTCGCCCTAATGGCTTATCAACTCAGGAGATAATGAACCGTTATTAGGAAGAAATGTAATGTGAACCAAGACAGAGAGCGTGCAGAATGTCACAGTGTTACACTGCATTAAAAAGCAAGGTAAGAGTTAGTAAGGAAATGCGACACGGGAAATTTTCCTGTATATGAAAGCGATTCCAGCTGAATTAAACCGTAAAACATGGTTCATTGTATTCAAGCTGCAATTTGAGGATTCACGTCGTCTCGGAAGCAACAGTTTGATTTCTTATAAGTGCTTTCTTTCTTTATTTTATTACAATGACACACTTAGTTTTCACATAGAGGCCCGATTCACAGTGCTGGTATCGGAGCAGATGTAACGATGCTGCAGGGAACACTGAAATTGAAAGTGACTATCCCTGTTTACATGCAGTTTACATGCCGCTGTGGGGTGTGTGGACATCAACCAAGGAAAGAGAGACACATTACAACCATCTTGGTGCTTTTTACAGATTATTCACACCATCAGTGTTTGGCTTGGCTCCACAATCCCCCAAAAGTGATGCAGGGCCCCTTAAAACTGTAGCTATGCAGAAACATCAGAAACATCACAGGTTGAGCAGATATCATATAATATAAAAATGGGAAAAGTGAAATGGAAACATTTCCTCTGTTAAGCAATGTGCTGTCGTTCTGTCTCAAACTGTCAGTGCTTGAGGCGGTAATGATATAGCATGGAAGACATAATACAGTTGAACAAAATATGTATTTTAACATCATCTGTACCAGACAACGAAGTGCTACAACTACCAATACACTCTCCAGTGCTAATGAGCTAAATCTGAACTCAAATACACACGTTTGAGAGCCACACCAGGGCATATGTCACTCACAATATTCTGGTCAGATGTTGGTTACGATCTTCCCCTGATGATACTGGCCTGTATGCCAGTTTCGCAGCAGTTTAGTAGTTTCATCACTGTCTCTCTTCAGGACCTTTACAGAAGTGTACCAGTGGCTTCAACATGCACTGGAGACAAATAGAATCATTTTAGTCAAATGCCATGATGTGTTTTGAATGCATTTACACATCTCCTTTTTGTTTTTCCTTTATTTTTCAGTTTAGCATGAGCATGGAAGATTATGACTACCTGTTCAAAATAGTTCTGATAGGGAATGCTGGCGTTGGGAAGACATGTCTTGTCCGGCGCTTTACTCAGGTTTGTATTTATCTGTGCTTATGAATGTGGAGTTATCACAGGGTATGAAACTATATTCTGACATAATGTAGTATAATGTATAATATATTCTAATTTTAGGGCCTTTTCCCACCTGGACAAGGGGCTACTATTGGAGTAGATTTCATGATTAAAACTGTGGAAATCAAAGGGGAGAAGGTCAAGGTATACAAAGACTAAAATGTTTTCTTTTTTTGTTTTTTGTTTTTTACATATAAGCATGTGCCTTTATGTTTTATAGTAGTTTGGATGGACAGTTGCTCATTTCAAATATCTGTTTTCCAGCTGCAGATATGGGACACAGCTGGACAGGAGAGATTTCGCTCCATTACTCAGAGTTATTACCGTAGTGCCAATGCCCTCATTCTTACGTATGATATTACCTGTGAGGACTCCTTCAGGTGCCTTCCAGAGTGGCTGAGGGAGATTGAGCAGTATGCCAACAACCAAGTGGTGACTATATTAGTCGGTAAGAAAACTTTTCTTGGCTCTTTAATGACTGATGTACCTCTTTTATCCTCATGTTCATCACTGATTATGAGATAACTGCATAATAGCGTGCACAATATTTTACTGGAACTGACCTGGTTTTCTGAGCCCGCAAATGTGACCATGAATTACTGAGCAGATGTCGGTGGCAGTTTCTGAATACACTTTTGTCAGTTTGGTAAAGTGCATTTTATTGTTTGATTTCTGTGAATCATTTTGTCACTCAAGGAACTTAGGGAAAAAAAATAATTTCTGTCTGGAATAGAAAAGCTCACACAATGTCTTTGGTTACATCCATCCCACACAAGCATGCACACACACGCAAGTACACCCACCTCCACTTCCATCTGCCTCATCTACACCCACCCACCACTGTTCAGGAAGACAGTCTGTGTTGTGACACAAGAAGCTACATTCTTACTGTTTTATGTTTGCTGACAGACTCATTTGTCATGTCTTGCAGGTAATAAAATAGATCTGGCAGAGAAGAGAGAGGTTCTCAGACAGAGGGCTGAAGACTTTGCTGAGGCTCAGAGCATGCTGTATCTGGAGACCTCAGCCAAAGAGTCCGACAACGTTGAGAAACTTTTCCTCGACCTGGCCTGCGAACTCATTCGAGAGGCCAAGCAGAACAAGCTGGACAACAATGACACTGCCCCAATGCCCGGCGAGGGTAAAACCATCAGTTACTTGAGCTGCTGCAGCCTCAATTAGGGAGAGCCATGGCCATGGTAACTCAGTAGCCATTGACTGTAGAGGGCAGATGGCCGAGCCCCAATGCCTCCGTCCCTCTAAGATGGCATAAAGCCACTTAGTTCCGTCATTTCTAGTCCCATGCCTTTTTTAAGCTGTACAAGGGAGTTAGTCAACTTTAGTTTGGCCTTCCAGGAACGAGCATTTTAAGATGCTGCCATTATGGAAAACATTATTCTCAATGCAACAGGATGTAAAGTATGTCTGCCTGATGCATCCAGGAATCTGAGTAGGGCTCCATTTTGTCCTCTTCATGGTGAAATGGCAGAATTTTCCTGTTTGGGTTTTAGGCTCCATTTTCATTAAACATCAATGTTCACCAGCAGTATTATGTGAGTGGAAAACTCTACCAGGTATTTTGTTACAGATTCAACAAAGCTGACAAAAAGCTTCATTATCATGGGAGGTTATCAGTTAATGGTAACAATATGTTTACACACAGTAGGTTTTTGAGATTACTAAGTCTGATCGAGTTGCAAAAAAACTTTGCAAACTTTCCCTGAAATCAGTTGCACAATCATTTATGTCCCACTACAGTTTCTTCTGCTCTGAGAATTGCATTCAACATTATTAACTCTCATGTTCTCATTTCTGAGTAGTTATTTGCACCTGTCATTACAAACTGTGAAATATTTGTTCCCAGTAGGAGACTTTTACTTGCTGCTAAGATATGTTTTAATGTCAGATAACATAAATTTAAAACACACATATAAATACTACATTCAAACAGTATTCTGTGACGCCATTCTTTTTGTCATATTCTTGCAGTGCTTGCGATTAGTCAGTTGATTTAGTATGAAGCAAGTTGAAAGGCCTCTGAAATTGTCATCAGTAGAAATTATGAAGTTTTTATCACTTGACTTTTTTTGATTGTCAGCTGTTACTTTTACCCATAGACGTGGATATTTCTGCCTTTGTTGTTGCTGCCTAGCCATGAAATTGTATGACCTCTTATTTGTTTGAAGCCGTTTGTTCATGTAGTTTCGTATATGACTTGTTGTATTTCATATGCTTTTATTGTGAAATTTGATTGTCCAGCATGTTTTGCCATAATTTGTAGTGTCTAACTTTATCTCTCATATATTTGCCATAACTGTAATGTACTGTATTGCACAATGCCATATACTGCACACTTATTTTTATTGTAACATTTTGTCCTTTGTTGTACAGAGTTGTAGTACATCTTGGCACTTTGCTTTTATACTTTTTATTTTCAGTAATCCCTTTGTACAACTGGCGAGCATTTTGTTTTGCCTTTTACCTTAGACTTAACAGCAGTTACTGTTAATTCCTTGCATCTTCTTGTCAACCCAGTATGGGAAATACAAAGGAAAACACTATTGGGATGTTGTGCTTTTTTTCCTTTATGTGTACAAAATAATCCCTAAAAAACTACTCTGTACATTAACATTAAATAATTACACAAAATATCTTGCATTTGTTATGTTATTCCTTATGGCCAGTTATTGCACTGTAGATGGTTAAGTGAGTCAACTATTCCTAGAAACAGAGTTTTTTTTAGTGTAAAAACATTCATGTTAATTGATGTATGCGTAACTACATATTTCTATCTTAAAAGGTCTATGGCCTACCCTAGGCTATACTGGAGCCACTGGAATTCAGTTTCAATAGACCACTGTGGTGTGAACAAATGCAGCCAAACAAGGACTCCTACTTTCCAGTAGCGAGTCTTGCTAACTAGTCTGTCTATTCTGTGAGAAGGTAATCAGTTCCAATTATTTATTTATTCCACGGAATAACTAGTATTTATACCTGCATCCTTATTCTCCTTATTGTTATCATTTATTTGTTTTACTTAAGCAATGTTATCTGTGGATTATCATGACTAGACACTTCCCACAAGTAACTACGTATATAAAGTTTTATTGTGAAATTAGATACCGGAAGTGTGCTCACATAATAAACTCTGTATAGACGCTACTTTGACTAAATTAATATTGCAACTCCTCATAATGACCACCAGAGGGCAGTAAAACGAGTCACGTACACGGGTCAACATTTCGCGCCAACATAGACAGGAGGCCTAGGCGCGGTTTCCATACGGAAGTGGGCCTGATTTCATATTATCTGGACTGGAATAACGATTGACGGGAGACTCCACAGGACCTTCTATGGCGCTTTGAGAAGAATAAATCTTTACAGATGATGTTAACGACAGCTGGCTCCATAAAGGATATTAATCCTGTTAAACAACTGGTAAATGTCCCTTAACTAACATCCCCGTGAATTTAACATTCTACCCAGTGATAACAGGTAGGAAATGCAACATAACATTTCAAAACAGCAATTATTCCTACTGTAAAAGATGGAGTTGCCTGTAAGTAGGCTACCAGATAACAATTAACATGAGGGTTGTCATCGGTGCATAAGACCAGTGACCACGTAGGACGCTGAACAGTCACTTGAAATGCGTAAGTCACCCATCATCTCCACCTAGCATAAGATAGGCGAAAGACTGCTGCGTTAAAAACAAAAGCAAAAAAAACAGATGTTGATTGACACGCAAAATATAACGATTTGTTCAACTAGTTGTTTAACCCGGTAAGTGGCAATTTTGCTATGACCATGGTCTTCATGACTATGACGACATAGTCATACTTCCGGTAAATACTTTCGAAATAAAACATCCAATATTGAAACTGTAGTGGGACACTGCTCTGCTCAACTACAGAGTAAAACATTTGAATGACATTTTTTTTAATGCTATTATATGATATTTTTTTAATGCCAAGACAGCTCATATATGAGATCAGATATGATAATACGTCCGGTTCAAACTTTCAAAATAAAACATCCAAATTGGGACTAGCTGTAGATATACACCGTGGCAACACAAAGTAGATTTTACACTCGAAACAACCTCGTTAGTGCTTTTGCGTTTCAAGCACAACATCCTTGGCATCAACGTGCACACATAGAACTCGGACTCCCATCATCCCTTGCGTGTGTATTTATAGTAGGAGCCGATCTGCTGTTTCTGCTGACTGCTAGCCGACTGCAGGTAAATTAAAGTTGTTGAAATGTTGGGGAGACGTTGAACCCGATGTTTCCTGTACAACAGCTGGCTACATCTGCTCTGCTGCTAAATATAGGTCACATGCTGCCCTAACAGCACCTCTGTGGATTTGCTGACAGGCGAGTCTCACTTCCTTTCTTTGACGGGACAGGTCTCCTCTTCCCGGTGCGAGATCATATGCGACCTCGGTATCATGTGCTGAAGAACAGTTTGTTGTGAGCTGTGTTTGAGGGCAGCAGAAATGAAGCCTGGAGGCAGGAACGAGGTTTTGGACAGAGCCGCAGCTGTCTGCATCCTAACGCTGTGTTTTGGCTGCTTGCACGTGATCGCCCTCAAATCACAACTTTTTACCAGACTGGGTGGCTTACCGTCCTCCACTGAGTTCCCCATCAACTATAAAACACTCTACTTTGACCAGAAGGTAAGTTTAAAAATTCTCTCTTTTATTTTTTATAACTCACCATTACATTATATTATGGGTACGTTTTACTCTGGTTTCTTCCTCTTTTACCTCTTTCTCTTTCACTTCTCTGATTTATTTGAATGCTATAACGACTGAGTTTAGTGGTGTGAAGGAACAATAATGTAAATAAATAAATACAAATTATCCCCATATATGAGTTAAAACATCTTGTGATGTAAAATAATAGAATATGTATTCATAAAGCTGGTCTCATAATGGAAGGAGGATATTTAAAAAAAACCCATAAAGGAGTGTTTACTGAAAATAAGATATTATTTTGTTATTATTATATACATTAAGACATTATATAATGCTCATTATAAGTTGCTCACCTTTTCATTTACCGTTACGTTACTTGGCTTCATTGTTTTCTATTTACTTATATTTGCACCACTTGCTCTTTCTAATATATTCAATGTACTTAACATTGTAGACGTTGTTCATGTGTTGAGTCTGCAGACAATAGATGTTTCCCTGTGGCTTCCTGTAGTGAAGGGAAAACCATCACAATTGGTTCAGTCCTTGCCAGCAGAACAGTAACTATCCTTCCTGGCTCGCTGCCTAAAAAGGTCTCCAGGGCCCAGTGAATCTGAAACACTTTACCTCAGGGGTGTTTGAGAGATCCTCTTTCACCCTTTACATTTTCCATTTACTGTTACTCTACGGAGAATCAGATTGCATGTTGGGTGTATGTAATGGTACGCAACACAGCATCATGTATAGTGCCCTGTGAACCTGACTCATACAATCACAAGACCCTGCTACTGTTCCTGCAGTCAGGGATGTTGTATAATGTAAACTAAATAAACTAACCAGGTTACACCACCTACCACAATAGTAGACAGTGTTTAAATGATAGACATTTAACGCAGGTTGTATTGGTGCATTTAAGTACTCCATCTGTTCACAAGTTGATAGTGCTAGAATCTAAAATGTCAGCATCAGGAGTCAGGGGAATTTTAACTCGTGCTTCACATTCCCTAACAGAGATCATTGTCCTAGAGGATTTTTAAGGGAGACCGAACACGTTAAGTCAAACCTCACAGTCTGTAATTCTGGGCATTGGTTATCTGTCTGTGTTCAGCCGTAAACTTTAAACTCTGTTGAACATTTAATCCTGTTTCCAGGCTAACGGTTTTGCAAGCACTTTCCAAAATCCATGTTTGAAGAGGGAAAAGTTATGAAAGTGAAAAGAAACAGTCCCCCGATGCTTTTTCAGCCAATTCTGTGTGAGATAAAAAGAGAAGATTAATGAGTGAAGCATTTTAGAATAACACACAGATTATAAGAAAATATATTATCAAGGCACTGCATTTTAGTGTAATTAGAGCTGGAACGTTGTGTTGATTAATTACTGCAGCTATTTTGATAATACATTAATCATATAAGTCATTTTTCACGCAAAAATGCCAAATATTTACTGATGGCAGATTCTCAAATGTGAGGATTTGCTTTATCTTCTCTTACAATTTAGTAAATCTAACATCTCTGTGTTTGTGACCCTTGGCCAGACAAAATAAGACAAGACAATAGATTAAGCAAGAAAATAATCAGCAGATAGGCGGACAAAGAAAATAACCATTAGTTGCAGCTCTAACTGCACACCTATATTTACATACTGTAAATAGTGTTTGTGCACTAAACAGTATCTGGATTTTGGGGGGGGGGGGGGATGCTCCACACCTGGTCCAGCCCACGGCATCCTGCCTAATCAGCCAAGCTGACAAGAAGATAAAAGACCATTTCCTCCCTTCTGACGCCCATTGTCATGTCTGGTGTGTGTGTGTGTGTGTGTTTTCTCAGTCAATCAACAAGAAACTGTATGCTTCTTCTCTAGAAGTGCAACAAAAAAGTCCCTGTAATCCACTTTTCAGTACCAGTAGCGGGTCTGCTGTTATTACAAAAGAATCATCAATCATGCAGCGTTTTTCTACACTCTCTGTGTGAGACGAGCTGCTGTGAAGAGAGCACCAAAGTGATCCAGCAGTCGTCCAGAGGAAATCCTCTTGACTGCATTTCGCCTCCAGACAATGAATGGAAGTGTCCTTTAGCATCCTCCAAATTAGCTGCTGCAGTTTACTGGAGGCTGTGCTCGTGGTTGTTTCCCCTCATGTCTCCAGTTGCTGGACAGCAGACGCTGCTTTTCTTTCATGTGGAATAGTTCATGCGCTGGTCCAGTAGATGTACAGTGTATGCTGTGAATCTTAATTCAAACAGAGAGCGCTCAAGTGCTTCCCCCAGTAGCCACATGGGGGCACTACTTATCAGGGTGTGGATTTCTTACACAACCAATCTCTGAGGTTTTGTGATGTGCATACTGAGTGGGTGCAAGTGATACAGTACTCACCGGGGGTCCTTTTGGTGAAGCGCTTGATATTCCACCACTGTTTTTGGCTTCGATATCATAGCTGTTTAAAAGAATATTTTTATGTGCATTTCAAGAGAACTTGGCTCTCAGTAATTGAAAAACTTGACTCCCAAAATACGACATCTAAAAAACACTGGTGTGAAATAAGAAATAACGCACAAAATCTAAACAAATTGTGTGACTTTTTAAATGACACAAAGTAACTTAAACGCATCGCTCACGAAACTCTAGCATCACACTTTGGATGAACAATACAGCCGAAGCTTATTTTGCTGCCAGGCTGCCGAACTTTTTTCCTTTAAACTGTCTCATGGTCCCCTCGCACTTAAAAGCACTGCCAAGCGCTAAGGAGTCGAGGGCTGAATGAACACATTGAGGCCCCAGAATCTTTTTGCTGTCATTGGCTCATAAAATTGCTGCCTCCTTTGTATCCACTGAGGAGGGAGGGAGCGAGGGTGAGGAGGGAGAAAAAACAAAGCAAAAACATTTTGTGTTAAGTGTTGAGGCTGTTTCAAGGAGTTAGGCTCATGGTAGCCTCATGGGTTGTCTTCTCTATGAAGTTGTTGGTTTCTCTTTGCCTTTGTTTAATGAGAATACAGGAAATATAGTTGAAAGAACGTACGTAACGCTGGGACAGCAAACACCTGAACTACCTGACCTCGGAGCAGGCTTTGGCAGATTTTGCAGTACTGATTCAAAACTTGAAGAACACTATACCTAGAGCCGTGCACAGCCCTGTCATCGCCATTGGAGGTTCCTATGGAGGGATGCTCGCTGCCTGGTTCAGGATGAAATACCCCAATATAGTTCTTGGGTAATATTGTTATGTTGTTATATGTTAATGTTGCAGCCTCGTGTTTACCTAACTGGTCATTTCTCACCAATATACAGAGTTTCTGTCAAGTATTTCTATCTGAAATTCTGCCTTCATTAACTCCTGTCGGCAAATGAATATCCACTATAAACACCAGATGTTCATTTGAGCCAACAGGGTGAATCTGTGCAGTCTGTTTTACAAAGGTACTGCAGAAGTATGAGACATCAGGTATCAGAGTTTGAATCAGTGCTTCACTGACTTTCATACTTCCTTTGCAATCACTGTGGCCCCTTAGCAAACATCTTACCCAAATGTTATTCAGATATTGCCAAGGACAATGCATTGAGAGGAAATTAGAAATGGTTTGTCGTCTTCTTGTATTTCAGAGCCTTGGCAGCCTCAGCACCAATATGGCAGTTCCCCTGATATGGTGCCATGTGGAGATTTCTACAAAATAGTAACACAGGACTTTGCCAGAAGTGGCCATAACTGTGATGCAAACATTAGAAAGTCGTGGAAGGCTATCAATAACGTCACTTCCACTGGTAAGTCAGAACACTCAAGAGTTGATTTATGTTATCTGTCATACTATAGGAAATATGACTTATTTGAATTATTCAGAATAATAAATCAACCGCGTCGAGTCTTATCTATGATGGAGGCTTCTGGACTCTGACAATTTCTGTCCATATGGTCCACATTTGTTAAGTGGTGCAAGTGTCTACTAAAGCCTGAAACCAGACAGCTGTTACTAAAACCTGTAGTACTACTGGGTATAAACTGTAGAGCCTCTCCACAGAGGACAGATTGTGAGAGAGATATGTGGATCCATAAAATTTATAAGCTGCATAACTCAGACTATCTTCGTTCGTTAGTATTCCGCTCAGATCTGAAAAAGAAAGTGTGCCTTTATAGGATCTCCGGGTACTTTTTTCCCATGATCACGATCCTAAACTGTACGAATAAGCTTTATTGAATTGAGTGGTACTTTTTATTCTTGTCACACTGCTAGTTATAAATGTACACAATAAAAAAGTTGATACCACTTACTAATAGGGCACCTTTAGAAAGTGTTTATGTTTATGTGTTTATTAGCTGTTATTGATAGCTTGATTAACTGTGAATCAATTTACTAATGCTTTATGGAGCAGGTATAATCTATTGATAAGAATGTGTCTTAGGTCTCCAGGTTAGAGAAAATCTTCCCCCCAGCATTATACTTGTTTTGTCTTTTTTAAATTGTTAATAAATCAATTTTGAAGGTTGAGCAGTCAATTTTAGGAGACATTCTGATGAGTTTAATAGCTGGCTACAGGACAGAGAAAGTGTCAAGCTGGAGGAGGACTGCCCCAGCCTATAAAGAGTGCCTTATTGGAAAGTGGTGCTGGTCTGTTTTTATTTTGTGATTATTAGTGTACAGAGAATGTGACTCATAACAAGTAAGCTAGTACTGAGACAGCATGGTATTCCAACCCTTTACACAGGAAAAATAATCGGAAGTATTTTTTGCCAGTCACTGTAATCCAGAAGTGTAACAATAAATGGATGACAGGTGACACAACACAGCAGTGAATGTTGGTTGTGTTTTGGTTACATCTGTCCCAAAAACTTGAGATTCTGAAGACTGACAGTGGAAAAAGACAGGAGAAAGGAAGTGAGGTGTGTGTCTTTTTTTTTTTAAAGAGAGTGTCTGTCACCACATTTTTTCTGAAAAGATGATACATGATACTGCGCATATTCTAAACTAAATGAGTATTTGCTTTTGTGCTGGAAGTTAGGTTTGAGCACCCCTGATAAAACAACGGTAATTTCATTAGCATTTAGCAGCTAAAGCTATCATGAGGCTTTGATATGGCATCTGTGAAGATCCGTGGGAGCTGTAGTTGTTAAATACTAACAAAATAATCATTGTTGTATCTTTGTTAAAATGGCAATGTCACTGTCAAATAGCCAGTAGCATAGTATATACAGTAGCAAACACGTATGACAACATGAACAACGCAGTTACTAATAAGTAAGTTACTAATGTTTTGGCATATTTATTTTTTTGTTCTCTTTTGACAAGCGTCTGGTCTTCAGTGGCTGTCAGAGGAATTCAGTTTGTGCGCCCCTCTTAAAAGCGCGATGGATGTTGCCATCTTCAAGAACTGGCTTCAGGAGACTTGGGTGAACCTGGCTATGGTGGACTACCCCTACGAAGCTAATTTCCTCCAGCCACTGCCTCCCTGGCCAATCCAGGTACAAACAGCCACTAGTAAGGCCCCAAAAATAATCCAGTCAAACTTTGAGTTCTAGTTAAACTTCAAATTTATTTACTATCAATGTGTTTTTTTGTTTTTTTTTTTCAACTTCATTGCATCTTTGGATTTTGTTTATCTTAGGTTAAGCACCTGATCTGGCCTGACAGCCTGTGCTTAATTGAAATGAATGTGCGATTCAGCCAATTGTGTTACAAGTGTTTGTTGTGGTCTTCCAAGCTTTTGTTTACAACAGCTGTCAATTAACTTCATTAATATTCATAAGGATCTGGTTTCTTTTAGATTTTAAGTATTCTTTGGATGAGCAGCTACAAGTAAGCCACCATTCTTTTCTTCTCCCATACCAACAGTCTTTTCATTTGCACACTCCGTCAGATCTCTGAGGTGTTCCTCTTAGGACGCTCACACGGCACCACAGAAAAAGGACATTTGCCCAGCGCAGCTCATGAGGCCATTAAACAAAGGTCCACCACTCTCATTTGAATGGGACTGTAACAAATACTTCACTAGACACTTGATGTGAAAAAATAATCGCAGTAACTTGCCAAATTTTAAAGAAAAAGCTGCAATCATGTCATGTGGTTGATGCAAAAAAAAAAAAAAAAAAATGCATTGCAATGCATTTTAAAATTCTCTTTCCTGTTGTTGCCGTTACAAAATATCCTTTGTTTTCATGCTAAAGAGCTTGTGACAGTACAGCGGCTGTTTTCTGGAGGCTGATTGACTTGGGTGCAGTGTATTCTACCAGTCACCTTGGCATGTCACGTGCATAAACCAAGCTCTGCTATTGACCCCCGTCTCTCTTGTTTGGTGCTACAACACCCCTCTGAGTCCCTCATACTCTCAAAGTGAATCCTTTACGAGAGTGATACATTTTTTGTTATTTGTTTATCACTTGGCCACTGAATAAATCAGAGAGCATCAGGTTGTATGAAACAAACCCTAAATGGTCACTCTGAGTTTTTGGCTCTCTGCCTTTAATGTATGCGACCCCTATGGGTGGTTTAAGCGGTTTAGGCAGTGGGTGCAAAGAGGAGCTTTTTTAATGACAAAGCTAATGTGATTATCTGAGTGAGTGTGAGAACGGGGTATTGAGGGCTTAGAGGAGGGAAATCTGTTGGCAGAGATGAATGTATAAGCCTAATCCTATCTGAAAAGTAAGGAGAAGATGCTTTGGAGCAATTGCAGTGTTTTTTTTTTTTTTCACGGTATAAATCTTTGGTTGGACATGTCTGTGGCCCTCCTCATCCATCGACCACCAACTCCTCCCCAGCCCACAGACAAAAGCCTTAGTAACAGACTCCACACTAGCGCAGCTCCCCTCCAACGTCCAAACAAGAAAGCCCAGTTTCCCTGCCTCACAAAGAGCGCAGGACAACAGCCATGGCCAACTCTGCTGCTGCAACCATAACAACACGCAGCAAAATCAAACAAAAGCTGAAACTCAAATATTTATCATCCACGCTATTAATTCTGAAAATCAACCATGGTCAGACAAAACAGTAGTAATGAGAGGAAGATCTTTAAATTTTCACTCATTTAGATCATTGGCTTTAAGGAAATGGACGGTTTTTTTTTTTCCTCTTGTGCCAAGATTAGAGCAATAAATTCAAGTTCATTCCAGGGAATTTCATATGCAAATCAGGCGCCACCACTTTTTATGTGGAAAAACACTTTATGGGCCACAAGAAAGCAATCTTGTCTTGTAAACAACTTGGATATACAGTGACTTCAGAAAGTATTCAGACCCTTTCACTTTTTTGCACACTTTATAGTGTTGGTGATTTAATTTTAAATGGTTAAAATAGCCATTTCTGCCCACCAGCCTCCTCTCAGTAACCCATGATGACAAAGTGAAAACATGTTAATTGAAATTTATGCACATTTATTCAAATGTGGTCACATGCATCCTCTTTGCTTTAACTGCTTCAGAAGTGTCCTCAACTTGATTGGAGGCTACATGTGGCAAACTGAATTAAATGGACATAGTTTAGAAAAGTACACAACTGTGTATATAGGGTCCCACAGTTCATACTGAATGTGAAGACAAAAAACAAACTGTGAAGTCCAAGGAGCTCTGAAGAAAACCTGCTCCAGAGTGCACGTGACCTGAGGCTGGGGTGACGGTTCAGCTCTCAGCACAACAATGTCCCAAAGCATACAGCCAAGAAAATGTTGAAGTGGCTTCAGGACAATTGTCTCACTGTCCTTAAGTGTCCCAGCAAAAGGCCAGCCCTAAACCCCACAGTACATCTGTGGAGAAACCTGAAGATGGCAGTTCACAGGCGCTTTTCAATCTGGTTGAGCTTGAGGGGATCTGGCAGAAGAGTGGGATAAACTGTCCAGATCATATCCAGGCATATAAAGCTTGTAGAGACATCCCCAAGTAGACCCAAAGCTGTAACTGCTGCCAAAAGGGCTTCTACAAAGTACTACAGTTATGGTCTAAATAATTATATATACCTTTCAGTTTTTGATCTTTTAATATATTTGCAAAAACTTCTAAAATCCTGTATGTACTTTGTCATTTTGGGTTATTGAGTGTAGATTGATGGATAAAAATTGATGGACATTTACAATAGCGAAAAGTGAGGGGGTCTGAATACTTTCTGATGCCACTGTAAGTGAAGATATTTAAATTTTAAATTCTTTAATGTTATTTAAAATGAAACTATTATTAGCATTCACAGCTTGCTTGAACTGTAATCGAATCACTGACTTGTAGTTAATTCTTTTATGTTTTCAAGGTGGTGTGCAAGTATCTTGGTTTCGATTCCACTGTGTCAGACTACCAGCTACTGCATGGCGTCTCCCAAGCGGCAAAGGTCTACTATAACTACACCGGAAGCTCTTCCTGTCTAAATATATCTCAGACAGCAACCGGCAGCCTCGGCCTTCTCGGCTGGTTTTACCAGGTGTGGTAGCACAAAGAGCGGGGATCGGCCATGTCATGCTGAATAAACTGGTGCGTACATGCGTCAGTGGGCAGCTTTACCTGTCTGAATGAATGTGTGTTCAATCCCTCATCCCCAGGCCTGCACAGAGATGGTGATGCCCATGTGCACAGATGGTGTCCAGGACATGTTTGAACCTGAGGAGTGGAACTTCCAGGCCTTCTCTGATGAGTGTAATGCAATTTTTGGTGTCAGGCCACGAGCTGACTGGGCAGGCATAGTGTACGGGGGGAAGGACATCATCGCTCACAGCAACATTATCTTCAGGTAAACACTGGTTGTAAAATGCCAGACGGGCAGAAGGTTCCCTGGGTTTGTCTAGCGCAGTGAGATCAGTTAATTATTCTGCCTGGCTTTTATTTCAGGCAAATTAAGAGTACCCATCTGTGTAGCCACAGGAGGTAGACAGACGCATGTAAAAAGTAAATGAAAAAGCATTGAGCTCAATCGCAAACACTAAGGTCGATCATATTGGGGTGAATTCCCGTTAGCAGCTTTTGTCATACCATGAAACGGTCTGGCAATAAGCAATTTGATGTGAGTTTTCAAAGTGTCATTTCAGAACACTTTGAAAAGTGAATAATAAAATGTTTAAAAAATCATTACTCATGCTAATCTTGAAAAACAGCACTGACCAAAAACTGGCAGTGGTTTAGTCACTTAAATGCAAGCGTAAAAAAATGTCTGTTATCTCATGTTATCTCTTGTAAAGAGAACTAAGGAAAATGATGAATGAATGACACAAATTAATAAATTGTTTTCTTTTATTTACTTTCCTTGCTGTGTTTTCTTGTTTTTACTGCCTTAATAAATTGAAAATATCGAATGTACATAGCACTAGAATGTACAAAAAATGATCCCAAAAGTCACCCCTGCTGTTAGCTTGTTGTTTTGCTGACACACCATGCCCCACATGAACACCCTGATATGTTGTACATGAGTGTCTGACTATATTCTCAGTGTTTTTGTCTCTGCTGTTGTGTTTCAGTAACGGAGGCCTTGATCCGTGGTCGGCTGGTGGAGTGACTTACAACATAACAGATTCTCTCATTTCCATTATGATTCCTGACGGAGCCCATCACCTGGACCTCCGCTACAGCAATGACAATGACCCTCCTTCAGTCCGCGCGGCTCGAGCGGTAGAGGTGAAGTATTTTAGGGAGTGGATCAATCACGCTCCAAAGACACCCCGAACTGCACCAACCCCTTAATCTCTAAAAGCAGCAAAATGTTAGCGACGAGGATGCTTAAGATTTAGCTTTAATTAGCATGACGTGGTATCTCACAGGGTGCTCTCTCAGTCATTATGCCAAAGTTTGTCCTTTTTTAATCAATGTTGGAGATGCTTTTTTAAACATTAAATTAATACAGTTTTATTTCAATCACATAGCCATGTTCAGTGCTGGAGTATCAGAGTAGAGTTTTCTTTGACACACTCCATTTCCTTATGCCAAGCTATACATTTCCAAGAGCTGGGAGACAGAAAGGTACTGTATTATGAGCAAGAATGAGATCTGTTTGTGAAGTAAAAGCGATTGATCACAGTGTAGTTCTGTAAATATCTTAGTTTGTTCATGCTATCACATTATCATCATCAAAAAACTTGATCATCCTCGTTTAGTTTTTTCTCACATATGAAGTTTGCCAAAACCCACTGAGGCCTCTCTGCTTCCGAGCTCATGTTTTTTTGTTTTTTTTTTTTCTCAGTCAGTGCTATAATCAGGGCAACTGTTATTCACATCTTTGATGTCATATTTGTCATTAAGTGTGATTGTTACAAATTGACACCCCTTAAGTTTTTTGTCATCATTCTTGGTGATTAGCCATTGTTGTCATTCAGGTGTATTTGTTCTTTCAAAATGAGTATACATCGAAATGTCTCAGGAGAAAAGTTTGGCACCAAATATAAAGAAAATCCATTTTTTGAAGAAGTGTGATGATTAAACTTGATTTCTTGTTGCTCACAGAAGAACAGCGTTTTAAGTTCTCTATTTATGTCTCACACCAAAATTCTTTAAAGCTTGTCATTCCAAAAAAAAAAAAAAACGCATCCACCAGTGAAACTGATTAAAAAGCTACAAATTATATTGTCACATAATCTTTCTAATTATAATCATATATGGATGAAATGTTGTTCTGTCGAGCAGACTCTTTGTCATGTTTTAGAAATACTGAGGCTTTTAAGTTGCTTCCACCTAGCAGGAACAATTGCGTGTGCTTGAGATTTAATAAAAACCCAATCGGAGGAGGCCAATAAAGTGAGTGGTGGGAGGTTATTGCGGCTACGCCTGCTGACCTCACCCCTGTGGACCAACCTGTGGGATTCCCCCTGGCACGCATTCATTCACTGGCTGCCATTAAAGCTCTAAATTGCAGTACCAAGGCAGCCCATAGACCCTGGTTTGTTCCCCCCCTGCTAGTAATATTATTAATACAACTCCTGGGGTGCCAGAGATGTTGAGAGGGGTTGATGGAAGGTTAAGAGTGAGGCGGTGAGTGGATGCAGGAATCGGCAGGGACCAAAAGGCCCTTTGTAGTTCACCATGAAGTATTTTTTTCTTATTTCAAATGTCAAGATAAAAGGCTAAAAAGTCATGAAAATACTAAGACTTAAAACACTTGAAAATGATTCTTTTTTACTTTGTAATTTTCTTTGAACAGTGCTGGTCAATTCTTCCTTTACCCCTCCTCTTTTAAAGCAAAAGTTCCTGACGTGACATGACTTTGTGAAGCAGATGGGGAACATGTCCTGCACTGGTATGTGGGTTGATTTCCTACCAGGAGGCTCAAAGCCTGACTTCTCAACATTTTGTCACAGGCTTGACTGAATTTCAGACGCCTCTGTAGAAAGAAACATAGCTAAACATGGGGGAGGATGGTGTCTCTGCCACTAAACGCCCTCCTTAAACTTTTCTCAGGACTTTGAGAGGTCATTAATTTCGTCAGCCTTTTCTCAGTCTCTGACACCGGCCATCAATCAAAGGTGTTATTAGTATTCGCTCGACCCCAAACTCTGGGTATGTCCCCTGCTCAGACAGGGACCACACACTAGTAGGAAGAGATTAAGCCTGTGTGTGTCACATCACGTTGCACTGAGCACCCCTGCACCCTTGGGGTTGGGTGCTGCTGAATAAGTAAATTCTCAGGGTAGGAGGGCGTGGTGGTAATGTTTAACTGTATCTCAACAATATGGATCTGTGTGCTTAACAACTTGCTGGCTGTGGGGAAAAAGCACAGCAGCTTACTAATGATTTTGTCCAAATTAAACTTCCCCTGAGGTCCAAACATAATGAGTTTTTGAAAACGCAATCCATAGTTTGACCTTTGTGATGAACGCTGAAATAAACACCGGACTATTGTATGAATTTAACAAATAACTCAACAATTAACCTTACACTTAAAATCTTGAGAGTGGAAACAAGTTGAAACCTCCTCAGCTGTGCTCTCAGTTTGTATATATATATATATATATATTTTTTTTTTTTTCCGAGCTACTCCGCAGCAGCCCATCCCCTCACTCCCTCTCAGCCTTTTATGCAACAATAGAAACTTGTTTCCGGGATCTGTGCGTCAAGCTCTGCGATGTGAATGACCCACCAGCACAAAAGCCAAAGCCCCTTGACTAGAAAAAAAGGGGGACGGGGTGGGGGGGTAGGGGGTAATGGCTGCCATGACTGTGATGATGTCACTTTGCCAAAATTGTGAGAGAGGAAGGCCAAATCAGTTCGGGCAGGCGTTAAAAGCTCCATGCTCCTCCGCTGAATCCATGAGATGTTGTGATATTGCTGCCGTCCATTTTCCTCCTACACTTTACTGTTATTAACTAAAAGTTTTGACCTGACAAATATACATCTGAAGTGAGCGCAACTGAATAAACCTCTGCAGTTTCCCCACACAAATACTTGTTTTCTCTCTGAAAAGTTTTTCATTGCCCTCTGCATAAATAGAAAGAAATTCTTTGTTGTGTAACCATCTGTTGCTGTTACATCTGAGTTTTTCTGGATTTCTTTTCAGTCATAGACTTGTGTTGAGCCACAGATAATTAGATCAGTGCTATCAGTTTCACTGTCCCTTTTCTCCCCAGGAATTAACATAAGAAAGAATTTTTAATGGCCTCACTCCCTTGCTGCTTTTTTTTTTTCATTCCTCCAACTCTTAAATGAGTCACTGCCTCACCTCAACGTGCACTTTTGTAAGATCTGCTTTCAATTATTCAGCTGCAGTGTCTCCTAAAAACCCAAAAAACGAGAATAATAAATGAAGGTTTCATGTGATCAGAGGATTGCACAGACAGAATCTGCTGCATTTTTTTTGACAAACAAATACAGAATATGTGCAGTAACAGTAAGTTACACATTTTTGTTGTATAGTTAACCTATGTCAAAAAAATCCAATCACTCAGAATTCACTTAAAATGCAGTCAATATTCTTCTCATGTTGGGATAAGTGTTGGCAACGCAACAATCTGGCTCTTGGACACATCCTTTATTGTATTCACCGCTGGCCGAGAAACTTCCTGTAAATACGTTATTGTTTACAACAGAAGTTTCATACCCAGGATTTCTTAAGGTCAACATTTCTTCTGGCACACTGAGCCTGAACTGCACTTTATTCCCCTTTAATTTAACAGCTCCGGCAGCTTTTCTAGTTAAATCGACTGTTCATTATTGAGACCCATTTTACGAAGGGGCTGTGAGGTGCAATTTAATGAATCTCTGGCACAAAGCTCCCTTTCACTGCCGGGCAAAGAATAGAGGCTATTTAGACCCTGTAGGGCTTTATGTCAAAGGCAGCCCATAATAGTTGTCAGGCCAGGGCAGAAATTCCCACTGGCCTGGGAATGCACTAGAAATCAACTTTTGCCATGAGCAGATTAAGACACAAGCAAACAGTTGGGAAGATTCTCCCAGATAGTGGCATCTGTTTGGGCACAAAGATTTTCCCACAGAAAGGAAGCCTCTCTCATTACTGTATAGCATTGATTTTTTTATAGTTGGGTTTGTTTCAGTGCCTAAATGAACAGTAATTAGATTACAAGTTAACATCTATTTGGTAATCCAGACAGGAAACTCATTAGTAGGCATGATGATTGAATAGTGGTTTAAAGTGTTCTGAAAGGCAAGCAGGGATCACAGAAATAATGGTGCTGATTAGTTGAGGAGTTTTATGGGATATTTATCTTTATCTTGAAAACTGCTTTCTTATTTCTAGTTTAAAGATGTTTTTTAGTATCATGAATGTCAAAACAAGATAGTTTGTTTTAAGTTTAATAGAGATATTTAACAATTCTGGCCAGCAAAAATACTCAATCCAAGATTTTACCGGCTTTTCCGCTCGCTGTTACAGTAATATCCTCCACTTTCATGAGACCATTTTTGGTTCAGAGCACACACAAACAGTTAAACTAGAGGGGGAGAGTTCTGACAGAGGTTATTGTCTTCAACTCAGCAGGGAATTTCAGACAAATCCCTCTTAGATGCAGGTGGTCGGGCACAAGCAAAGAGTTAAGTCCTGGGGTCCCTTTGCCCCTCCTCTTTGATGTTCTGACATCATTAGTCCAGCCCCCTGTAAGATCTCCTTGCTTTCCTCAGAGCCCGTCACTTCTACTCTGGAATGTTTACAGGAACTTCATGAACAACATCAGGACCAAGTGTTTGTGTCAGAGGAAAAAAGACATGCTCTGAAGAGACTTTTGGGTCAAGGATCGCAGCGGATGCCACAGGTATAGCCGCTGGGCTCAACAGAGTAATGGCTGTTCAGACTGCAATCATGAACCCTCAGTTCATGAATTTCTGCTTCCCTGGTTCTGTGATGGAGTACGACGTGGAGAAAAGTCTGGATGGGAGTCTCCTGGGTGAGGCAGAAAATGATGAGGACTACAAAGAGACCACAAGGGACTTGCTCAGCTTCATAGATTCAGCCTCCAGCAATATCAAGCTGGCTCTGGACAAGCCAGTGAAATCCAAAAGGAAAGTCAACCACCGGAAGTATCTACAGAAGCAGATCAAAAGGTGCACCGGCATTATAACACCAGGAAACATAGGAGAAGCCCCAGTAAAAAGACAGGGATCCCCCGTGGCTCAGCCCAGCCCTTTGCAGAGCAAAACTCTACCTAAGCGTGATGGGGTCCAGGCCAACTTACAGAGCAAGAGCTTGGCAGCCCTCTTCAGCCCTGTGAAGGATATAAGGGGTGAAAAAGCAAAGAAGCCACCCCTGAGGCATCGCAATCTGCCCCCTTCTTTCTTTACTGAGCCTGCCAACTGCTCCAAAGTCAGCTCCACATCTGGGATGACACTGAAGGACTTGGAACGAGGAAATCCCGAGGCTGCAGACTTCTTCGAGCTCTTGGGGCCTGATTACAGCAACATGGTCAGTGACCAGGACCTTTATCAAAGCATGCCTCTCCGGGTGCAGCCGGAGATGGGGGGCCCGGATCCTGCTTCATACGACGCTCACCATTTAGTTGGTGGCCTCCTCTACTCCGAGCCCTGGACTAGCTGCTCTGGACCCTCTAAGAAACTGGGGGAGAGCCTGCGAACAGGCCCAGCCCAACCTCCTGTCTACTGTCACTCTGAGGCTGCTACTGGGCCCATAGAGGACAACGCACTGTGCACTTTGGCCTTCCCGAACTTCTTCACAGACTGCTCCATACCTCAGGTCACTTATGATTTAAGTGGTGGTTATAACAGAGCTAATTATTCATCTCTATGAGAAACTGACCGTTCTGTTGTTAGAAGTGCCGGTAAAAAGCAGATAAAATTGCTGTTTAACAGTAGTCTAAGAGAGTTTGATATCACTGTACCCTATTTGTATATCTGTTGTGGAAATAATATTGCAACTGGATTTAAAGATATTTTATCATTCTTGCTCAACAGAGTCGTGTAAGAAAGGGCTTTCCCCACAGAAAACCTGTTTTTCTCTCATGAAAAAAATGTCAAAAGCTCTTTAAAATTACTTGATACCACATACTTTTCAATATGCCAGTTTCATTTTCTACACAGTTCTGTTTAATGTTGTACTGTTTCACATGTGGATATGATTTTTTAAATTTTTTTTTTATCTCAGGTGATTTCAAATGTCATTCTGATGTGACGTTGGGTATGTTTCAGTTTAATCACCAGAGTATGTGCCTCTGTTCATCAGAATGAAACTGGACATTTGTCAATGACACGTACCGTTACCTTTTCATACTTAACAAAAAAGAAAACACACACCCTGCAGAAATAGCTGTCGGTTTAGTCCACTAAACAGCAGTTATTGCTAGGAGATGATATCATAGAACTGTTGCTGCAACAATCTCTCAGCGAGGCACTTTTTTCTGGTACTATTAGAAACGATTCTGTGCTGAGACATAGAGGGGGAGATCCATTTAGCTGTAATGATGATTACAACAATGTGTGATGCCATATTTGTTCTACAGCTCAGAAGTGATTTTCAGCTGGCAGATTCACCACTTGTATTTGCTTTTTGGGAGAAGCCTATAATGTATCTAGCTATTGTAAGAGGACAAAATAAAGCTGGTCTTTATTACTGTGACCACAGTGTCTGTTTTTGTGTTCATCATGGGTGATGAGGTATGATTATCAGAATACAAGAAGGTACAAAGCAAATTCAAATACATTATACAGTCTTAAGTAACCTGCATGAAGTCACATAAAAATCTTTCTGTATGTAAATAACATCAGAGACTCCTGTAATACAATCCAAGTCAGTACACAAACAATAAAATATTGCTCTCAACAAAAACAGAATAGTTTAAATAGTATTTACTACAGGGCTGTATTGTATAACATTATAAATGTGTTTCCAAATGTTCCAATCCCTGGCAGACAGCATTTATTATGTAATGTGCAAAATTCAATGTAATATGTGTACTCACACTCACAAAAACTTCCAGTCTCAGTAGCTGAGATGTTAACAATTCTGAGATAACTTAATAGCATACAGCAAAAATATATATGCAAAGACCAGGGGGGAAACATTTTTGAGAAAGCTAAGGAGTGATTAAAACAAAAAAAAACAAAAAACAAAAAAAACATTTTGTCCTTAAAACACATTGGAGAAAGATTTCTATGCTGCATGACTGATCTTGCATTTCTTCTGTGGCCAAGAGCAGGTTGATAAAGAGTCTGTGCTATAAACACCTCAAAGTGTTATGAGGATGTGAAAAAAAAGAAAGATCATGTAAATGTTAAACCTTTTAACATCATTAAACTTAATTAACTTATTAAGTTTTCAGCAAACACTATTTCCACTAATGAGCACAGATAGTTAAAGTGTGACATTCATTTCTAATTAATTTACACTTTTGGCTGCCTCACCACTGCACTGGTCCATTTAGTGGCTAAAAGCATAAATATGGTCATTCTGCTGATAATTGTTGAGGACTCATTTAATTCCTGTAGTGTTTTAAGTTAAGCTGACTGGGCATTTAAACTTGAAACTTTCCTCAGTATAACCTTCTCACAGGAGATCACTCCCAGGAGACTTAATCACCATGACAAGTATACATTATCATCTCCCTCTGCTGGTTGTTGCTTTTATTCATTTACCTTCTAACATGGAGGCAAACCTCATCACTCTGGGTCAAGCATCAATCTAAAGGCCACATGGTGAACTGATTGTGTGATGCTATGGGCCTAAATGTTGGTGATGAGGGTCAGTCAAGCTAAAAATCTGCATTTTAGGTCCGTCAAACCACAGTGCATTGTGCGTAAAAGCAATGAGAACATGCTGGTTGTTGTTACATGTGGAAGCATTCTAACAAGAATGACACTGAGACACATTTCCTGTTGATATCCAGCTGTTTCAGTGTTGGGCAGAAACTACTGAAGAGGAATTTCAAATCAAGGGAAGTCCTCAAACTCAAACAGCATATAGTCATTCTTGTATAAAGTTGTACTTGGCAGATGAGATGCAGCTTACTGGGGGTGGGGGGGTGGGGGAGGGGGGGTGAGGTGCTTGTTGTCGAAGAGGACAAGTTTTCAATTTATTTTCACAACTCATTGACTCATAGCTCGCTCCCTTTCTCAAATATCAATCAAGAAAAAGTATAAGATGGCAGAGGACCGTAAGTACTGCTGTGTCCGCAGGCCCTCAAGCAGTTGCTCAACAAAGACACTAGATGGCAGTAATGTTCCATTGAAAACCCAATGTCTACCACTCCCATCTTGATAGAAAGGTATTTGGTATCTGATGTGTGAGATTATGCATGAAACTGTAGCCTTGCTTGGTAAGAATTGAGTGGTTCTTTAGTTGTCATTCCATAAAATGAATCTATTATGAAGTAAGTAGGTTGGAAGGTAATGAATGGTCTTTTTCAGCATTGGTTTTAAATGGATTCCAACTCACCACTGTTAAGATGCTTACTCCTGTAAGCGTATTACATGATGGTTTGCATATTCATTGTAATATATGCTCTACTTTGAAGCTAAAATTGTCTGCCAGGACTTTTTTCTCTTACCCCCCACTGGCTGCCTTTGTGTGCAGGTTGGTCAACACTACCCTATGTCATTCGCAGAGAAAGAACAAAATCTGGCAACCTGCAATACAGCAAACTACAGACACAGAGAGCATATGGATTTTCTGTCCCTGAGTTGACACCAGCTGATACATTCAGATTAGGCCCTACTGATGGAGCCACAACTGTATCCTGCTTTAATATATGGCACAATGGAGACGCAATGTTTGTCAAAGCGATTAACAAGATCTGTGTTGGCGCAGAGCTGAATAACAAGAGCCAGATATCTGCGTAAACTAGACAATATACTGCAGATTTTCTCTGGCATATGTGATGTCCTATAATGCAAAAAAAAAAAAAAAAGTGTATATGCAGATGATATAAGGTGTTTTATTATATATGCACACGCATATACTGAATGCAAATACAGGCGTGCGGTATAAAATACAACCAGTACTGAAATGAACTCCCTGAAAAAGAGAGAAAAGTTATACATTTTAAAGTTGTTTTCGTCGTTGTGCTACATGGGAAATTGAGTATCCATCCACACTTGCCCTCTCCCTGACCTTTCACAGCTAGTCCTCATGTCTTGTTAACACCATCAGGGTGGAGGCACAGCACCAGATGATATTCACAAGCCTTTATAGCCTCTCTCAGTGACATGCAACTTTCGTCTCTAAAGGCAAAGAATTTTTACATGTTTGTACTATTAAGGGCAAATAAATACTGTGATAGAAAGAATTCGCTTGACGGCTACTGAAGCATGACATTACCATTATCTTTAATTAATTGCTTTGCAGGAAAAATTACACATTAGAACAGGCCCATGCTTGGCTTGATAAAATTAGCTGTGAATTGCTCACAGTATCTGCTCATTATACTTTATCTGCTTATAGATTTTGCATTAATCTTTTGAGATTTGACTTTTCCTTTTGCAGATTTGCCAACATACATTACTAACACAATATATTTTTCACAACCCCTGTACTGAGTAATAATTCCACCTGTGTTTCAGCGTGCAAATAGTGTCCGTCTATTTTCAGCTCACAAAGCAATTGATGTATCTCTTTAGTTCTTCTTATGTCCTTTAGAAGATTTCCTTTCAAAGTCTTCAGATAGGTTCTTTCTCAACTTGTTCAAACTAAATCCATAACTTCAGAAATGTTATTTCATCATCAAGGGTGTTGTAGGCTGCCTCCCACCTTTCAAGGACCTCCTACTGCAAGTTCTTAAAGGACAGTAAGCAAGGTCAGTGCTGAGAGATATGACTTCACAGTGCATCCTGCATTTCTCACATCTTGTGTTGCAAGGTCTCAAACAGTGATAGCAGTTAGTATCAGTAAACATTCATTTTAAATTAATAATGTATCCCTGCCTGATGCGTTTCTTGTCTATGAAAGTGAGATTACCCAAAAAGACAGTTTGCTTACAGCACAGTATATTTCTTTCCATATGCTTTTCATGTTTCATGTTTCCGTTCAAGTCTGCATTCATTTTCAGCAGCTATGATGCACTGTTTTCCTCCTCAGGGTGTTGTGGGTATGCTTGCTTACATCTGTGTGTTTTTGTCAGTGTGATAACAATTGCAAGCTGTGCAGCTGACAAAAGTCTTGGCTAGATTAAAGACAATACTGCCTCAAATATTTCATCTCCAGCAGATGCTACCCATACTGACAGACACAACTCTCTCATGCAAATGACATTAATAAATATCAGTCTAAAAGCCATTCTTTACTCAGGTGACAGATTGTAATGGGTGCGCTTGCTCCTGTCGTGACCTAAAGAGAGACAACTCGTTTTACCTCAGTGTGGTTAAATGGACAAACCTGAGCTACCAAAAGGGTGCAGGGAAGCCAAATGAAAATGTCACTATAGTAAATTTAATGTGATGTCTTAAATCTGTAGGATGGGCCTGATGATAGACTCTGACGCTCTTAAGGAGTTGGAGGAGTATTTTCTTTCTCCACCTTAGTACTTACGAGTTATATAAACACAGACTACTATACTATTAATTGAGTTCTGAGTCAATTAACATTATTTCTGACCGGTTTATGGAGGTTGGAGTGCTCAGCAAAGTGAAAATTGAAAAATAAAAGTTTTGTTTTCCATCCATCTTTGGCTGCTTATCCAAGCCAGGGTCATGCTTGGGGTAGCTGAGTACCTGAGGCATGTTCTATCCAAGCAGCTTCCACAGGTTCCTCTCCTCATAGTGGGTCATGCTCCATCAGAGCCACAGCTAGAGATTTTGTGTCTCCTGATAAGAGCTAAACAGAGGCTTTAACACACTGAATATCTATTAACCCAAAAATGTTCCAGTGTCCGACTCCACCTCTGGGCCTCCTGAATTATTCAGGGTTCCCCATGCCCAGTAGTGTCTCTATGCTCTGTAAACCTCCAAAGAGAAGTGACTTTTGCTTCCTACTGAGGTGAACTCTTATTGATGACCCCCTCATCCTGTCAATTTCTGCCATTTGTCACTGTCATTCAGTAACTATCCAAAGCATGTTACCACAGGTGAAGGTCAGAAGGTAGATTAGCTTGTAAATCAAAAGCTTTGCATTGTGCTTCTCCAAAACATTGCTCATATTAGTGTAGCTAATGTTCCTAACTGGCAGTCAAATTCCAAAACCCTCTTAGTCTTATTGTAGCTACATGCTCTCTCACCTGGATGGGCCAGGTGACCTTTATCTGGATCAGAACCACTGCCTAGGATTTGGAGGTAATGATCATCATTTTGACTACTTTCTGCTGCAAGAAGTTAACAGTAACATCAATGGTTGGCAAATGCTGTGCAATGATTTCCCCACACCTTCTTAATTTCCTGTCTTTGAGCATTAGAAACAGGAGAAGGGACAGGGCATAACTGTTGGTGATCTCAGCACGCCATGCTCCTGCGGTACCTGAGGGGAAAGTGGTCATTAGCCTTTTCCAAATCCTCCAAACACATGTAGACAGGATTTGCATATTCCCACAACCCTCCAGTTATTATCAAGAGTGGAAAAAAGTGTGTCCATGTCCATAAGCAAGGCAAATATGAAGTTTGATAACTGCTGTAATTAGTCCTTTTTCCAGCTCTTTGGCATTGGCCTTCTGGGGATAAACCAACAGCGCAGGATTCTTATACACTACTGGTTCATGAGAAATGTTCATTTTGTTCATTCATCTTCATCTTTACAATTACTCAGAATGACTTGGCATTCAGGGAGTAGGACAGCAGGTATCAGCGGCTAGCACGACAGTTTCAAACATATAAACAATTAGCAATGTCTCCTTTACTACGCTGCAGTCCAAAGCGACTGTGCACTGCCTGATGCCTCGCTCGACTGCTCCCAGATAAAACAAATCATGACTGGTTATTTATTTACTTGTCTGTTTGTTTTGTTTCTCTGCTGTGCTCCAGCACTGTGTGGCATCAGTTGATGTTAACTGTGTAAAAATGCATTTGGGGTGCAGTTGTTGTCCAGTGGCTTGGAGGGCTACGTTCCCCGCAGGTACTTCCAGCAGCAACATGGGCTGTGGAACAGACTATACTGACACTGTTTACATGACATCCTCTGCATGTCCTGTTACATACCTCGTGCCACCTGCAAAAGAAAAAAAAAAGCAATGTTACTTACTTAGCAGGCACCATGATAAATATCTGATGAACAAATCATGATAAAAATTTTAAAGCTTTAAATAGTAGGTAGTTGACATTGTACTCTTCCTCAATACCCTTGTTTAAGCCTCTGCACAGTAGAAAAAGCACTCATTATAATTGGCAGTGGCAAAATTAACAAAATTATCAGTGACACTTACTCAGCAAGCTCTGACACATACCCTGCAGCCATTTTCAGTTGTTAATCTGAAATGCAGTCCATTTATGGTTGTGTCCAATACCTCAGAGCAAGCAACTAAACAAAAAGAACAAACAAACAAACAAAAAAAAAACAGCATTTTATTTCCATTATCATCACTTACTGGCTTTAGGTTGCGACAGACTTGAGAAACAAGATTGTTGCATAACACCTCTGCTGAGGGCTGGATATGTATAGCCTGTCTGTGGTAATTTAATGCAGCCAAGTCTGCCACTGCACTCGGCATGATAACACTTCTTTTTGTGAATTCTGCTTCTCTTCGCGCAAAGTGGGAACGTGAGTAACATTCTCGCCTCAAAACAGGTGTTACTTTGTGAAAATCATCAAAATTGGCTGCCAACAAGGCCCACAGAGCTGTTCAGTTATGGAGTTTTAGTATGTCTTGCTGGTGTGCTGCAATTATCTCTCTATTGAACATCTTGACTTGTGACTCATTGCATCCTGTAAAAGAGAGTCTCTCCCTGGCTACTGTCAGGTGCAAATGTTCAAGGATGTTCGGATGAGAGTGTGTTGTGAAGCCTCTCTGTCTTTGTATCATACCGGGGGCAGGATCTGATCTAACGATATAAATGATGTGCCTATCATCTGAAGGAGAGGAAGTTGTATTATACCACCTGCACATCCCTTGAGAAGCATAATAATCTGTAAAAGCAGAGAAAATCCCATTACCTGTCACAGATTTCTTCCCTTATAATTGCTGGAGCCTCCCCTTTGGGAGGGACGGGGGGGTGAAGGACACCAGACGCACAGATATCAGACTATCTTCAGGAAAAATCTAGGGGACATCTATTTTCGTTTGGTCATTCCCATAGCAGGGTTTGGCCTTTCTCAATCCTTGAAAAAGGGGTTTTGATATTAAAAAAATACTGCAATGACACCTGTGCACCATCAGTTATGCTAAATACTGAAACCTTGAGGCTGTATACCAGCTGAGTTTGTCTGTGTGTTGTTTTGTGGAATATCTCAACATGTTGACAGATTTGAGTGTAATTTGGTAGAAGGTCGGGCAGTAACCTTCGGTGGGCCAATTGTTCAGTGGTGGTGATTGTACATCTAGAAGTCAAGCAATCTAACTATATATATGTGTGTGTGTGTGTGTGTGTGTGTGTGTGTGTGTGTGTATATATATATATATATATATGAACATATCAGTTACTTTTTTGTGTCTGAAATATAATAAGTGGAAATTTAAAGAACCACTAACCCAAAATGAATTTCATTGGCAAAAGATTTTTCTGAGTTGAAGCTTAGTATGATCACATGAGTAGCTGGTGAGGGGCAAGCAGGTAGACAGAGGTCAACAACAGGCAGGCAAAAACACCAGTCAATCGAGGCAAAAAGAGAGCAGGCATTAGACAAAGTCTGAAAAACCGACAGGCAGGTAAAAACAGGCAGGATGCAGGCCTGGAACAAAGGCTGGAAAGCTGCAGTTGGGATGTTGTCACTGTCCCTCTATCCATCCATCCATTGATCTATCCATTCATTGATTAATCCATCAGTCTATCCATTCTTTCTTATCTGGATCCAGGTCACTTTGGGTGCAGCCTCAGCAAAGTAAATCTCTTCCAGGGGACTCGTGGGTGTCATGTTTCCTCCTAATTATAATTGTCCAAGGTATTCCAGGTGTCACCCAAGATGTTATCTGAGGTTCCTGCACAGAGTTGCCTCAAGGAAGCATTCTGATCAAACCCTCTGAACCACCTCAGCTGTCTCAGTGTGCAGGGGCAATGGTACTCCTCCAAGCTCCTTCTGGATGCCTAAATCCTAACTACACTTGGCTCTTTGTCTCTACATTCTTTTTCTTTTGGTTATTATTTGGAGGTTATAGCACCACAAAGCAAGGCAAGACAAGTACATTTAGTCCAGGTGGGCCCCCAGTGCTATATCTGCCGCATATGATGCTGGCTCACACCTACACAAAATACATAAAGAAACTTCCAAAGGAGTAAACCCCCATCATACCATGCATCACAGAACATACAGTTAACCACACAAACCCAAAAAAAAAAAAAAAAAAAAGTGAAGTTAATTACTCTGGCTCACAAACACCCCTCAGAAGCAGCACAAACCCAGAGCCTCTGTTAGTTGACCGACATGAGAGAGACTCTGTTGCCTAAGATCACACGGTCCACACAGTTTGCTCTGTTCCCCCAGCTCCATTTGTTCAACTTTACATCTAAGTCTACCCAATTATAGTGTATCGAAATATCTGGGGTCACATCTGCTAAGAGGCTCTGAGTTTTCCTTTCCTCCCGTGACAAAACAATAAACAAGACCTGGTTGTAATTCAGCTGAAATAAAAAAGAAATGTGAAAAGTGAATGTAATCATCTGTAAGTTATGTAAGAATTGTAAGCCACAAATGCTTACAGACATTATGTAAGCCTCAGTCTCTTCACAAAATACAATTTTTTTAAAGATGCAATATATCAAGCTTTTGTTTTGTGTCACTCAAGGATGAATCATCTCAAATAATTTATAGGACTCTGGCCATCGAAGACATTGACTCTCGGGCTAACAATCTAAATATGGTGGTAGCATCAATCACATCTAAGCATCTTCTTTCAGCTTCTTTCATACAACACTGTCTCTTTTTTCAGGTTTTCCATTTTTGTTTATTCTATCCTCTGTTGGAGTTCGTCTCTGTTGTGTTTCTGGCTTTCATCACTCAATCCGCTCGTCCATGTAGATGATTTGACTAATGTCCAAGAAGTTGTTTTGTCCAGGTGTTTCCTTGGATGGGACTACTTTGTTTGTTTGCCTTGTTATTTCATCTGCGTCGCGGTGCACGTTGAGCCCTACGATTCTGTGAATGATGCCATGCCCCCATTTATAATGAACTGTTTATCTTGTGTCTGGTTGCTGGAAACGTTTGATGTTTGCTCATGGAGAGACAGAGACGGCGAGAGAGAGAGAGAGAGAGAGAGACAAAGAGAAAGAGAGAGAACTCATTCTTGTGATATTTTGTTCTGTTTCATTTGCAATGGGCAGATTTCTGTACACTTTAAAAGAGGAGGAATGATCTCAAATAAGTCATAGGATTCTGACTATCGAACCATCGACTCTGAGGGTGTCGAATTTTGTTTCTTTTGTGATTTTGCCTGTGAGTTAGGTCATCTCTCAGCATGATACTGTACAGTTCATAAAACTAAGTTTACTGATCCTCGAGGAGAAATCAGGTCATTGCAGCAGCAGAAAATATGGCAGTGGTAGCACATTTACAGTCCAGTGGTGAAGAACATAATTTCTACTGTTAAATACCTTTTGAAAACTCAGGCAATTTAGTCCAACAGTTTAGAAACAAACATAACAGACTCTGGTTTGAATAATGAGTTCAAATGTGTTTTTTCCTGTGTCTGTAGAAAAGACACTTTCTGATCAATGATTGTTATTTCAACAGCATTTCAGTGGCTGTTCAGCATCTGGTTTGGACCAAAATGAAATTGTTGTTTTAATGCTGTTGAAAGAGTGGTTATATGTAACCACCTGAACATCATCCAAATTCAAACAAAAGCCACAGCCACGTCTTAATTAAGTTCATACCAATGGACCAAAATTTTACTTATGCATCTGTCTTGTGCAAAGATTGAGTTCTCAAGAGATGTTAGTGAAAAGTAAGGACCTGATGATTGTAGTAATAGATTTTTTTGGCACATACTTAGCCAACATTAGATCATACAAAGGCATATTTGTTGTATTATTTTGCTACTGTAAGTGCTATTTAAGGGGGACAATGTGTTTTCCATAGCTGTTCAGTCACTTTTACTAAGCTAAAGCAATGAAGTAATAAAGACATGGTGCCTCTTTATGTCCTTGTTCGTTTTTGTGATATGCTAATGTATGCAGATTAAGGGTCCATTAGCATCTTTGTCCCAGGAGATATGTCTGCACGGACTGATTGTAGTTCTGGGGCCAAAAAATTCATATAGACCAGCCAAGTATTTTATTATTTTTTTCCTCATCTGGTAAATTGTTCCATTAGCCTTCCTCCGAAAAATAATTCTAGGCTTTCCAAACAACCAGACAGCCTATTCTCCAGCGATATCAATAATTATAACTAGTTTCCGACAACACAATTACATGTTGGAAAGAAATGCTTCATAAGTGCTTAGTGCTGTGGAGTTTCAGTTTGCAAGAGAATCTGTTTTCTGTGTGGTCTGTGTAAAAACAAAAGTGTTTTATTTCTCTTTCCAGCAGCCATTAAAGAAGAAGAATTTCTTCAAGTAGAAATAGGTGCACAATGGTATCGTCTCTAAAGTTTGCAGATATCAAACTCTTCCGCAGAAACTATGCTGGCTTACAAAGTGCAAGACCAACTCCAAAGCAGATGTGTGTAATAGGTGAAATCCTCCCAAGCAGCTGCATTCAGCACTGGTTCATTGACCATACAAAGACAAATGACTAACAGCTGTTTCACTAACAACAGTCACATCCTCAGAAGGTGCATTTTCTTTTACTCTGTATTCTACAGTATGTATCCTGCTATTTAACACTCCCACGACCAGCTCACACACCACACACAGTCTAACAAACTGCATTGTACACAATTATCACAGAGTTTAGACCACACTTAAAATGACCTGCCTCCATAATTTACTTATGTTTCCTTAATAGAACGAGCTCAAGAACAGGGCTCTTTTTTAGCAGAGCCTCTATTGCATTGTGGGTGGATGACCGAGCTTCACAAAATGTAAATAGTTTAATATTTTTGAGACTGAAAGATCCAAAATTGTTCACAGATTTATTTCCAGAAGTCTGGAATGGTAACAAGGCATATGAAAATGGTGAAAATCTGTCAGGGCAGTTTCCTGATATGGGGTGGAACCTATCACAATTTTATATTTCTGTCTGTCTGTGTTATCGATAGGGCAGTTTTGTGCTGAATCATCATGGCTATAGACTTCCAGTCAAAACTGGTGCTGGAAATCAATGAGGAAGCCCTGCCTGTCTGACAGATGTCAGTGTTTTGTGAAAAGACACAAAGTGAAAATTATTGTTTTAAAAATGATGCACTGTGTCTAAACAGAAGATTCAATGCACTCATCAGAAACAAAAGACTGACAGTATTTTTTTTAAAATCAAACCTGGAATTTTAAATTTGTAGGTATAGATATACAGTATATATGAAAAAAATATGAAAACTTATTGTCACCCGTATGCAAAGTCACGCTTTTATCTTCATAGCAACAAGACATCAGATGCCCACTTTATAGAAAACTGTTATGGGGGGAAAGTGAAATGTAATAAGTAACAAGATACCACCTATGACTCTGATATATGAGTCAGATTTGATCCCAGTTTATTATTGTAAAACAACTGCCAGTTGTTACATGTTTCAAGTCTCATATTCCAGCTCTGCTTAATATAGTGGAGCTAACAGATGTTGCAGCAGTTAAACTGAAAATGAAACTAGTATCTCATCTCAATTCCCATGTTTTTACCAATTCCTGTAAGTACAGTATATACACATCTAACACATAAACACATCACATAAAAAGATGTTTTGCAGCCCAGCCCAGACAAAAACCTCATACCTGCCTGTTCACAGGTTTCAAAGTGTGATGAATATTCTAAAAATTAGCTCTGAGGAGTAAGACCAAACGTTTATTTACATGCACAGCGACAACATTATTGACTCATCAATAAACCCTCATCCCAAACCAGTAAATCTGTCAAACGCTCAATCAAACAAAATCTCAAACCAATAGCATCTGATCCTCAACATGAGGGCGCATTAATGTGTTCTATTGACATTAACACAGACATGTAAATCTGCATACAAATGATGCCAAATGAAAGCTGGTTCAGTCAAGGCCTTTCTGCAGGATTCAGGTGTGATATTCACATGCAAATCAGTGCAATTCAAAACAAAAATAATCACTGCCATAAAAGCTGACCTCATTATGGAAAACAGATAAACTGACAGCCTACCTAGGATTTTTATGAACGTAGTGGCAATAATAGTAGCACTACAATAGTAGCCCCTTTTTAGGGTTAATATAATCTTTTCTCATTAAATAATCACTGGTTAGTATTTTAGCTTCATGTGTAACTACAGGTCAAATCCTATCAATCAGGACAAATAGCATTAGTATGAGTGTAGTCCTCTGTGACCTTTTCAGATTGCATTATGATAGTGAGCACAGTGAGAAGGTCAGCGCATGTCCTCTCTGTACCAAGGAGGAGGCATGGCACAATGTGAGCTGCTCTGATTTAGATATTACCGGAACACGGTCATGAGGGAAACATGCTCATAAACAAAGAACATATACAGCTGACACTCCACAGAAGCATAAGTTTGTCATCTGAAACTGCACTTGTGACCACTGACATGCCAGTTAAATCTTGGGGCTGCAAATAAGCATGAATCCCAAATGTCAAGAAAGACTTAATGTTGTAGTGTTTGCTTTGATCTTGTCTTGACAGATTGTAAGAAGCATTCACCTTAATAATTATTAGTCTTAAATTCTCAAATTTTCTTTTAATGACATTGTAACCACTTATATGAAAAAAAAAAAACTGTGTTTTATTGCTGTTAAAAGAAGAACAAATTTTCTAGAAACGAGTGCCAGTATTTTGAAACAAGACTGCACGAATTAAATAATCTCGATGACAGTTTGTTTTCCTGCTTGTTTTGAGACAGTAAGATTTTATGACTCATTAACTGTCTGAAACCTTATCAAGATGAGGATTTTTGCTGTGACTCACCATCTAAGCTCCAGCATTGCAGACTGTCAGCCTTTTTTTTTTTTCCTGCCTCACAAATACCTTTATGTTTGCCTGCAGCACCTCCATCTATAGAACAAACTGAGAGCTCTGACTCACCTTAGCCACTTAATTCTGGTCAGGTAAGGCTGAACTCACAACAACCCCGGCTCTGACCTTATTAATTAATTTCACTGGGACTTTGTATTGATTGCAAAACACTGGCTGAATAGGCTGCGGGTGCATGTTTGGGCAAATATAATACAAATATGGAAAGAAGAGCCTTGGGCTGCTAAAATGAATTCAATTTGCCTATCTATCAGTGACAGGCTCAAAAAGAAACAAACTGACTGTTTCTGTGAGTTTGATTTTAAAATGATACACAGAGATAAAGGAGGACTGTGTGATGAGGCTTGCTGTAGACATGTGCTTATTCAGGTTACAATCTAGGAAGGCCAGAATCTATCCCAATATGCAATGCATGTGTGAAGGACATGATAACACTCTAGCCAAGTGAGCGGTCTAACACAAGGCTATGTAGATAAACACATTCACACAGTTTCCAGTTCAACAGTAATCACCATGTCTTTGCACAATGAGAAGAAACAGACATGTGGGGAAGATCATGATTTGAGGATGTTCAACTCAGCACCTTTTTGGCATAATCCTAAATGTATGAAAATATAGTTATCTCACACCAGAGTTTCAAAAAACAAAAATGTCTAATGTGTCTCTAGCTAATTGCAAAGTATTAATCAAGAGGAAAACTCTACTTTATGTCTTTGTTTTGAGTTTAGGCTACATTTTGAAATGTATCTCTTAATGGAATCCTTTAATAAAATACTTGCTTCCTGTTAGAAAATAACTTAGTAGGATTGGTAAGTGATAAAATTATAGCTCAGAGTTTTAGTGTCTGATGTTCTTCAATGAATGTTAAAACACAAATTCTTCTTCTTTACATGCCAGTTACAGCAAGTGCAGAGTTACGGTTACTGGAAAATACAGCCAATCATCACTTCTATCACACCCATACCTATAGCCATTAGAGAGTTAACCATATATGCTTGACCTCAGGGGTGTGACACCATCATAACACCTGAACTTTCCCTTCATGACAATAAGAATCACCTTTTATTTCATCGTTCACTAGGTATGCTTATAAGTCTGATGCTATTTTGGAATATTCACACATAAAGCCTGGATGCAAAATGTGACTTTTATGTGGCAGTGACTTGGTGAACTTGCAAGAAAGCACGCTAAGACTGACATTCATGAAAAAAGGATTAACTGTACTGTGATGGCTGCATACTGACAGACACAGTCAGAGGTGATATGCATATTTTACTGCTACCAATTGTATTTTGAGCACTTTTGCCTGAGCCTGGGATTGCTTTTTATACTAAACTAGGCATTGTAATTCCACCAGTGTATAAGATGATTTGGAGATAAATTGTAATTGCATTGGTGAAATGTCAGCCTCATAAAGAGAATACATTCCTTATGATAGAAACAAGGGAATCCTTTGCTGTGGCTTGTCCTGTGCTTCAAAATGTGATAATGTGATATTTGTACGATGACTATTCTTGTATTGTGTAGGTGTTGTCATGACATTTATTGTCGCCAGTAACAATCAAAGTACAGGCAGTGATAACAGAGTAGCACTTGAGGCTTTTTTGCACCTTTTTTTTTTGTGCACATGATGCTTACCTCCTGTCTAATTTTGTAATTAACATACATGAATCTTAAGCTCATCTTAATTGAATTGCGCTCATTTTAATTAAGGGTTAGTTTAAAACTGTAATGGGACACACCACTATCACTCGTCTGATAAATGCAGGGGGCAGGGCAAATGAACATGCCTCTCCTCTACTGAAAATCTAGAAATTGTATATTAATAATGCCTGAAATACAAACCCAAACTCAAACAACAGACACACTGCACTTCTGTAATGTATATCACTCCATGTGATGTTTGACATGTAATGACTTAAAGAAATGAGATAAAAACCAATAAACATGACTTTGTCCTCCCAGGATTTTGTCTTATCCCTTTCTCTCATATCCTTTTGCCTCACTTGACACTCCCTCTATCATGATTGATAGAAATTATTCAGTTCTCATAGACAGAGGACAATTCCACTGCATATTTCCAGAAAAAGGTAATAACGGGAAAGATGCTTCTGTCACGCAGATTTAAATCAAAGTAACGGACCATTAGTGTTCTCTCACAAACCTCTGCTCTTGGAGGTGAAGACAATATCAATGGCGGACAGTTTCACTTCAAAGAATTCTCCAAATACATATGACATTACAATTTAATGAGCCACATGTCTCTGAATGTAATCTCTCAGCGATACCCATGCTGTGCAGGCTATATTAGATGCACTGTAATGCATTGGTACTGCTTCGGCGTAGAGGCTTTGGCGATGTGCAAGCGTGGAACACAGTGTGTAATATCGTCTCAGTGTCATCCCAGAGATTATCATGAAATAGCTTTGGAGTTAGTGATGAAACTCAAAGCGTGAACTAATAATAGCATGAACAAATAATGCTTCATCAACTCAGAGGATGAAAATGAATGATCAAGGGAACAGGCTCTGAATGCTGGTTTAAGTGGGGGAGAGAAAAAAATCCACCCTCAGACACTCTTACATTATTAGATATCATCAGTTTGTGTTGTTCAGTTTATTATTTTGTGATGAAGTGTTGATGAAGTGTTGGAGTTCACACATTTTTATATTTTTTCACTAAAACCTCTTTCCCTCACCATGTCAGTGCCAGCTACTGCTTCAGCTGAAATTGCATATGGTTCTTGCAGAATTTCAAATAACCTCTGAAGTGAACTTGTTACCTTCAATCAAAGGTGTTTGCATGGGCTTAGAGTTTGAATACAGCTTGCCAACAAGGGTATGATTGCAGCCACACCCCCACTCAAAGTCCAGGGTCTTGTGGCTACACTGCATTCTGGTGTGCTGATGCTACTTTCAGTGACAAAATTGTTATCTTGGATCCCTCTTTGACTGCTGAGTATAATGTTGAGACCAGAGAAAAGTCTGTGTTCTTTGATTCTGAGGCAGTGCCATCAAAGACTGATGTTTGCATTTATGTTTTAGCAGACTAAACTCTCTTTTGCCATAAAATCAATCACAATCAAACAATTGTTGTTGTTTTAACAGTGTTAAAGCATGTTTTGTTGGATTTTTCATTTTACAAACTGGCTGTCCTCTGGTCAGAGGTGCCCTTGTATTCTGAGCAGCAGAGAGACAGTGGGAGGACTCATGGTCTGCTGGTCTTCCCATGCCCTGCTGCTTCCTGCTGCAGGGAATGAGAGATGCTTTGGCATGATGATGATGATGTCTGCTTCACCATGGTTACCGTCTGTTTAGAAAATAAATCTGTTTATTCCTGCGAGACCAACACTAAGCCATCCCTCCTTGGCAAGTAAAAAGTATTTTTTGTGTGTGTGCGTAGCCGTCATAATCAAATAAATAAATAAATGAATAAATAATTAGCCGACAGGCAATAATTGGGTAATTATGCATTTCAAGAGGTTGGGATTCTTTTGTACCACACTTCCTTGTATTTATTTTATCAAGCTAATTTTATCGCAGTGGATTAACCCAGGGGTATAGTCTAAACAAAATCTAATTTAATGTTCATAAAGGCTGTGGAATGACTGTCAAATATTGCATGCTGAGCAAATGCTGGTATACTGACTTTGACTTGAACAGCTGGAGGAGCTTACAGTATGAGTCACGATGGGAGCAGTCAATAGATTTACACTTTGCGGATATCTTAATTGAAGCAGATGTGACTGCAAAGCTCCCGAAAAAGAGGAAGTAAACTGGAACATGAACCCCAAAGATTTTGAAAAGGCAATCAATGACATGATTGATCACTTGCAGATGAGGGTGTATTGCATTGCATTACATCATATAGGTGTTTTTATATTTGTGGTGTATGTTACACATACAGACTGGCCCAGCACAACTAGGTTTGCCTGGTTTTGGTCCAAGCTGTTAGTTCCACAGCCTCTGGGCAAATCAAGTTTAGATCACACACAGTACATATATTTTACAGCTCAGCATTTTAGGTGTCAATAAGTTCGTGCATTATTATAATACCACACAAATCATATTGATGCTGTGCTTTCCAGTTAGCAAAACTGAAGGGAGCAGCCTGGTGTGATTACTTCTTTTCTAATGATTTAGTTCTCCCAGGAAATCATCCGTTTCTCTCTCCATAACATTCTTAAACCAAAAACTTGTATCCAGTTCGACATATTGTGCTCACATGCTTGTGATCTCCAAAAGGATAACATCAAGCAAAACTTGGCTCAACAACACAACAGCCAGAACGCTGTTTGCACAGTCTGAGTGAGAGAGTGTGCATGTGTGTGTCCATCTGTCATAACCCGTTCATAGCCGTTCGTTTGCTTATTGATTTTCTCAATATATCTCTTCAGTTTCATGTTCTGTCTCTTTTCGACTCCCTCGCCGCTGATCGAACTGATGTCCCTCCTGACTTCTCCTCGGCTGCTCTTTTCAGACCTCCTCAGGCATCTGGTGATCTGTTTGTTTTTGTAGTGGCATAATGATCTCAGATCTGTAACATTAGAAAATGCCACTCCGCTATATGCCAGTGTTTACTGTAAATCAGCTGCTTTTTGAGTGTCCACTGCAGGTTTACTAGTTCAGGGGACATTTTGTCAATGATCATATTATTAAGTTTATGTTTGTTTATCAATACATTGGGTGGCTCATGTTATTCCCAGGCTCAGCTCACTTTAGTAAACACACTTATATCTGGAGCAGATGCTTGCTTACATAACTGATTTATCATCTTGCTCTTAGATCTCCTGCTCTAAATAAATGATTCACTCGCACATTGTCTTAATATTCCCAAAACAATGTGATGTGTCTAATTACAACTCAATTATCTGAATTATCAATGTAGAAAATATGACAATCTTGTGTGAGTTTTAAACACCCCTCTCGGAGCTTGGCATTTCTGTCACGATCACAGGCTTTGTAATTAAATGAGGGTTTGTCTGCCCATGGATCATTGCTTTCAGCTGATTAAGGAGTGATAGGAAAGACTATATAAATCAAAGACAACCAACCCAACTAATTAGCTGTCCTAACCATTACATTCACTAACAACCGCTGGAGGCGGTTTCTCTTACATAATCAACTTCATTATTAGATTGTGTCACCGTGGCTTTTAATGGATCACATTTGATATTAAACATAGTGGGAGAAAAGGCATATTGTGTCATTAAATTCTCTGTAATGTCAGATTTGAGTGGGATACAGATACAGGAAGCCCATCAGCTCTGCTCTAGGGAAAAACACACTTACAGCAATTTTTTTAGGCATTTGCTCCCAAGGGCAAACAGGAGAATGGGTCATTTCAATTACTGAGTCTGGTGAAACACTTTGGCTCAATTCTAATTTGTCTTTATATCAATTAATAAACCTTGACAGCAACATTACATCAAGGTACAAACTATAAGTATGAAGGACATGCCATTACTTAATAATTTAATTACAGAATTCTACATTGACATTATGTGAATACCAAACAACTCCATCACTCTTGTGTGAGCAACACTTAGGACACAAAGCCGCAGAGATAATCCTCTAACTGCAAAAAATCTTTGGCAATTGTCTGTGTTGAGTAAAGATTGTGCCCTCAAAAGGTTCACCTTCAGAGTGGGGCTATTATGTTTCTCCTGATATGGGGCTGATGCTAATCAGTGTGGATTGTATTTTATGCCTTAAGGCAGGAAAATGTGCTGATGAGAGCCTCACAATAAATGAACCTTATCACCTAATGGCATCTCGGTCCACCCTGTGACTTACTGAAAAAGCCCTTGCTAAATGTCACGGGCAGGCAGAATGCACATGTGAGATAATTAGAGAGAAATGAATGATCCACAGATGGATTGGTCAGTCATCATTATTGCTGATAGCAAACTCAGGGGTCTCTTGGAAACACCATCAAAGATTTCAAATATCATCCTCCTTTTAGAGCATGGAAAATATTTTGGTCGATGCTCAGATGTAATGATTAAAAAAGTAAAACCATCGGTGCCGACCTCAACAGAAGGAAAACTTGACAAGTCCAACGTTGTTAACATTAATTCATCCTGTATTTGTTACTCGTGGCTCCACAACTACAACTTACATCACATAGCTCATCACAGCTCTGAAAACATTTTAACACATGAAACATGTCTGTAAACTGGAACCCTGTTGTGTGAGGTAATTGTAATGAAAAAAAACAACAACACACCACTATTTCTCTATTGTTTGATTTAACAATAAAATGTGGTGCATATATTTTTAAATTAATCAAAAACCCTAGGCTGGCAGAGTTGTCACTAATTGTATACACACATAAGAGCTGCCTGGTGACATTGATTAAGAACACACAATTACTATTTAAAATGCATGCTGTTGATAAGTAAGTTATGTGGCACACAGAGTTGGACTAAATCTCACCTTGCTGAGTGGAAATTGTAAAAGCTTTAGGAATGGCTGAAACTACTGGGGAAATTGATAGAGAGACTGACAACACTGTTAACACTTTTTATTCAATCATGTCTAATTTAATATAACTATATTTATATGTGAGATAATCCAAAATGTATCATTGAAATTAAACAACATTGAGTATGGTCATTATAACAGGGCACTACATACATCCAAAAAATACATTTACAAAAAAATATGCAGTATGTGATCTCAGGCTAATGGCATGTATTTTAGGTGCCTATGTTTTATGAATTTCAAATGTATAGAAAGTTTTTGATATTAAATTATAATTCCATTCAGCTACTCCTGGGTTTAACACACCATATGATGTCAATACCTCCTATTCAGAATCACAGATTTTGAAGGTGATAAGTAGGTAATTGACAGTACACTGCAAAGGGATTTTAACAGTAATTGCTCGCTCATTAACCCTCCAGGGTGAACACAAATCCTCACATGAAAATAAAGGCTTTAATAGAGTTCATCTCTACCTTGTGATATTAAAATGATCACTCCAACCAAATACTTGAATGTGTGTGTGTCTTTAGGATGGAAACGCCCCGTAGAGCAGGGCTAAGTAGGCAATCACTCATTCTGAGTAACGGCAGAGGTGAAATGTAAGTAAACTGTGTGAATGTGCATGACCACCCAAGTGCCAGATGCTGTGAGCTGGTGCCAGCGTGGCATGTGAGTGACTCATTAAATCAGAAGAGTGGAATCCATTGGCCTTTCTCTGATGGCTCTGTTGCTCACTCAAACCAGCAGCACTTCTGCACAAGACTTTCTTCGATCAGGGAAAGCAGCCAGCTGGGACAGTTTCCCGATTCATTATTGGCATGAAAAAAAAAAAAGAATTTAAAAAAATAGCACAGAGAATAGGACCGTGGGGAGGTAGCTATGGTATTAGAGAAAGGAAAACAGTTTCCTGTAAGCAGCAGATTATGAAAACATTAAGTAACAATTACCGTAATGAGAGTTATTGAAGCGGCAAGGTAGCAGACAAGCTGTGTGCATCTGGTTGCTGCATCTGGCTGCAGTGGCAGAGCATCCGAAGGGGCAGGCGGGAAGGCATTCATTTGTTATAGCCATTCCTTCCCCCGTGGATGGAGAAATGACATGTCAGTAATTGTCATGTATTGAAAATGATCTCACAGTCTGCATGTTGATGCGCGCAATGCCACAGATACTAAGTGCACTGTCAGAAATTCTGAAGATGTCATTTCGGGTAAATTGAGGGAGAGGCTTTCAGTGGGCAATTCATATCCCTCCCCCTGTGTTAAGAGATGAGCTCAAGATAGATATTATCAATTGCTGATAGGACCCAAGTCTTCATCTTTTACTTTGGCAAAAACATCCACAGAGAACAGCTAAACTTGACTGCATTAAAAACATAAATTATATTATTTAAACTAATGCAGCAATCTAACTTTATATGGAGCATAATGTCTGCTGCCTCAAAACCATTTTGATTGTGATTATGTTATCTAATAAAGAACAAAGTGGATTTTATGCAGCTTATGCTTAATGTCATAACCCTTGATTTGATAAACTGGCCTATCATGGCTTTTGTCATCAGCATCTCAGTGTCTTCCATACATTCAACCACAGATGTAGTGCATGCTGCTTATAAAAAGCAAATCACAAAAAAAGGAATCACAAACAATGTCTGGTTCCAAAGCGGCCTGTCTCATTTGAAATCATTCATCAAAAATGACTTTGTCACATAAATAAGTTAATGCCATACCTTTATGTAGATACAATTAAAGGGACAAAAACGTTTTGTGGTTAACAATCCCCCCTCTACATCTTACACTGAAACTGATTTTCTCTCTTCAAAGACATGATCCAGCTCTTTTGAATGGTTCTTATCCATGTTATGTCCTTGTCCTTGATTATTGTGGATCACTACCATCCTCAATTAGCATATCAACACAATCACCTAAACACAATTAAGCGCATGACGCATCTTACGAACAAAATAAACTGCCATTTATACATTTTTTTATATTATGTTGTGTTGTATTCATTCCCACTTCCTGGTTTGTCACTGGCAATTTAGCATACAATATTGAATCCTTCCCTCACTGCACGCAGCAGCCCATTTAATCAGCCCCAGACGAGACATACAGTAACGTGACTCTCTACTAGGGACTCAAGATGGATGGGCTGGGCTATAGTCTGGATGGAACGCCTCCATTGGGCCGTTTGGCCTGGTGGAGCCCATCAATCAGGGCAGCACCAGAGGTCTAGGCTGAGGCTGTGTAATGATGCGAACAGCATGTGGCCAAGCCATCCCTGGCCGCTCAGGTGTAAGGGTCTGCCCTGTCCACCAGTCCTCTCAGCTCCTTCGCCGCTATCATCCATCATGAGCCGGTCAGATTAACGGCATGCAACAGATTTCAGTAGGTTTGATAGATAAGATAACTTCAAGATCAAACTCAAGACAAACTGTAAATGGAGTTCAGAATTAAATATGATGTGATGCTGTTTCTTTTAGAGCAGTTAGGCAGGCTATCTTATTATCTCTATTTTGAAGCCTTGAGTGTAGACCTGTGATAGAAGTCAAAAACTCTAACAATGAACCCCTGATACCTATTATGGTAGCTTGTTGTGGGGAAACAATTAATGGGAGATTGATCCTTGACAAGCATTGTGTTTGGATTTCAAATCTTTCAAATAGAAAACAGTGCAGAGGTGAATACCAGACAGAATACTTTCCCTATTAACAGTTGTACAGGAAGTTACCATTAGCCATTTTTTATGTGCCCCATACCAACGGCTGTGTGGATGCTTCAATCTTTCTACAAAGTTCATTAAAGGACATATTTTACTGCACATTATGTGCTTTATACCCCTCACACAAACATATTATGCTCCTGGATGAAGGTGGCCTTATGAGTCCCATAAAGCAGGCCTCATGAATATGATTGTAAAAGCTGCTGCTCAGTATGGACTCAGTGTGAGGGG